>CM035414.1:24852061-25242061 GCA_020310875.1 Ceratopteris richardii | reverse complement strand
TGCAAAGTTTGCTTGAGAGGTACTAGCTTCATCATCAGGCTTTTTACTTTTTCCTTGGTATCTTTATTATTGTTCTTATATGTATAGAGCAAAGGCTTGATTACCTTTTGAGTTGTCTCCATTCTTCATAAGCTATGCCTCATGTGTGAACAATTGTCCCATGAGGGTGTTGAAATCAAGAACTTGCATGTCCATGTAGAGGTCCATGGTTCTGGTGAAGGCTTCCCATTTTTCATTTGCCTTTATTCCATTGATCACTTGCCTTACTATTTGCTATTCATCAATGATTTCTCCATTGCTTGCATGTCAGTCTACTATGTCCTTTATTTTGGTGACAAAAGTAGTCACACTTTGCTTGGGCATGTTCTTGAGTGTGGTGAACTCCATCCATACTTGATTCTTTCTTTCCTTGATACTTGATGAGAAGAATGCTTCAAGAGCATTCCAAGTCTCTTACGATCTTGCAATTCCTGATGTGTGGAAGTAAAAAATTAGAGATTGAGTTAAGAATATATGACCTAGCTAAAGCATCCTTTGAGCACCATGTGGTTAACCTCTTTTGTTCTTCTTGAGTTGATTGTCCTTTGCTTTTAAGAATTGATATCGTCTCATGTACCAATATGTAACCATAGAGGTTTCTCCCTTGAAGATAAGATTCCATTCTAAGTGACCAAGTTGAGTAGTTACCTCGATCCAATTTTTCTATGGATGAAGGAAATCCATCCCCCATGTTGATTTGTTGTTGCTCTCGTACCACTGTGAGGAGATGGATAAGTAGGTTCTAGAAATGCGTTTGTGTTGCCTAAAACCTCCTCTACACATGCCAAATTAACTCCATGGATGCTTAATAGACTCTTTTATCTTCACAATAATGCATTTTGGAACCACTGAGTGTCTTGAATCACCATTCCCAAGAGTTTGCATCAAGACAAAAAAGTGAAGAAATCTTCTATTTTGGTATTAAAAGTGGTCAGTAATTTGTTTAGAGCTCACAGCCTAGTATGAATTGACTAGAGACCTTTGCACACATCTAATTGGAGTGTGTAGATAACTAAACCAAGTTATTTCATCAATTTAGCCACACCATACATTGAGAAATGATTCTAACAAGCGGGGGGTCATCTCGACATTTCAACATCTAGAGTGGAGAGAAATGGATTCTACAAGATCACTAAAATGAAGGCTTCCCATTTTTTATCTACCTTTATTCCATTGATCACTTTCCTTACTATTTGCTATTCATCAATGATTTCTCCATTGCTTCCATGTCGGTCTACTATGTCCTTTACTTTGGTGACAAAATCAGTCACACTTTGCTTGGGCATCTTCTTGATTGTGGTGAACTCCATCCATACTTGATTCTTTCTTTCCTTGATACTTGATGAGAAGAATGCTTCAAGAGCATTCCACGTCTCTTACAGTCTTGCAATTCCTGATGTGTGGAAGTAAAAAAGTCAGAGATTGACTTAAGAATATATGACCTGGCTAAAGCATCCTTTGAGCACCATGTGGTTAACCTCTCTTGTTCTTCTTGAGTTGGTTGTCCTTTGCTTTTAAGAATTGATATCATCTCATGTACCAATATGTAACCATAGAGGTTTCTCCCTTGAAGATAAGATTCCATTCTAAGTGACCAAGTTGAGTAGTTACCTCGATCCAATTTGTCTATGGATGAAGGAAATACATCCCCCATGTTGATTTGTTGTTGCTCTCGTACCACTATGAGGAGATGGATAAGTAGGTTCTAGAGATGAGCTTATGTTCCTCTACACCTGCCAAGTTAACTCCATGGATGCTTAATATACTCTTTTATCTTCACAATAATGCATTTGAAACCACTAAGTGTCTTGAAGCATCATTCCACAGAGTTTGCATCAAGACAAATAACTTGCGTGTACCAAAAAAGTGAAGAAATCTTCTATTTTGGTATTAGAATTGGTGAGTAATTTGTTTAGAGCTCACAACCTAGTATGAATTGACCAAAGACTTTTGCACACATCTAATGGGATTGTGTAGATAACTAAAGAAAGTTATTTCATCAATTTAGCCACACCATACATTGAGAAATGATTCTAACAAGGGAGGTGGTCATCCCGATATTTCAAGATCTTGAGTACCTACAGAGAAGTGGATTCTACAAGATCCCTGAAATGAAGGCTTCCCATTTTTCATCTACCTTTGTTCCGTTGATCACTTGCCTTACTATTTGCTATTCATCAATGATTTGTCCATTGCTTCGATGTCGGTCTACTATGTCCTTTATTTTGGTGACAAAATCAGTCACACTTTGCTTGGGCATCATCTTGATTGTGGTGAACTCCATCCATACTTGATTCTTTCTTTCCTTGATACTTGATGAGAAGAATGCTTCAAGACCATTCCAAATCTCTTACAGTCTTGCAATTCTTGATGTGTGGAAGTAAAAAATCAGAGACTGAGTTAAGAATATATGACCTGGCTAAATCATCCTTTGAGCAGCATGTGGTTAACCTCTCTTGTTCTTCTTGAGTTGGTTGTCCTTTGCTTTTAAGAATTGATATCATCTCATGTACCAATATGTAACCATAGTTATTTCATCAATTTAGCCAGACCATACATTGAGAAATGATTCTAACAAGCGAGAGGGTCATCCCGACATTTCAAGATCTAGAGTACCTACAGAGAAATGGATTCTACAAGATCCCTTAAATGAAGGCTTCCCATTTTTCATCTACCTTTGTTACATTGATCACTTGCATTACTATTTGCTATTCATGAATGATTTCTCCATTGCTTCCATGTCGGTCTACTATGTCCCTTATTTTGGTGACAAAATCAGTCACACTTTGCTAGCACATCTTCTTAATTGTGGTGAACTCCATCCATACTTGATTCTTTCTTTCCTTGATACTTGATGAGAAGAATGCTTCAACAACATTCCAAGTTTCTACAATCTTGCAATTCCTGATGTGTGGAAGTAAAAAATAAGAGATTGAGTTAAGAATATATGACCTGGCTAAAGCATCCTTTGAGCACCATGTGGTTAACCTCTCTTGTTCTTCTTGAGTTGGTTGTCCTTTGCTTTTAAGAATTGATATCATCTCATGTACCAATATGTAACCAGAGAGGTTTCTCCCTTGAAGATAAGATTCCATTCTAAGTGACCAAGTTGAGTAGTTACCTCGATCCAATTTGTCTATGGATGAACGAAATCCATCCCTCATGTTGATTTGTTGTTGCTCTCGTACCACTATGAGGAGATGGATAAGTAGGTTCTAAAGATGAGCTTGTGTTGCACAAAACCTCCTCTACACCTGCCAAGTTAACTCCATGGATGCTTAATAGACTATGTTATCTTCACAATAATGCATTTGGAACCACTGAGTGTCTTGAAGCATCATTCCACAGAGTTTGCGTCAAGACAAATAACTTGCATGTACCAAAAAGTGAAGAAATCTTCTATTTTGGTATTAGAATCGGTGAGTAATTTGTTTAGAGCTCACAACCTAGTATGAATTGACCAGAGACCTTTGCACACATCTAATTAGAGTGTGTAGATAAATAAAGCAAGTTAATTCATCAAATTAGCCACACCATACATTGAGAAATGATTCTAACAAGCGAGGGGTCATCCCGACATTTCAAGATCTAGAGTACCTACAGAGAAATGGATTCTACAAGATCCCTAAAATGAAGGCTTCCCATTTTTCATCTACCTTTGTTCCATTGATCACTTGCCTTACTATTTGCTATTCATCAATGATTTGTCCATTGCTTCCATGTCGGTCTACTATGTCCTTTATTTTGGTGACAGAATCAGTCACACTTTGCTTGGGCATCTTATTGATTGTGGTGAACTATATCCATACTCTATTCTTTCTTTCCTTGATACTTGATGAGAAGAATGCTTCAAGAGCATTCCAAGTCTCTTACAATCTTGCAATTCCTGATGTGTGGAAGTAAAAAATCTGAGATTGAGTTAAGAATATATGACTTAGCTAAACCATCCTTTGAGCACCATGTGGTTAACCTCTCTTGTTTTCTTGAGTTGGTTGCCCTTTGATTTTAAGAATTGATATCATCTCATGTACCAATATGTAAGCATAGAGGTTTCTCCCTTGAAGATAAGATTCCATTCTAGGTGACCAAGTTGAGTATTTACCTCGATCCAATTTGTCTATGGATGAAGGAAATCTATCCCCCATGTTGATTTGTTGTTGCTCTCGTACCACTATGAGGAGATGGATAAGTAGGTTCTAGAGATGAGCTTGTGTTGCACAAAAGCTCCTCTATACCTGCCAAGTTAACTCCATGGATGCTTAATAGACACTTTTATCTTCACAATAATGCATTTGGAACCACTGAGTGTCTTGAAGCATCATTCCCAAGAGTTTTCATCAAGACAAATAACTTGCATGTACCAAAAAAGTGAAGAAATCTTCTATTTTGGTATTAGAATTGGTGAGTAATTCTATTAGAGCTCACAACCTAGTATGAATTGACCAAAGACCTTTGCACACATCTAATTGGAGTGTGTAGATAACTAAACCAATTTATTTCATCAATTTAGCCACACCATACATTGAGAAATGATTCTAACAAGCGAGGGGGTCATCCCGACATTTCAAGCTCTAGAGTACCTCCAGAGAAATGGATTCTACAAGATCCCTAAAATGAAGGCTTAAAATGAAATGGATTCTAGAGTTCCACTGATCACTTGCCTTAATATTTGCTATTCATCAATGATTTCTCCATTGCTTCCATGTCGGTCTACTATGTCCTTTATTTTGGTGACAAAATCAATCACACTTTGCTTGGGCATCTTCTTGATTGTGGTGAACTCCATCCATACTTGATTCTTTCTTTCCTTGATACTTGATGAGAAGAATGCTTCAAGAGCATTCCAAGTCTCTTACAGTCTTGCAATTCTTGATGTGTGGAAGTAAAAAATCAGAGATTGAGTTAAAAATATCATCTCATGTACCAATATGTAACCATAGAGGTTTCTCCCTTGAAGATAAGATTCCATTCTAAGTGACCAAGTTGAGTAGTTACCTCGATCCAATTTGTCTATGGATGAAGAAAATCCATCCCCCATGTTGATTTGTTGTTGCCTTCGTACCACTATGAGGAGATGGATAAGTAGGTTCTAGAGATGAGCTTGTGTTGCACAAAACCTCCCCTACACCTGCCAAGGTAACTCCATGGATGCTTAATAGACTCTTTTATCTTCACAATAATGCATTTGGAACCACTGAGTGTCTTGAAGCATCATTCCCAAGAGTTTGCATCAAGAAAAATAACTTGCATGTACCAAAAAAGTGAAGAAATCTTCTATTTTGGTATTAGAAGTGGTCAATAATTTGTTTAGAGCTCACAACCTAGTATGAATTGACCACAGACCTTTGCACACATCTATTTGGAGTGTGTAGATAACTCTAGCAAGTTATTTAATCAATTTAGCCACACCATACATTGAGAAATGATTCTAACGAGCGAGTGGGTCATCCTGACATTTCAAGATCTAGAGTACCTGCAGAGAAATGGATTCTACAAGATCCCTAAAATGAAGGCTTCCCATTTTTCATCTACCTTTGTTCCATTGATCACTTGCCTTACTATTTGCTATTCATCAATGATTTCTCCATTGCTTCCATGTTGGTCTACTATGTCCTTTATTTTGGTGACAAAATCAGTCACACCTTGCTTGGGCATCTTCTTGATTGTGGTGAACTCCATCCATACTTGATTCTTTCATTCCTTGATACTTGATGAGAAGAATGCTTCAAGAGCATTCCAAGTCTCTTACAGTCTTGCAATTCCTGATGTGTGGAAGTTAAGAATATATGACCTGGCTAAAGCATCCTTTGAGCACCGTGTGGTTAACCTCTCTTGTTCTTCTTGAGTTGGTTGTCCTTTTCTTTTAAGAATTGATATCATCTCATCTACCAATATGTAACCATAGAGGTTTCTCCCTTGAAGATAAGATTCCATTCTAAGTGACCAAGTTGAGTAGTTAGCTCGATCCAATTTGTCTATGGATGAAGGAAATTCATCCCCCATGTTGATTTATTGTTGCTCTCATACCACTATGAGAAGATGGATAAGTAGGTTCTAGAGATGAGCTTGTGTTGCACAAAACCTCCTCTACACTTGCCAAGTTAGCTCCATGGATGCTTAATAGACTCTTTTATCTTCACAATAATGCATTTGGAACCACTAAGTGTCTTGTAGCATCATTCTCAAGACTTTGGATCAAGACAAATAACTTGCATGTACTAAACATGTGAAGAAATCTTCTATTTTGGTAATAGAAGTGGTCAATAATTTGTTTAGAGCTCACAATCTGGTATGAATTGACCAGAGACCTTTGCACACATCTAATTGGAGTGTGGAGATAACTAAAGCAAGTTATTTCATCAATTTAGCCACACGATACATTGAGAAATGATTCTAACAAGCCAGGGGATCATCCTGACATTTCAAGTTCTAGAGTACCCACAAAGAAATGGATTCTACAAGATCTCTAAAATGATGAAGAAGTTGCAAAAAATAGTAGACAGAGATGAACTTGAAGTAATGTATCACAATGTATATGCCAATGAGCATATGATAGAATGGAAGTTTAGTGGATGACTCATACATGAGATGAGCTCAATGCATGCTCATTGAAGTAGCTCAACGCCTCTCAAAATGGCTCCCTTACTGTGAGACTAAAAATATGTGTACTTATACACATGTTGCAAGTTTGATTTTGCATTTTCCCTCACCTAAAAGTGTTCCTACACTTTAGGGATGATTTGAATTGATTCTTCCTACCACATGAGTCACGGGTTCAGCTCCCTAACTTCACGAGATTCCTTATTCTCCTTTCATTTACATTTATCAAAAGTAACTATGCCCAAAATGACTAGCATAGGTTCACATGAAGTTCCTTCTTGTGAAGAGATAAACTGATGTGTAGTCCTGAATGATTAGCCAAGAACTTAATCTTGATAATTGCACCAACAAAGAGGAATTCCTACACAAGCATATTGGGGACAAGGATGAGTCCAATTATCACCAAATGTAATGGCTATTGCACCAAGTTAAGGTAACACACACAAGCCATGTCCTTGGGATAATTTTGCAAATGGGCTCGGAAGGCCAATCATTCAATTTATGTGTGGGAAGTGTGGACATTATCAGAGCAAATGTTATCTATGAGAGAATTCTCCCCCTTGTATGAATTGTCCAGAAGCTAAAGAACATTACACCATTTGCTACCCAAAGAGCAAAGCATCCACATCAGAGCCTCATATTCAGATGATCTTTGTGAGCAAGGAAGGAGTTGCAAAAGAAAAAACTATGCCATCACCATCCACTAGTGTGGTACATCTAGAAAAAAATGAATCTTTTTTTTGCAGATAAGGAACAAAGGGGAAGCCCCTTAGGAAAAAATGTGTCGATAATCAAGTAAAAATGGACTAAACAAGGAAAAGGGGATAGTTGATGATATGCCTACTCTCAGTGAAGAGACCCAATTAGCACAAGTGAAGCCATTGGACAAGCATTCAAAAAGGCCCCAAAGGATCTTGAGAATTCACACATAGCACATGCCCCTATGGAATCAAAGGCTCCAAGACTATTTACATCTATTAAAAAGGAGATTAGTATTTTTTATTTATTAAAAATGGATGAAAAAGTTAGGTTAAGAATTTTGTAGATAATTGATGAAGCCTCCCCATGCACTCTAATTCCAAAGGCCAATGCTATGAGTGAGGGTAAAGTTACAGGGGCAGCAACCCTTATAGATTATAAGAGCCCACGAATCACTGTCACTATTAGAGCACAACATATATAAGGAGTTATAGTGAATTGTGGATCATATGTTAGCTTCATGCCTACACATATTATGGAAAAGTTTGGGATTCAACCATCAAGAAGAGCTGACTTAACTCGTGACATTGGTTGACCATAGTAGAGTAAGACCAATGGGAGAGGTACAAGGTAATGTTTTTACTTTGGACTTCATTGTATTAAGAGTACCACAGGTAGATGGGGGTTTTGCTCTGTTGACTGCGAGACCTTGGCTAAGGCATACCACTGTTTTACATGATTGGGGTAAGGATACTATGTGGGAAAAATATGAAGGAAAAGATCTTAAACATATATATTTGAAGAAGGAATAGACAACCGCGGAGAAACCAAGATGATGCAAATAATTGACATTTGTATGGAACAAGACATGGACAACTCAGAATTGGATTTGGATGAGAAGGAGGAAATTTTGGCCTGGTTGCAAATGGGTAAATCATTTTCTTTCTATGGTGTTTTTCAAATGACACAAGTACAAAAGTTAATGAAGAAAAAGAGGAAACCACACAAGTTGTTGGATTGGGTGAACCAATGACAAGTCATAGAAGAGGGAAGAAAATGCATCTTAAGTGTAACATAGATGAAGATGATTCAAACACCAAACTACATGCAAGGTAATGAAATCTATTAACGAAATTTCTTTTCCAATTCATGAAATCCCTACAAGGTGGATGCAAGAAAAGAAAGAACGAATTGATATCGAAAGTGCTCTTGCATATGACACTACGACTATGTGGGGAAAAGTGATGGAAGATCCAAAAGATGAAGAAGAACCTCAAGAAACATTGATGGATATGAATCATGCCAAAGAAATTCAGCTAGGCAACAAACGAAACTCTCCTCCTATACTGATGGCCACCTACTTATGGAATTATCCAAAGATGCTTCAAATGTAACTTCCTTCATGAAAATTTATGCGGATGTATTTTCATGTTATTAAAAGGATTTGGAAAGAGTACCTACAAGTTTTGGGGAACACAAGATTCCACTGATTGAAGGAGCCAAACCCATAAGGGGGAAAAGCTACAGATTGAATCCAAAGAATGTTGAAATTTTCTACCAAGAGATTCAAAAAATGGAGGATGTTGGAATTATTATTCCAATGGAGCATTTAGAGTGCTTTCTCCCATGGTTATAGTGCCCTAAAAGAATACAAATAAAATTAGGATATGTGTGGATTGTAGAGCACTTAATAAGGTAAAAATTCTAGATGGGTTCCATATGCCTTTTGTAGAACATGGTATAGAAGACATGGCTAGGCATATACTTTATAGCTTCATGGATGGATTTAGTGTGTATAACTAGTTATCCATCCATCCTAAGGATCAAGAGAAGACATCCTTCATCATGCCATGAGGGACATATGTTTATGTTAGGATTCCTTTTGGAATCAGAAATGCTCCAACAAGTTTGAATAGAACAATGAACCTTATTTTTGGACCCTTGCTTTTGGAGGCTCTTTGGATTTTCATGGATGGTTTTTCCTCCCTCTTAGCTACTTGCACTAGTGTTCCTATGGACTGCATAAATGATAATTTGATCCAACTCTGATAAGTTTTCAATAAATAGAGGGAATCAAAGTAGAAGTTGAATCCTAATAAATATCACTTCCTAGTGACAAAAGGTACCCTCCTTGGACATGTGGTTTTTGTTAAAGGTATGGCCCTTGAACTAGATAAAATCATAACCATATTAAAGGTACCCAATCCTAGGACACCAATATAAATATAAAGTTTTTTGGGTCATATTGATTACCACAAGAGATTCATTAAGATGTCGCTAGACATAGCTAGACCAGTGGCTAGGCTCACAGGGAAAGAAGTCCCATTCAAGTGGGACAATGAAGAGGGAATGTCTTATCAAGCATTGAGATCCAAGTTGGTGGCTGCACCAATTCTTGTCACACACAGATTGTCTAAATTTTTTGATGACCATGTAGGTGTGAGTGCCTTTACAGTAGAGGAAGTTCTCACATAGTATAATGAGGAGTATAAGTTGGATAGACCCATTCAATATGCAAGCTGGATTCTATCTAATGTAGAGAAGAACTAATGAACCTTTGAGAGGTAAGCCTTGGCAATGGTATTTGCTATAAAAAAATTCTACTATTACCTACTAGGGGTAAAAAGACCATGCCCTTTATGTTTATTGATGCCAAACTATACAGATATGGTAAGGACTCTTTACTTAGGAAGTGCATGGAAGAAGAGGAGTTGAATCACATTATTGAGATGAGACATGAAGGACCAGGTGGTGGGCACCTCCTTGACCATGTTACGAGCCATGAAATCCTAGATGATGGGTTATGGTGGCCAAGATTATTCAAAGATGCAGAGGAAATGGATCAAGCATGTGATGTTTGTTAGAGATGTGGTCCAAAACCCACAAACCATTGACAACATCCATTGGTTGTCTACACAGCATGACAACCATTTGAGAAGTAGGGGTTAGATTTTATAGGCCCTATCTATCTTACATCCTTTCCAAGACATAAGTATTTGGTGGTTTCCACTAACTATGCAACAAAAAAGTAGGTTGATCCTATTGCTTCTCTAGTTTGTACAACCCAAACAATTGCTAATTTCTTGTATAGAAACATCTTTTTCAGGTTTGGCTATCCATTGAAATGTGCATTGATGAAAGAAAACATTTTGTTAATAAAGTTTTGTATGAATTTTTCAACAAGTACAAGGTTGTCCATCGTACTTCCTATGCATATTATCCAAGGGCCAATGGACAAGCATAGTCCACAAATAAAGTATTGATAGCTCTTCTAAGGAAGGAATGTATGTTAAAGATTACTATGTTGGGCACTGCTTATCTAGGCACACTATGGGCCTACAAGTTGGCATGCAAAGAAGCCACATTATGCTCCTCCTTTCAACTAGTCTATAAAGAAATTCCTATTTAGCCCTTTGAGTTTTTACATGGCTCTTCCCAAACATAATCTATGCATGTAAGAAAGGATCATGGGATCTCTGCTAGACTATAACCACTCAAAAAATTGGAGGAAATTCGACCATATGAAGCAAAGAAATTTGAGAAGACACAAAGAAAAAGGAAGGAAGCTTATGATAAAAATCTATGGAAAAAAAAATAAAGTCTAGTTTGCTTTTTCTCTTACATAGACGAATTGTGAGGCAACTAGTTTCTTGATTGGGAAGCCCCATACAAAATTAGAGAAATGCTACAATGGGGTGGAGTGCAGTTAGAGGCTTTGGATCATAAGGCAATATGACTGGCCCAAATCTCCAAATTCAAGGCCTATCATCATCAACAAAATTGAAGCTCCTTTGGGTCACGTAGCATTTTGCAAAATTTGTCCAGGTTGTACATAGCTCTCATTGTACTCATTTTTCACTTATTTTTGTCATTTTCAGAAGGTGTTATGCTTTTCTTTTGAGATATTTCCTATATTTTGGATGTCATTGCTGGATTTTGATGTCTATGGAAGCATGTGAATAACACAAGGAAGAAGACAAAGCCTAGAGCACAACACACAATACTGAATGTATAACCACTAGAATGTACAAAGATAAAAATGACCTGTTAGGGTTATAGGCATATATACAAGCCGAGGGAAAAAACCTCCTAAAGAGGGAAAAAAGTGCCCGAATGGTCCTAAATTTTTCACACACATTATTTCCTAAATATATCAACAAATCCGCCCTGGGTGTGATGTGGCGAACAAGGAGCTAGCACTCATGTATAAGGAAGTGTCAAGCTATGTGGAATCAATCCATAAAAGGAAGTAAGCCCAAAGCTTTGCAAAAAGCTTCAAATGTCTCCCTAGGCAGAGCCTTTGTGAAAAGGCCTGCAATGTTCTCCTACGTGGGCACGTATGCCAAGTTGATCTCTTCAACAGAGAACCTCTCCATGACATAATGATAGTGCACCTCAATGTGCTTAGTGCAAGCATGGAACACATGGTTCCCTTGCAACTTCGAATGCACTCTAATTGTCAGTGAAGATGGTTGTGATAGAAGATTGACCAATACCCAAATCATCCATGAGGCATCTGAGCCACACACACTCAACAGTCCGTGTTAAAGTTGCCCTATACTCCGCCTCACAACTAGAAGTGGCCACAGTAGGCTGCTTCTTGCTCAACAAAGATATGCATGAGCTAGCAAGCATGAAGCAAAACCACTAGTGGGCACATGAGTGTCATAGCAACGAGCTCAGTCAAAGTAAAAAAAAAAAGCAAGTAAATTTGGTGGTATTGATCCCTGATGGGGGATGATTCTAACACCCCAATGCAAAAATGGAAGATGGTAGCCCTCCACTCCACACGCAGTGCTATATGGTCACTATTCTGAACTTTTCTCTACACTAGCATAGAGACTTAAAATGAAATTTTGGAGACTTGTAGTAGACTATAAGAGCTACCCAACAAGCTTTAAGTCATCCCAAATGCATATTACACTTGGGAGAACCACCCTCTGCAAAACAAGCTACATGTTTGCAACACTCTCTGCCTATGTGCAGAGATATACCTTCACAAAGTTGGCAATTTCTCACAACTCACTTAGCCAAATAACTTGAAACTTTGGAAACATTTAGGGCACAATATGAGAGAACAAATGAAGCTTGAAATCAATGAAAATGATTACAAGGAGAGAGCAAACAATGCTCTAAAATCTAGTACAATCAGATTTGGAAAAGCCTAACTACACCTCTAGATAAAGCAGAGCAAAATCATGAGAAAATGAGGTAAGCAAGCAAGGGGACTGTTTGTTGGAGTTTATGACTTCACTAAACTAAGTGGGAAACTCATGGAATGCATACAACGCAAGAAACAAAGGTGGGATGATGCTTATATAGACTTGTACTTTTCCTACAATCTAGCTAACCACCCACCAATCAGTTTAGGTGCACTTTTTGGTGTCTGATTTGATGAGATTTGAATTTGATTGAGTTTGGTGGAGCTTCTAAATTTATTTCACGACTTTGAATCCTCCTTTTTGATTGGTCCACTTGCAAAACTCATGGTTGAGCCTTTTTGCATGATTGAGACTTGATTTTCAACACTCCCCCTCAAGTCTCAATGCCTATGTCCTTCATTCCAATGCATGCCTTAAAGTGGTGTAGCTTTACTCCATCCAACATATTGGTCCTTTGTATTGACATGCTCCACCTATACATCCTTTGACATGATCTTCTCTCGAATAAAGTGGTAATGCACTTCTATACGCTTCGACCTTGCATAGAACACCGAATTTTGAGCCAAATATATACTACTTATGTTGTCACAAAAATAAGGTACTTGCTCAACTTGCAAGTCAAGATCAACAAACAACTTCTTGAGCCACATAAGCTCACATGAGACTTGTGCTAAGACTCTATACTCAGCTTCGATCGATGAAAGAGCCATGGTTAGTTGTTTCTTTGACATCCATGAGATGGTCTTCTTCCCTAGCATGATAACATATCCACTAGTGCTCCTCTTGTCATCTTCGGAACTTGCCAATCAACATCACAATAAGCTTGTGTTGGAGATAGATGTCTGCGGAAGCACACGAACATCACAAGGAAGAAGAAGAAGCTTGGAGCACAAACACACAATAGTGAATGTATTACTAGAGAATGTACAAAGATAAGTAGCCCATTAGGACAATAGGCCTATATACAAGCCGGGGGAAAAAAACCTCCTAAAGAGGGAAAAAAGTGCCCCGGTGGTCCTAGTGTGTTCACACACCACTACCTAAATATATCAACAAATCCCCCCTGAGAGTGATGCGGTGAACAAGGAGCTGGCACTCATGTATAAGGAAGTGCCAAGCTATGTGGAAATCACTCCACAAAAGGAAGTAAGCCCAAAGCTTTGCGGAAAGCTTCAAACTTCTCCCTAGGTAGAGCCTTCGTGAAAAGGTCTGCAATGTTCTCTTGCGTGGGCACATATGCCAAGCTGATCTCCCTAGCAGAGGACCTCTCCCTGACATAGTGATAATGCACCTCAATGTGCTTAGTGCGAGCATGGAACACAGGGTTCCTCGCAACTGCCAATGCGCTCTGACTGTCAGTGAAGATGGTGGTGGCAGAAGACTGGCCAACACCTAAATCAGCCATAAGGCGTCTGAGCCACACACACTCAACAGTCGCTGTGAAAGCTGCCCTATACTCAGCCTCAGAACTGGAAGTGGCCACAGTAGGCTGCTTCTTGCTCAACCAAGATATACATGAGCTACCAAGCATGAAGCAAAAACCACTGGTGGACACATGAGTGTCATAGAAACCAGCCCAATCTGAGTCAGAAAAAGCATGCAAATCTGGCGGTAGTGATCCCCCCTTGGGATAAAACAACCCAAGTAGCCGAGTACCACTCAAGTAGCGAAAGATGCACTTAACCGCCTTCCAATGCATGACTGCTGGGCAATGCATAAACCTGCTCATCTGTGAGACAGCAAACTGAATATCTGGCCGAGTAATGCATAAGTAAATCAAGTATCCAACAGCCTGCTGATAGAGAACAGCATCAAATGCATCTCGAGCATCATGAAGACTCAATCGTAAACATGTCTCCATAGGAGTGGCAATAGGCTTACAGTCTTCAAGGCCAAAACGCTGCAATAATGTGTTAATATATTTCGTTTGACACAAAGCCATCCCACCATCAACTTGCATAAACTGAATGCCCAAATAGTGATGCAAATGTCCCAAATCAGACATCTCAAATGAGGCATGCAAATCAGCCTTGAAATCAGCAATATGCTTCTCAATAGGACCAGTGAGCAACATGTCGTCAACATAGACAACAATGATCAGAAGCACATCATTAGCACGCTTAACATATAAGGTGCTTTCAGTTGGACTATTCTCAAAACCATGTGCAATCAGATAGGCATGTATCTTCTCATACCAAGCATGTGGTGCTTGCTTTAAACCATATAACACCTTCTTTAACCTGCACACCTGGTTTTCATGCCCTTTCTGCACAAAGCCACGAGGCTGAAAAACATACACTTCTTCATGCAAGTCACCATTCAGAAATGCTGTTTTAATGTCCAACTGATGTACATTCCAACCATGATGGGCTGCAAGTGCACAAATGCTCCGAACAGTAGTCATACGGCATGTAGATGCAAAGGTCTCATCAAAATCAATGCCTCTTTCCTGCGCATAACCCTTTGCAACAAGCCTAGCCTTATACCTGTCAACTGTACCATCAGGTTTACGCTTCAGCTTGTATACTGTTAAACGATAATACTTCTATCCAACTTTCGGAAGAGTATTATCGGGTCCTCGGGTTCTTGGGAGTGGTAGGGGTCTGTTAAACAGAGGCCCTGTACTATTTTCCCAATTCTTCACACAGTCATAAATACTTCCTCACGTCTTAGCACAGTGGGTGAATCTGAATATTGACTATTCTTCGGCACGGTGAATATTAGGACTTTTAGCCTGAATCTGCTATGGTAATGGAGTAGAGGTACTGTTATGACTTGTAAATAATAGAATATGCACTTTTCAGTAATTGAATACTATTCAATATGACGATTCCGGGTGACAGATAAGTACGCCGAACACGGACAAAGATAATCGAGATTACGCCAAACTTTTCGTACACTGATTCAAGTCATAAATTCCTACCGCAATTGATAAACTTACCAATACTTTTGTCCACATACAGATCTTATCGAATTATCAGTGAACGCAGACTATTGTCTCGAATCTGGTCACTTAACCGCAGACAAACACACAATCTCACGATAGAAGAGATACAGAATCGTATATAACTGATCATCAAATAGACTCACAACACAAGACTACCGAATGGAAATCTGTTCAACCAAGAGAATCGCAGAATAGTTAAATACGAATAGAATGAAACAGAACTCAATGTATTCATCAATATCTCATACATAGTCTTAAAATATGATGCTCGCAATATCCCAAATTGATTCACTATAACAGACAACAGAATAAATGAGATACTTGCAATCTCCAAATACTTCAGTTCGCGATGTGATCAACCCTACTCACTACAGCGCTCAACAGAACAGAGACTCCTTCCGAAAAACTGTCGATCTTAACCGCTTTCCTTTATGCGCTTTAAATAGAAATCTGCTACAATGTTTTCGCAAATCCACTTTTTACGGCACCTATCCGGGTTCATCTATCCTGGTTCGGCGGCCCTCTAACACTGGCACACACGGTGGACTCGAACCCGCAAGTGCAGGACTGTTGGTAATATCCTTTTGCCTGGACTATTCCAATGCATCCACAAAGGCTCTGGCTAAACGGTCAGCATGCCAATATCCTGCTGGTGATTTAGCAAATATCCTTCAACCCCGAATGTGTCACTGTACGTGATAGGTCTTCTCTTTCTCCAGAACTTTCTCAAACTCGTATAGCTGGTCTAGTTGCCTTTTCATGAAATCCCGCTTTCTTATATGCTGTTGCCTCAAAAACTCATGTTTTACATACTCGTATTCTTCAGTTGCAGCTCTTTCTTTTGACTTACATAGCTTTTTGAACATCTAAGGCATTCTGAAAAGCATGGCTATTTATACATACAATAGGGGTGCGACCATGATATGATTGTTAACTGCTTCGAGATCACGCTTTCAGAATCCTGTGCATCACCATAGATGATTATATCCTTCTGAAACTCCAGTATTGCAACGCCAAGGTGTCCTTGATAGTTTCACTTCGTCTGGACATCTTCCAGATTTAAGCGTGAGAATCTACTCTTGATCTCGTTGTTACCTGGATCCATCCTCTTTCCATCAACAATTACACTGTTATTGATGTTGACGATGATCCCCATCCAAGGCCAGACAAGTTGAAGCTGTTCGTGAGTTAGCACAGACAACTTGACCTTGTGAATTGGCCTTGTCATGTGTTTTAAGCGCTTCGTCTATGGAATCAAAGTACCCTCTGTGCTGTTGAATCCTCTTCTTCTTGAAAGTTTCGCGGAATGCCTGTGCTATGCTTGTTGAAAATATCCATGTCTTCTGCAGAAGCTATGTACCCATACAGTATCCTATTACCACCTGGCTGAAATATCCTTTTACAGTGTCTATCGGTCCATGCCAGGGTTTGACTCCCCAATCCTTTCTGATCGCACTTGTTCTAGTGGCGGAACAAGTATAGCTAGCCATCTCTTGCGAAAAAGTGTCCAGCGATTTTGAATATGGCTATCCAACTGTTGTCTTAATAAATCTATGTCCACATTTGTCATCAATGTGGCATTTAGTTCTACACCCTCATCTTTTAATATCTGCTTTTCGAATTCCTGCAATACTTGTATTCTTGACTGCAAAAGTTCATTTTCGGCTTGCAGGTGAGCATTCAGAGTAGAAAAACTGGACATTTCGGTTTGAATTTGTGTTTGGATAGCTTTCTGCCACTGATTAAGGTCTTGGACATACTTTTTTGCGGTGATCAATTCGGCCGTAATATGCTGGTTGTTTTGCTGTAACACCTGTATTAACGCATCTTTGTCATCCAATTCTTTTTGCATCTGTGTCATTACTGAGTTAGACTTAGTCATTGTAGAGCCCTAGCCGGTTGAAACTAAAGGTACAAGGTATTTTTCCTCTTAAGGTTCAAAGGTTGAATCTAAATCTTAAGGTGAAAAAGGAAAAAAGAATTAAAAGGAAAAGTGAAGGTGGAAGGCCGCGTACGAAAAGGTGGAAATAGGCCGCCCAATCAAAATTTTATTTTAAAAGTCACTCTTGTTCTAAAGTCACTACAAGACAAAGTAGCGAATCGTTGAGGACCAGTTAAAATAGACAATCTTGGGACATTGAAAGGACACCAAGATTGTACTGCAGTTAGAGTGCGCGAACCGGCGGACTCTAAAACAAAAGGAAGGACAAAGGCTATTCTTACACATCAAGAGTTGGGAGCAAGAGAGAGCTTCAGAGGAGCAAGAGCGGAAGCAAGAAGAGCCTCCAGTGTGCTGACGACATTCAAGAGTGCAAGAGGTGCCAAGAGGAAAGGGTGCAGAGAAGAGAGAACGCGGGCTGGATTCCAAGAGTTCCAAGGGCTATTGCGTGCGTGTGCAGTGATACCAATTCCTTAGCTTGGCGGAAGCTTAGTGCAAGGTGTGCACAAGGGAAGCGGGAAGCAAGTGAAGGATTGGTGCACGGCCGCTGGAAGACTTGAGATAATTGGTCTTCAGTAATTGATGCTCTCTGAAGTGGTATTTAGTCATTGATTAGGCTGTGCGCAGTCATTGTAATGGTTGAAGGATAATTAATATTCAAGGTTTCCAAGAGTATTTCTTTGCAGAAGTTCTCACTGTTATTCCATTTTCATCATCTCTTTTTTCTCCTACAAACCCTCAAACTCCTTCTTGTCCCCGAATCCCCAACAAATTTGGCACGCCCGGTGGGACTTCCAAGGAGCTTTGAGCATAGGAGAATATATATTGCCATTGGAGGACAACATTCCAGTGTCGACAACATTACTCCAGTGGGCCAAAAGGTACATCCTTTTATCAAGATCTCATTTTAAGTACACTATGAATAGCTCATGACCGCGACCCGGTCACAAACCTTGAGAATCAAGTGCAAGCAGACAAGAAGAAAGACAAACAGAAGATCATCGAGTCCACTTTCATCGACTTCGTCGGTAGGAAGCATGGCAGGACAGGTGGACCTAGAAATCTTGCTCTCCAGGTTAAACATAAAATTCCCCTCCTTCAGAGGTTTAGCCCATGAGGACCCAGATGAGCACATTCGACGATTTCTTTCATTATGTAAGACTAGGGGACTAATGGGTAGGGAAGATGCTTTCTTGATACTCTTCCCCGCCACATTGGAAGGTCTGGCAGACAAGTGGTTTAGTCAGTTTGCCGAAAACCACTTTACCTCTTGGGATTTGATGAAAGAGGCCTTTAAGAATCAATTTCAGCAGGGCAACACGGCTGAGATCATTATAGAAGAATTGGAAAACTTGAAGTTGGGTCCAGGAGAGAAGTTCCCCGAATTCGTGACCAGGGCAAAAGCATTAATGGCTAAATTACCGGATCCACCACACGACTTCTTTGTCAAGAAGTGGTTGGCCAAACCTTTACCTGTGGTCACCCAATGCAAAATAAAAGAGTTGGTGCTACCTACTGCCTCTATTGAGGAATTCATCAATACGGCCACCCGCTTGGAACAAATAAGGCACCAGTATGGTACAACGTCTTCCCAACTATCATATGGTACAGAACTGGAGGACCCAGTGAGCCAGTTAAGAAGGGAACTGGAAGGCTTGAAGAGGAATAAGCCCTATACAGAGGAGGAGACTACTGTAGCCCAGCTGAGAAGAGAGATTGAAGCCCTCAAGCTACAAAAGGAAGAGGAAGCCCAAGCAGAGGAACTAGCTCAGCTGAGGCAGGAGTTGCAAGAACTAAAAGGAGGCGGCATTAAGAACGGACTATGGTGCTCCATGTGCAGTAAGCAAGGACATATAGTAAGTGAATGTCCTTTGCTAAATGTGACTTGCCAATTATGCAGAAAGATTGGGCATGAGGCCCATGAATGCCAATCAAGGGGAATACAGACAACGACATACTGGACACAAGGCGGGCTCTTGCCACCAGCAAATGTAATGGCAGCAGCAACAAACCAAGGTAATAACTATAATCCTAGACCAAGAACTAACCTTGCAAATGGGCCTAGAAGGCCAATTATTTGCTTCAGGTGTGGAGAATGTGGGCACTACCAAAGTAGGTGCACCCTACCAGAGAATGCACCTCCTTGCAGGAACTGCCCTGAGGCCAGAGACCATTATACAAATTGTTGTCCTAAGAATCAAGCCTCTTCATCAGGGCCCCATATCCAAATGATTTCAGTGCAGGAAGAAGAAATGGCAAATCAAGTTAAGGTGCCGTCACCATCTACCAGGGTGGTGCAGTTAGAGGAAATTGACTCTTTTACTGTGCAGACAAGAAGCAAGGGGAAGGCTCCAGTGGACATGGGTCAAGAATCATTGATTAATGGATTAAACAGAGACAAAGGTGTGTCCGAAGACCTAGCCACCACAAGTGCAGACACAAGGAAAAAGGAAAATTGCACAGGTACCAGTGATGTCATTGGACAGGCATTCAACAGGGCTCATGAGGAGTTGGATAAGTCAAATGGAGCCCAAGCTCTTAAGGAATCAGAAGCCTCCAGACTGCTCAAGTCCATGAAAAAGGAGGTTAGTATTCTTGATTTAATAAAGATGGATGGGAAATTCAGGTCAGAATTATTACAGATAATTGATGAAGCTTCTACGACGAGCTTAGTGGCTAAGACTGCTATCTTACATCAAGGGATAATTAGGGGAGAAGCACCCCTTACAGATTATAAAAGCCCTCGGCTTACAATATCAATCAAGGGCCATGAATTTCAAGGTGTTATTGTAGATGGTGGTTCTGGCATTAATTTGATGCCTGAACATACCATGAAAAGGATTGGACTCCACCCTTCAAGACCTGCAAATTTCACGGTCACTTTGGCAGATCAGAGCAAAGTAAGGCCCTTAGGGGTAATCCCAAAAGTTCCACTTGAAGTACAAGGTAATCTATTTATCCTGGATTTTGTGGTTTTAAGATTGCCCCATGTTGAAGGAGGATTTCCCCTCTTAATTGGAAGACCTTGGCTGAGGCATGCCAGTGTCATTCATGATTGGGGTAAGGACACCATGTGGGTACAAAAGAAAGGGCAGGAGCCGACACAAATTCATTTAGAAGAAGGCCCAGACAATCAAGGGAATACTAGTATGATGCAAACAGTGAGCATTTGCATGGAATCAGAAGCAGAGGATCAACCCCAAATAGATTTTGAGGAAGAAGAGGATATTTTAAGTTGGCTTCATGCCGGAAACTCTTCTTCTTGTTTTGGAATTTTTCTTGATAATCCTGGTACAATTGGAGGCTATGATGAAGACAAAGGAAAGGTCCAGGTTGATGGATTGGGAGAGCCCATCACTGACCACAGAAGGGGCAGGAAGATACCCCTCAAATACAAATCGAAGGAGAATGTGTCAACATCAGATAACGAAGTTTCCCAAGCTAAAAGCAAGGTAAAAAATTCTGAGGTTGACTGTTCTTTCCCAATTCAAGAAATCCCTGCAGGATGGATGCAGGACAAGGAGGAAAACATCGAAGTTCAAAATACACCTGCTTATGAAGCAATGCACGAAAAGCTAGTAGAAGAAGACAAGGAAGCAGATGCACAAGAAGGTAATCTGGTAACAAGAAATCCGGTTCAAGAAGTACATTTATGCACCCAAAACAATAATCAACCAGTTCTAGTAGCCACTTGGTTGTGGAGCCACCCAAAGCTTCTGGAAAAGGTAAAATCATTCTTAACCCAGCATGCAGATGTTTTTGCCTGGCATTATAAAGACTTAGAAGGAGTGCCTGCATCTTATGGAGAGCACAGAATTCCTCTGGTTGAGGGAGCCAGACCCATCAGAGGAAGGAGTTATAGACTCAATCCAAAGTATGCCGAGGCAGTCTATGTGGAAATCCAAAAGATGGAAGATGCAGGAATCATCATTCCTGTGGAACACTCAGAGTGGCTCTCGCCTATGGTTATAGTACCAAAGAAGAATACCAATAAAATCAGGATTTGTGTAGACTTTAGAGCTCTCAACAAGGTGACCATTCCAGACGGGTTCCCTATGCCTTTTGCAGAACAGGTCATTGAAGAAGTGGCGGGGCATGCACTATATAGTTTTATGGATGGCTTCAGTGGCTATAATCAAATATCAATACACCCAGAGGATCGTGAAAAGACTGCTTTTATCACGCCGTGGGGAACGTATGTGTATGTAAAAATGCCATTTGGGCTAAGAAATGCTCCAGCCACATTTAACAGAACGGTCAATCTCATTTTTGGCCCCTTATTGCTGGAATCACTTAGAATCTTCATGGATGATTTCTCTTCATTTTCAGGATCTCACAAAGAAACTCATCTAGATTGTTTGGACCAACACCTGAGACAGCTGCAGAATATTTTCCAAAGATGCAGAGAAACTAAGTTAAAGCTCAATCCAAATAAATGTCATTTCCTTGTGACAGAAGGAACCCTCTTAGGACATGTGGTATCCGCTAAAGGTATGGCCCCAGATCCTGACAAAATTCTTTCTATATTAAAGTTACCTAAACCCAAAACTCCTAAAGAGATCCAGAGTTTTTTGGGGCATACCGGTTATCATAGAAGGTTTATAAAAATGTATGCAGAGATAGCTAGACCTCTGACTAGACTCACAGGTAAAGAAGTACCTTTCAAATGGGAAGAAGAGGAGGAAAAAGCATATCAGACATTAAGGTCACGGCTAGTGTGTGCTCCTATCTTGGTCACCCCGGAGTGGTAAAAAATCTTTCATATACATGTCGATGCTAGTGCATATGCAGTGGGAGCAGTTCTGACTCAACCCAGTGAAGAATTTAAAATGGACAGGCCAATTCAATATGCCAGTAGAATCTTGACCAAGGCTGAAAGAAATTACAGTACTTCCGAAAGGGAAGCACTAGCAATGGTCTTTGCAATTTAAAAATTCCGCCATTACTTATTGGGGGTAAAATTTATTATTATATCAGATCACC
Source organism: Ceratopteris richardii (assembly GCA_020310875.1). Lineage (NCBI taxonomy): Eukaryota > Viridiplantae > Streptophyta > Polypodiopsida > Polypodiales > Pteridaceae > Ceratopteris > Ceratopteris richardii. Next base: position 25,219,692 of record CM035414.1, on the reverse strand, counting down.
AACCACTCAAGTACTTACTCAACAAACCACATGCTACGGGTAGAATATGGAGGTGGTTACTGTTATTCCAAGAGTTCGACTTCTCGGTAATCCATAAGCCAGGAAGAGAAAATGTGATGGCAGATCACTTGTCCAGAATAAATAGGAAGGATCAAACCAGTGGTATCAATGATGATTTCCCTGATGCACACTTGTTTGCTATACAACCTAAAGGATGGTATGATGATATCAAGCAGTTCATTAATACTGGATTGTATCCAGAAAGTGCTAATGCTGTACTAAGAAAGAGGCTACTTATCAAGAGTAGACCATATACTTTCATTCAGGGTAAACTCTACAGACAGGGCAAGGATGACAAGATGAGGAAATGCTTAGAGGAAGATGAAGTGAGGGAAATACTGCAATTTGCACATGAAGGAACAGGTGGTGGGCACCTTCCAGGGCATATCATGAGCCAGAGAATATTAGATGCTGGTCTATGGTGGCCTACACTCTTTAGGGATGCAGATAATTGGAGAAAAACATGTGATGTGTGCCAGAGGTGTGGACCTAAACCCACCAAGCAAAGACATCACCCTTTGGTAGTTTCCACTTCTTGGCAGCCCTTTGAGAAGTGGGGATTAGACTTTGTTGGGCCTATATACCCTCCGGCACTTCCAAAAAGGGAAAAGTACTTACTGATAGCCACGGACTACGCAACAAAATGGGCTGAAGCTATTGCATCAACGGATTGCTCTGCACAAACAGTGGCTGACTTTTTGTATTGTAACATCATTTGCAGATTTGGATGCCCGCTGGAAATCTGTACCGATCAGGGTACTCATTTTGTTAACAAAATATTGCAGGAAATTTCCAACAGGTATCGCATTTTGCACAGGACTTCTTGTGCATACTACCCACGAGCTAATGGACAAGCCGAATCAACGAACAAAGTATTAATTTCAATGCTGCGAAAAGAATGCATGTTGCAGCCGACCTCTTGGGGACGGGCCTATCTGGGTACATTATGGGCATACAGACTGGCCTATAAAGAGACTGGGTATTCCCCCTTTCAATTAGTTTATGGCTTGGTTCCTATTGAACCATTTGAATTTATCAGAGGCTCTATAAGAACGGAAACACTAGAGAGAAATGGGATGGAAGTTTCAGCAAGACTAACTGCTTTGCATAAACTGGAAGAATCGAGAATTTTAGCATCCAAACAGTTAGAGAAGCTGCAATTACACAGGAAGGAGACTCATGACAAAAATCTATGGCAAAACAATTTGAAGCCTGGAGATTTAGCCCTGCTACACAGACCACAAATTTCTAATCAAAACAAAGGGAAATGGATCCCTCACTGGGAAGGCCCCTTTCGCATTACGAAGATGCTGCAGTGGGGTGCAGTGCAATTGGAAACACTCGCTGGCAACACCCTACCTTTGGTTAACATTTCCAGACTCAAGGCTTATTATCAAGTATCATAAACATTGCATTTTCCTTTATCTTGTTGGTTTTGGATTGTTTTAATAAGTAGTAATAATCAGCTCACAGGATTGTTGGGCGTCGTTTTTTATGAAAATCATAAATTTGTTGGGCGCAAGTTTTGGGTGAAAATCCGAAAATTAGGCGCACGATTTTTTTTTTTTCTTTTCTTTATCAATTTTGGGCGCATGTTTTCTTTTCCATCAATAAAAAGTCAAGAATTCATCAATTCATAAAAAAGAAATTCATCACTTGAATGGCTCATAGCTTTGCTAAGTAACTTTCAGTTTTGCCCTTTCCTTTGTTTGTCTCTCGGATGGATGAGATTAACATTGTCATCTCCTCTCTTTTTGATCACCTTTTTATGCTAGTCCGCTCCTTCTTGAGAGGTGCTCCCTCATTGGAACCACCTATATAATATGGCCTCTTTTCTCATTCTTGCTTCACCATCCTCAGGAATGCCGTTCTTATTTTCAGTGCCAAGTTGTGCTAGGGAGGAAATAAGGAGAGCATTTCACACCCCCTCACCCTCAATCCCCCTCAACAATCTCCACAACCCAACCCCCGGCGGCAACAACCGATCCCCCCTCTCCCTCCTTCTCCTTCCACCTCCCCCCTCTTCATCACCCTTCAACACACCCCCCTCTCAAACCCACGCCCGCCCCCCCTCGGCGCAACACCCCCAGCCCCCCCCTCTCCAATATCATCAACCCCCCCCTCTCCAATATCATCAACCCCCCCCTCTCAAACCCACGCCCGCCCCCCCTCACAACCCCCCTCGGCGCAGCACCCCCCAGCCCCCCCCTCTTCATCATCCCTCAATACCCCCCCCCTCTCAACCCACGCCCCCCCCTCACAACCCCCCTCGGCGCAGCACCCCCCAGCCCCCCCTCTTCATCACCCCTCAATACCCCCCCCTCTCAACCCACGCCCGCCCCCCCTCGGCGCAACACCCCCCAGCCCCCCCTCTCCAATATCATCAACCCCCCCCTCTCAAATCCACGCCCGCCCCCCCCTCACGATCCCCCTCGGCGCAGCACCCCCCAACCCCCCCCTATCCAATTACCTCAACACCCCCCCCTCTCCAACCCACGCCCCCCCCTCACAACCCCCCTCGGCGCAGCACCCCCCAGCCCCCCCCTCTTCATCACCCCTCAATACCCCCCCCTCTCCAACCCACGCCCCCCCCTCACAACCCCCCTCGGTGCAGCACCCCCCAGCCCCCCCCTCTTCATCACCCCTCAATACCCCCCCCTCTCAACCCACGCCCGCCCCCCCCTCGGCGCAACACCCCCCAGCCCCCCCTCTCCAATATCATCAACCCCCCCCCTCTCCAATCCACGCCCGCCCCCCCCTCCCGCCCCCCCTCGGCGCACCACCCCCCAGCCCCCCCCCTCCAATTACCTCAACACCCCCCCCTCTCCAACCCACGCCCCCCCCTCACGACCCCCCTCGGCGCAGCACCCCCCAGCCCCCCCCTCTCCAATTACCTCAACACCCCCCCCTCTCCAACCCACGCCCCCCCCTCACAACCCCCCTCGGCGCAGCACCCCCCAGCCCCCCCTCTCCAATATCATCAACCCCACCCCTCTCAAATCCACGCCCGCCCCCCCCTCCCGCCCCCCCTCGGCGCAGCACCCCCCAGCCCCCCCCTCCAATTACCTCAATACCCCCCCCTCTCCAACCCACGCCCCCCCCTCACGACCCCCCTCGGCGCAGCACCCCCCAGCCCCCCCCTCTCCAATTACCTCAACACCCCCCCCTCTCCAACCCACGCCCCCCCCTCACAACCCCCCTCGGCGCAGCACCCCCCAGCCCCCCCCTCTTCATCACCCCTCAATACCCCCCCCTCTCAGCCCACGCCCGCCCCCCCTCGGCGCAACACCCCCCAGCCCCCCCTCTCCAATATCATCAACCCCCCCCCTCTCAAATCCACGCCCGCCCCCCCCTCCCGCCCCCCCTCGGCGCAGCACCCCCCAGCCCCCCCCCTCCAATTACCTCAACACCCCCCCTCTCCAACCCACGCCCCCCCCTCACGACCCCCCTCGGCGCAGCACCCCCCAGCCCCCCCCTCTCCAATTACCTCAACACCCCCCCCTCTCCAACCCACGCCCCCCCCCTCACAACCCCCCTCGGCGCAGCACCCCCCAGCCCCACCCTCTTCATCACCCCTCAATACCCCCCCCTCTCAACCCACGCCCGCCCCCCCTCGGCGCAACACCCCCCAGCCCCCCCTCTCCAATATCATCAACCCCCCCCCTCTCAAATCCACGCCCGCCCCCCCTCCCGCCCCCCCTTGGCGCAACACCCCCAGCCCCCCCCCTCCAATTACCTCAACACCCCCCCCTCTCCAACCCACGCCCCCCCCTCACGACCCCCCTCGGCGCAGCACCCCCCAGCCCCCCCCTCTCCAATTACCTCAACACCCCCCCCTCCAACCCACGCCCCCCCCTCACAACCCCCCTCGGCGCAGCACCCCCCAGCCCCTCCCTCTCCAATTACCTCAACACCCCCCCCCTCTCCAACCCACGCCCCCCCCTCACAACCCCCCTCGGCGCAGCACCCCCCAGCCCCCCCCTCTCCTATACCCTCAATACCCCCCCTCTCAAACCCACGCCCGCCCCCCCTCGGCGCAGCACCCCCAGCCCCCCCCTCTCCAATTACCTCAACACCCCCCCCTCTCCAACCCACGCCCCCCCCTCACGACCCCCCTCGGCGCAGCACCCCCCAGCCCCCCCCTCTCCAATTACCTCAACACCCCCCCCTCTCCAACCCACGCCCCCCCCCCTCACAACCCCCCTCGGCGCAGCACCCCCCAGCCCCCCCCCTCTTCATCACCCCTCAATACCCCCCCCTCTCAACCCACGCCCGCCCCCCCTCGGCGCAACACCCCCCAGCCCCCCCTCTCCAATATCATCAACCCCCCCCCTCTCAAATCCACGCCCGCCCCCCCTCGGCGCAACACCCCCAGCCCCCCCCCTCCAATTACCTCAACACCCCCCCCTCTCCAACCCACGCCCCCCCCTCACGACCCCCCTCGGCGCAGCACCCCCCAGCCCCCCCTCTCCAATTACCTCAACACCCCCCCCTCTCCAACCCACGCCCCCCCCTCACAACCCCCCTCAGCGCAGCACCCCCCAGCCCCCCTCTCTCCAATTACCTCAACACCCCCCCCCTCTCCAACCCACGCCCCCCCCTCACAACCCCCCTCGGCGCAGCACCCCCCAGCCCCCCCCTCTCCTATACCCTCAATACCCCCCCCTCTCAAACCCACGCCCGCCCCCCCTCGGCGCAGCACCCCCAGCCCCCCCCTCTCCAATTACCTCAACACCCCCCCCTCTCCAACCCACGCCCCCCCCTCACGACCCCCCTCGGCGCAGCACCCCCCAGCCCCCCCCTCTCCAATTACCTCAACACCCCCCCCCTCTCCAACCCACGCCCCCCCCTCACAACCCCCCTCGGCGCAGCACCCCCCAGCCCCCCCCTCTTCATCACCCCTCAATACTCCCCCCTCTCAACCCACGCCCGCCCCCCCTCGGCGCAACACCCCCCAGCCCCCCCTCTCCAATTCTCTCAATACCCCCCCTCTCAAACCCACGCCCACCCCCCCTCGGCGCAGCACCCCCCAGCCACCCCCTCTCCAATCCTCATCCACCCCTCTCCCTCTCCACCGTACGCCCCCCTCTTCCTCCCAACTCCATCCAATCATCACACCCTCTACCCCCCTCCCTCCACTTCAATCTATCGATTCCTCTTCCCCTCTAGTGGCTTTCTTCTGCTCCATTTCCTTGCCCCAGTTTCATCCATGGCGGACCCCGCTCCGGGTGATAGTTCTGCTCCTGCCTCAACAATTGCTTCTGCCCATCCCAATCCGCCTCCTCCTTCATCGGCAGATCCATCTGTTCAAGCGACTCAACCCCCACCGACCCTGGATCTTCCCCTTTATTCCATAGACTCAGATTCCAGCTACCTGTATTCCCCACCTCCCCTCCCGCACCCTCCTTCTCCTTCCCCATCTATATCTCATTCATCCCACCCATCTTCGCCAACAGGGGATTATATGCGCCTGTTTCTCCCACCTGACATAAACCTGCAAATCCGAATGTACCTCTCCATTCCTACCATTGCCCTTCGTCAAATGTTTTCTATTGAGGATCTTCAACAGGCGGGCTTGTGGGGCTTGGCTAATGTTTTCTTCAACCCCGCCAATTTTACCCAGGTTTATGAAGCCATCCGCCTCTTCCCTCATTTTCGAACCGGCACTCTCTTCATCCCAGACATTGCCGCAAGTATTGGGTCTCCCATAATAGATTTTCGTGCTCCCCCTTTCCTATACTCTGGACTGTCCGCCTCAGCCACTATTGCCTTTTGTAACACACATTTTCAAAGTAATGCTAGGTTTTCGCTCCGCATGACCACCCTTCTCAATGCGTTCATCTTTTTCTTCTTACTACGCAGCCAAACCTCTTCCCTTCCGTGGTCTGATATTCGTATCGCTGATCCGCTCTTTTGCTTTCTCCATAGCCGCCCCTACCCTTACGCACACCTCATTTATAGTTCCTTGATGTTGCGCTCCCGTCGCCTACGCCAGGCTATCTCTAGAGGCTCTCATGCATTTTCCATCTATTCTGCACCCTTCTTATCTTGGCTCTATCAGATTCCAGCACATTCTGCACACAATGCTGCTTATCTCCCCTCCCAACCTGGACCTTCCATTGCTCCATCTCCTTCCCCCCCTCTAATCTCTATTGACTCAGCTTCCGCCTCGACACCCACCTCCGCGCCACCTGATGTAACTTCCTGCCCTCCACAATCTTCTTCACCCCTCCCTCCTGCATCTACCACCTCTCCATTCATAACTAACCCCCCTGATGTAACCTCCATCCCTCCCCATTCTTCTCCAACTATCCCTCCTGCCTCTACCACTTCTCCGTTCTTAACTCATCCCCCTGATGTGCCCTCCTTCCCTCCCCAATCTTCTTCACCTATCCCGCCTACAGCCACCTCCTCTCCATTCATGACTCCCACCCCTCACGTCCACTCCTTCACTACCCAATCTTCTTCCCCTTTCCCTCCTGTATCTACAAATTCTCCATCCATGCCTACCCCTCCTATTATCCCTAGACCTCCCCTCTCTTCCGATTTCACCCCACTTATTCAAACCCAGCTCAACCCACAAAACCCCACCTGTATGCCCCCCATTCACCCGGATTTCGCATCCCCCTCTACCAGTAACCTTCCTGTCAGTCAACATCTCCCTTCCCCCAATCTTTCACTTCCCACTCCATCGACCACTCCAACCCTTCATACTCCGCCGTATATTCCCCCTCCCCCTCCCCCTCCTGCTCCACCGGCCAATCCCACTCCGCCTTTTGACCTACCATCAACACCTTCATTTTTGCAATTACTCCAAGACGCGAGTGTAGTCGCTATCGGCAATGCTCAGGCCTCTCAGATTTCCTTGGATTCGGTTTCCGCAGCAGCTTCGGTTCATCAACAGTATATCTCAACAATAGAAAACATCAATCGCATGGCAACCTCTCAATGGCACTCCCTCAACGAATCGGCCCGCTTGCTCAAAGAAGAGCGAGATCATTATCGCGATATGGCCGACTCTGCAATGAAAGCCTTAGAAGATCTTCAGAATCGCTCCAACTTAGGGCTTTGTGCTAATGCTGCATGCCGACGTATCCGCAGGGAAAGGGATCACCTTAGACAATTCCTGAGTTCGCTACAGCTTACGATCGAACAAGCTTCTGCTCCCTTGCCCCCTTCTCCATCAACCTCTGCTGACAACCTCAATTACCCTCCACAATAAATTAAATTCCTCAGTCTCAATAACTTGCTCATCTCGGTCATAAAATATTGCTCTTAGATTCCAGTATCCCTTTGCCAATAATTACCTCATAATTTTGATTCTCTCATTCTTGTCGGGTGCATTACACTTTTTTTTCTCAATAAGATACACATCCTTTCTTTTTCTCTTGCCTGCGTCATTCTCATCTATGTGTCTTTGCAATCTCTCAGTTGGTATCGCTGTTGTCTCTCCGGGACGGAGAGATCTTTAGGTGGTGGGCATCTGTAGAGCCCTAGCCGGTTGAAACTAAAGGTACAAGGTATTTTTCCTCTTAAGGTTCAAAGGTTGAATCTAAATCTTAAGGTGAAAAAGGAAAAAAGAATTAAAAGGAAAAGTGAAGGTGGAAGGCCGCGTACGAAAAGGTGGAAATAGGCCGCCCAATCAAAATTTTATTTTAAAAGTCACTCTTGTTCTAAAGTCACTACAAGACAAAGTAGCGAATCGTTGAGGACCAGTTAAAATAGACAATCTTGGGACATTGAAAGGACACCAAGATTGTACTGCAGTTAGAGTGCGCGAACCGGCAGACTCTAAAACAAAAGGAAGGACAAAGGCTATTCTTACACATCAAGAGTTGGGAGCAAGAGAGAGCTTCAGAGGAGCAAGAGCGGAAGCAAGAAGAGCCTCCAGTGTGCTGACGACATTCAAGAGTGCAAGAGGTGCCAAGAGGAAAGGGTGCAGAGAAGAGAGAAGGCGGGCTGGATTCCAAGAGTTCCAAGGGCTATTGCGTGCGTGTGCAGTGATACCAATTCCTTAGCTTGGCGGAAGCTTAGTGCAAGGTGTGCACAAGGGAAGCGGGAAGCAAGTGAAGGATTGGTGCACGGCCGCTGGAAGACTTGAGATAATTGGTCTTCAGTAATTGATGCTCTCTGAAGTGGTATTTAGTCATTGATTAGGCTGTGCGCAGTCATTGTAATGGTTGAAGGATAATTAATATTCAAGGTTTCCAAGAGTATTTCTTTGCAGAAGTTCTCACTGTTATTCCATTTTCATCATCTCTTTTTTCTCCTACAAACCCTCAAACTCCTTCTTGTCCCCGAATCCCCAACAGTCATCGTTGCTAATAACAACTCGTTTCTGTGCTGAATTGCTTGTTCTTGTTGCCGTAAATATTGGGAAACCTCTTGGAGTTGGTTTTGCATTGTTGTAACAAAATCGGGTTGAGGGTCATCCGGTGGTTGCTTTGGACTGGCAGTGGGCACGTTGTCTGCCATTCGTCTTCTAAGGGACAGCCGAAATGGCGTGCCTACTGTTTGATTCTGTGTGCTGTTACCTGTGTGGAATAAAGATGGAGATGAGGTGGAGGGTTGGGCTTCTTCCTGAGGCTCTGTGTGGTGTTCGGGGTAAAAAAGGGGGGACCAGTGTAACTGTTTATTTTTTACAGATTGGACAACATTAAATATAGCAGCTAAATAGGCTGCTAGTCTGCTATTGGTGTGGGATCTTCTCTTATCCTCAACAATGATTTGTGCATAAAGGTGGTCATAAAGCCAATGTGCCCAGCTAACCGGACCTCCTGCTTCGGCGTGCAATAGGGGGGAAAAATTTTCTTTCGACATTAAGTCGAATTTTACTAATAAGCAAAGTTTTTCTAAATACCATTTAAGTTGTTCTCGTCGGTGATAGGGGGCGTTTTTCAACAGATAATACCGTCGGGGGCCTTCACAGTTGCCAAATTCCTTCTTCAGATCCTCATTTGAACATTTAAGATATCGGGCACCATCATAGATTGGTAGTTTAAATACGGCTGAGACGAGCTGGGGCGAAAATCGTACCTGATTGTGAATAAAACCACTGGTTTGTCGCATACTATGTAATTGGTCCTCTGCATCATCATTAGCAATCCACTGTTCCCACGGTAATTGGGCAAACTGGAGGAGACCTATCTTCTGTAGCCATTCTTCATTCTTTGGCGATTTGGTGTCGAGCTCGATTTTAAATTCGGTGGAGAATTTATGCTGAGTTCTTTCTGATGCAGAAGTTACTGCATCATCTGATTCATCTTGTAGAGTGGTATCTGTTGTTGTTGCCACATAGGTCTGTGTATGGGCGCGCTTTCTGAATTGCCAGCGGAGAATATCAGATTCCGACATGCTTGGTGAAGGTATACTGAAGAAATATACTAAAAGTTGCTAACAGGTGCTGAATTTCGAAGAATGCTAATTTAGAAAGCTATACTCTGTAAACGCATTTTATAGACACCGATGCTTGAACGGCCATTTGCTCTACTGATTTGTATGTCAGTATGACATGACTCTTCCCTCCCTTGATAATATTTGTATCCGAATAAAAATCATTATGCCGTATGTTACATTGTCGGTTGGTGCTAGTCTGAACAAGACTTGTCATGTGCGAAAATGTGAGAAATCCAAAATTTGATTATCATATTCATACATTATGAATTTGGATTGGCGAATATACTCATTCGTCGATGAGACCTTCGAGGTACATACTCCTAGCCGATCTAAGGGTTCGAGCTATCTTTTTCTTAAGGGTTTCTAATAGCTGTTTTAGCGTGTCAGGCTCTAGAAGCTGGGCATCTATTCTAGGAGAGCTAAGTACGATGGCTTCGGTGAGTACATTCTCGGCCTGGGTCTACAAAAAAGCTTCGTGTAGATAAAAATCATTGGCTAGTGCGGCGTCCTTGGAAGTCTTCATTTCGTCTAGTTTGGTTTTTAGCTCTGCAATATACTCCTTTTGGTTGCGTATTTGGTTGTCTTGGCGCTCAAACTGCTGGGTTTGGAAATCCAGAGTTTTCTTCAGTGAATCTCGTTCTTTGCGCGTCCTGTCGATATCCTTGAGGTGTTGTCCTTCCCGTAACAGCTGGCGTTTTAGGATACTGTTAACTTCATTTGCGCATTCTTCAGCTCGCCGTAACTGTTCTTGGAATTGTTCGGTTTCTTTCTGCTGCTCCTGATTCTTCTGGGTTGCTTCCTGCAATTGAATCTTTGTCTCTGCGACCAGTTCTTCGAGGGAGGTGTTGATATCTTCATTTTCGTGGATGGTGACCTTCAGGGCGAGGATTTCTTCATGCGCGGCGTGCAGGAGTCGATCTTTGCCTGTAAGTTGTTCAAGGGCTGCATCTCGCTGTTCTACTAAGGTCTGTTCTGCCGAAAATTTGGCTTGTAGCTCTGCTAACTGCATCTGGAGCTGATGGTTCTCAATCTTTGCAGCTTCGATTTCTTCCTGGAGGGGGGTGATGTCTGCTTCCAGTATGTCGACCTTGTTTTGATATTCGGCCTTCAGGTTATCCGTGGCTTCCTTAAATTGTATGGGCAGTTGGTGTGATAACTACATGAGAAACTGACCCATGGATGCTAGTTCTGAAAAAACGGTGGGTGGTGGTGGTGGTTGACGAGGCTGAGAGGAGGTATCGGTGAGTAGGTTTTGGGAGTTTGGTGGAGAGTAGTTAGGGGAGGAAGAGGAAGAAGGTGTAGGTTCAGAATCGAGTCTGCGGGATGGTTCTGGTGGGAGGTCAGGGTTGACAGGTGGGATGGGTAGAGCAGAGTCAATAGTGGTTACCTTTGTAACATTCTGTTGTTCGGCTTCTGTATGATTGATGGCCTCAATAAGTTCATCCAATGCTTTTGTGGCCGTTTCCGGTTCGTCCTGTTGATGCTCAGACTCCTTTTCGGTGGATAGTATCTCTGTATCTGCTTGGTTTTGTTGGTCTTGTTGCTCTGTCGAAGTGTCGTTGTGTATTGAAGTGGCGGTGTCGTGGTAAGTTTCTTCTTGCTGATCTTCTCCGGCGTCATGTTTCTTTCCGGCGGATCCTTGGACTTCACTTTCTGAAGAGCTGATTCTGATTCGCTTTGTACGGAAGAGTTGATTGATCTCTTCGTCGTCTTCTTCAGTTTCCTCGAGTGGTTGTGCTGATTCTTCGTGCCTAAGTGCTGGGCCTGTGGGTGGGGGTTGGGCAGCTAGAATGGTTGGGAAGAGAAAGGAGATGATGTGGGGATGGCGAGAGCGCGGAGAGCTGCCTTTCTGAAGTTGTTTCACTATAGCGACGGATTCTTTATGGATTCGTTGGAAGAAATAAGAGGCAAAGTTTACAGGTTCACGGGTGGCTAATTCTAGAGCGGAGTAGAAGGGGCGAGAGATACCGTAGGTTCGTTTTTGCAGGTTGAGGATGGCTACAAGAAACTATAGGGCGGATCGTTCGGGTTCTGGGCGGCAGAGAATGGCATATTCGTTGGATGAGGAGCGAGGAAAGAGTGCGTTCATGCGAGCGATAGGGATGCTAGGGCCATTTTCGCGTCCTTGTGGGGTGAGGCGGTAGATTGCAGAGAAGGCTTGGAAGGTGATAACGGTCCTATATGGGGGAGAAGGGAAGACCCACTGTCGTTCGGTGACGGGGAATTGGGCGATGGCGTGGATGATTTGTGCGAAGAAGGGATGAGCTTCCACTGAGTGCCAAGGCAACTCAGCGAAGTTGGATAATCCTCTACAACGCAGGTATTCGCCGACATCTGTCGGGATACCATCTCTGAAGGCAGTGTAGTTGGCTAGCGCTTCCATGGTGTTTACAAGCACTCTTACAGATAACACAGAAGACAAGAAAATACGTATAGTCTCGAGAACACAATGGTGTTTGGGCGCAACCTAGGGGGGTTAAATAAAGAGAACACGGTGAGAAAGGGAAGGGGAAGGGGTATCATTGTTCGGTGCGTGAAAGATACTGTTTGCATGCTGGCGTGTGTGCATGAGTGACCGGCAGGGAGAGGCGGCTAGTGACATACAGATTCGTACAAAACATTACTAAAAAGGAAGAAAAGAAAAACACAAAAATTTATACAAAACGCGGTTCGCCGCCGAATAATTTAATGCGTACTATTACTGGGATAATACGGCCGTAGCTTCGACCCATTGATTACCTTTGGAAGTGGATTTCCGGTCAACGTTGTCAGCCGGAAAGTTGCCGGACCAACTTGTTCTAAAATCTTGAATGGACCGAACCAACGTAACTTGAATTTTCTTGCTGATCTGTTGGACTTAGCATTGTAGAAAAGAACAAGCTGTCCTACCGAAAATACTGAGGTCTTTAAATTGCGGTCGTGTGTCCTGGCCTGTCTTAGTTGGATTTCTTTCATAGTTAAGAAACTGAGCCATCTGTGCTCATCTAATTCTCTAAGTGTTTCTAACCGAAATACCAATGACTCTTCGGGTAGAAGCTTCTGAGAAATTGCTACTCTTAAACTTGGTATTACAATTTCCATCGGAGCTATTGCTTCTAGTCCATAGGCTAACTTGAATGGTGTCAAGCCGGTGGTTACCTTATATGTAGTGCGATAGGCCCATAAGACTGCAGGTAGCAACTGATCCCATCTTTCCGGTGTTTCTCTAGTCAATTTCTGAAGCATGTTCAGCAAAGATTTGTTGGTACTTTCTGCCAATCCATTTGCACGAGGATAATATGGGGAGCTGAATTTATGACTGATCTGGAATGACTGTGTTAATGCTTTCATCAAATTGTTCATAAAATGGGTGCCCTGATCTGAAACAAGCTCTAGTGGCAACCCAAATCTTGGAAAGACATCTGATAATAAACATTTCGCTACTTCAACTGCTGTAGCCGAACGTAAAGGCCATGCTTCTGCCCACCTGGTTGCATAATCTGTGCAAGTCAATATATACCTGTTATTACAGAATACCGCGGGAGGTGTGATTGGACCAATAAAATCAAGACCTCATTTCTGAAATGGTTCTAAAGGAAGTACTGGATGAAGTGGAAAGTAATGGCGTTGTAGTGGTTGTCCAGTTCTTTGACAGTTATCACAAGTTTTGATAAATTCCAATACATCTCTGTACACAGTTGGCCACCAAAGTCCACTTTGCAGAATTTTTCGGTGGGTAAGATCTGCTGCAAAATGTCCTCCTGTTGGACTTGAGTGAGCTAAATTGATGACTGAATTTACTTCGTGTGTAGGAACACACCGGAGTAAGGTTCTTGTATGATCTGCATAATAAAGTTCTCTAGCAACTAACCGGAATCTTCGACTAAAACCTGCAATTTTTCGGCGTGTAGCTGTAGGGACTTCAGAAGGTAGACATCCATTTGAAAGGAAGGTCAATAACTGATCATAATACGTAGTTGGTACTGGTTGGTTTGACAATTCCTCAGTAGTTGGTTCTGAAGTATAGATGGCTGGCGTTGTATCATTTATACCATCCGGAGGTTCTCCTGAATCTAAGCGTGACAAAAAGTCTGCTAAAGCATGTGAACTACCTGGCCGATGAACGACATCATAGTCGAATTCCTGCAATAGTAGAAACCATCGTGCTAAGCGGCCACCTATATGTGTCGAACCAAGTAAACAAGTGCAGCATGATCGACATGAAATGTAAATTTTCGGCCCAGCAAATAATGTCTGAATTTCTTTACCGAATACACTAATCCTAAGCATTCCCTCTCAGTCACCGAGTAGTTCTTCTCTGCAGGTGCTAATCTTCTGCTAGCATAGTATATTGGTCTAAACCATTTATCTGTTTGTTGCATCAGTACACTTCCTATTGCTATATCAGATGCATCAACAAATACGTGAAATGGGTGATCCCAATCTGGTGGCTGTAAAATCGGAACCTGTGTTAATAATTGTTTCAATCGATCAAATGCTATCTGACATTCCTGAGTCCATTCGAATTGCCGTGGCGTCTTGGAAATTAATTTGTTCAGTGGTATTGCCACATGAGCAAGCCACCGTAAATGCCTTCCATGCCATCTCACTTGACCCATAAATCGCATTACTTCCTTAGGTGTATTAGGCACCGGAGCTTCTAATACTACTGAAATTTTATCAGGATCAACTTGAATACCCTGTGCCGATATGATGTGACCAAGTAACTTACCACATGAAACTGCAAATACAGATTTTTTTGGGTTTAAACACAATCTATATTCTCTACATCTCTGAAAGCAACATCGTAAATGTACCAGATGTGCGATCATCTGACCGAAAATTGAAAAATCGTCAAGGTATACTTGCATAAATGAGGTGAGATAAGGAGAAAATATCTCCTGCATACATCTTTGAAATGTGCTTGGCGCATTCCTCAATCCAAACCACATTACTGTACAAGCAAAGACACCCCAATTTGTAATAAATGCAGTTTTTGGTATATCTTCTTCAGCCATTCTTACTTGATTATATCCACTGTATCCATCTAGAAATGAATACATCTCATGACCTGCTACTTTGTCAAGCATAGTATCCAAAAAAGGAATTGGAAAAGGATCCGGTACTGTTGCAGCATTTAATTTCCGATAATCTACGCAAATTCTCAATTGCTTGTTTTTCTTCGGTACAATTACAATCGGTGAAATCCGTTCCGCATGTTCTATTGGTACTATGAATCCAACTTTTAATAACCTATCAAGTTCAGCCTTTACCCGTGATGCATAATGTGGATTCATCCGGTAGCTGGTTTGCCTTATCGGTTTCGCTTCTGGTTTTAGCATAACTCTGTGTTGATAAATACGAGGATCCAAGCCCTTCATGTCTTTATAATCCCATGCAAAGACGTCAGTAAATTCTTGAAGTAACTTGATTAAATCTGCTTGAAAGGCTTCAGGTAAGTTTTGCTTTATCTTTACAGGACGAGGGTGATCTTCATCTCCAAGATTATAAGTAATTAACTGGTCTTCTGGAACATAAAATTATTGATATTTCTCTGTATTAACTGAAGGTTCAAGAAGTTGCTGTAGTTCATTACCGTGAATCGGAATGGTATCTTCCTCCTTAATTTCTTTGGCAATAGGTATTACTGTACATACTGAAGCATTCCAGGTATCTACCACAGACTGTAGATCAATAGTTCCTAATGTCATTAAATCAACATTATTCTTCAGAAATTCTTCTTCTTCATCATCAGACAACCCATCTAACATATGGACAGGTTCAGCAAAATATGGTCGAGCATGTAACTCACATGGTTGTATCGCATCTAACTTGACAACACATTTGCGCTGTTTATCTTTGAACGTAAGTTCCTGGGCTGACCAGTCTTGAATTACCTTGGCTTGTTTCAACCAAGGACGGCCGAAAAGTAGATTGTAATCTAGGGTGGATTCCGGCAATTCTAGAACAACAAAAGTCATCTTAAATGTTGTGTCTTGGACAGTTATGGGTATATCTCGGACCAATCCTACTGGATGAACTCTAGATTGATCAGCCATCCTAACAAAGAATTGAACTGGTTCTATCTTAGTCCATCCTAACTTCTTACAAAGTGACGCAGTGGCAATATTCACGCTAGACCCCCCATCAATTAAAACTTGTGGAATTTGATGTTTATGAAACCATACCGTAATCAGAGGAACTGAGTGATCTACCGTAGAGTCTGGCTCTGGTTGTACTGTTGCGGTAGCCGGAATGCAAGCAGATTTTGTAGTAGACTGTTGTTGAAATTGTTGGCGTATTCCTGGTACTAATGCCAATAATGGCCCGAAAGGCAGTGTGATGGATGCTTTTGACAATATATCCCAAGCTGGTTGCAATTGATTTGCATCTTCCTGAACTGTTGAAGATGAAGCTTGGTCTGAAGATGGTAATTCTACTACAGATGAGGTACCTGCTTCTGTATTGTCAGCACAAGCTTGTGTCGTATCCGGGGACTGGATAACTGGAGTAGATTCTGGAAAAACAGGTGGTTCTTCGGTAGTCCACTGGCTCGCTTTATGATACATTCTGTGTTGTTCACGTATCCCTGGTTCAAATAATTCTGCTGCTGGTTGCAATTGTTTACCGGAACGAGTTTGAACTGCTGCTGCCTGCGTCTCTACAGGTGTGATCGTTACCACATTGGCCATTGGGTTTTGACGTTCCTTTTTCCTTTGATCATATTCTGCTGCATCTCTACAGAATCGTCTAATATGGCCCAATTGTCCACAGAAATGACATCGAGGTGGTGGTAAATTATGATTTTCCGGTGGTGGTCCATTCTGCCATCGCGGTGTATTGTAGTTGTTGTTCCTCTGTCCTCGATAATGTCGATACCCTTGTTGTTGATTGTGTCTCAAATGTGGGGGTACATATTGATTGGATGGCTGCCCTTGTTCCTGAATAATTGCATTAACTGTTGCTGCTCCTTGTCTTCTGGCATTGTATGCACAATTCTCAGTGGTATGTCCCACAATGTTATAGATGGCGCAATAGGTCTGATTTAACACACACTGGGCACTAGTATGTCCTGAATTCTTGCAGGTGGTGCAATATACTTGCCTAGTTATATCTTCAGCCACATGCTTGTTTGTTTTAATCCATTCCAAATCCTCTGAAAATCCACCAACTTTGTTTTCCAGCTGAAGGGTCATTGCGATTACTGCATCGAGGGTCATGGCTCCTACACATCTTATAATCATGATTTGCCTAAGTTGAGGAAGTAAGCCATTGATAAACCACTGTGTAATAACATCGTCTGGTAAATTAGCATGAGCTTGGGGTAACTGTCTTAAATGAGTTCTGAAAAGGGTAGCATACTCTTGTACAGTTTGATTTGGTTTCTGTCTGTTGTTCTGTAAATACTCAAAGATCTCTGCAGGATTCTTTTTCAGCCTGAATCGCTGCAGAAAAGCGTCTCGTACTGCTTCATAAGTACCGAAATGATTAATATCAAATTCAGTAAGCCATCTTGCTGCTTCATTCACAAGTGTAGATTGAAAAACAAATGCTTTGTATGCCGGATCCGGTGGATGATTGAGGACAGCGTAACTGATTTCAAAGGTGCGCACGTGAGCATCTGGATCATCTCCTGGAAATCCACTAAACTTTGTGTATGTTACTCCCGTTGGAGCCAATCTTGGTTGACCTAACTGTCGTTGCGGTTGTTCATTCATCGTAAATGTATTATACACTGCTTCTGTATTTCTGTTTTGAGTTTCTGAACTACCGGAATTTGTTCCACCAAATGGCACGCTTTCCGGTGCAATTAGTTTACTTACTATATTGCGAATTTCTGTTTCAAATAGTCTTCCTTCCTCCTTGATATCCAGAGTAGGAGGACTTGCTCCCAAACGTTGTAGTTGAGCTGAAGATTCAGTCGAAACTACTGAATCGTCACCGAAAAACTGTGTTTTTCTT
The DNA here is from genome assembly GCA_020310875.1 of Ceratopteris richardii. NCBI lineage: Eukaryota > Viridiplantae > Streptophyta > Polypodiopsida > Polypodiales > Pteridaceae > Ceratopteris > Ceratopteris richardii. Next base: position 25,202,295 of record CM035414.1, on the reverse strand, counting down.
ACCGAAACTCCACCGGAAGGATTCGAAATTGTGACCGGATACAGTGTAGATTCGCCTGTATCAATTTCCTTCCCTAAAGTGTTTCTAATCGTATCTGAATCTATTCCGAAAACTTTTAGACTAGATTCCAACTACGTCTTGGGAGATTCCAAAATTGCTGTATTTTCGACAGTCTGCACCGTAGTGATACCAGACAGTTCTAGAGATGTACTACGTTCTACCGTAATCTCACCAGAATCAATGTTATCGTTCGTCACTTTTTCGACAACTGGGTCAGGTCTAATTATACTAGTACCTCCCAGAGTTGTTCTTAATACCCCTAACTGATGATTCTTGGGATACTTTTCACCTGATCGAGTAATCGGCATGTAGCATTTTCGTACTGATCATATAGTATTACGAGCAAAACAGTCTTGCAACAATCTGATTCTGTTGCTACTGTCTATCCAACAAAATTTAATTCGAACAAAATACCAGGCAATCTTAATGCCACATCCCCAGTAGGATCGCCAATGTTAAACGATAATACTTCTATCCAACTTTCGGAAGAGTATTATCGGGTCCTCGGGTTCTTGGGAGTGGTAGGGGTCTGTTAAACAGAGGCCCTGTACTATTTTCCCAATTCTTCACACAGTCATAAATACTTCCTCACGTCTTAGCACAGTGGGTGAATCTGAATATTGACTATTCTTCGGCACGGTGAATATTAGGACTTTTAGCCTGAATCTGCTATGGTAATGGAGTAGAGGTACTGTTATGACTTGTAAATAATAGAATATGCACTTTTCAGTAATTGAATACTATTCAATATGACGATTCCGGGTGACAGATAAGTACGCCGAACACGGACAAAGATAATCGAGATTACGCCAAACTTTTCGTACACTGATTCAAGTCATAAATTCCTACCGCAATTGATAAACTTACCAATACTTTTGTCCACATACAGATCTTATCGAATTATCAGTGAATGCAGACTATTGTCTCGAATCTGGTCACTTAACCGCAGACAAACACACAATCTCACGATAGAAGAGATACAGAATCGTATATAACTGATCATCAAATAGACTCACAACACAAGACTACCGAATGGAAATCTGTTCAACCAAGAGAATCGCAGAATAGTTAAATACGAATAGAATGAAACAGAACTCAATGTATTCATCAATATCTCATACATAGTCTTAAAATATGATGCTCGCAATATCCCAAATTGATTCACTATAACAGACAACAGAATAAATGAGATACTTGCAATCTCCAAATACTTCAGTTCGCGATGTGATCAACCCTACTCACTACAGCGCTCAACAGAACAGAGACTCCTTCCGAAAAACTGCCGATCTTAACCGCTTTCCTTTATGCGCTTTAAATAGAAATCTGCTACAATGTTTTCGCAAATCCACTTTTTACGGCACCTATCCGGGTTCATCTATCCTGGTTCGGCGGCCCTCTAACAATACCCACTTAGTGCCAATGGCCTTCTTGCCAGGAGGCAAGTCACATAAAGACCATGTACCATTCTTCATTATAGCATCATATTTCGATTGCATGGCAGCCATCCAATTTTCTGAATTCTGTGCTTCATCAAAAGAAACAAGCTCATTCTCATCACAGAGACTAGACGCAGCCATAGCATAGCAATTTGATGCAACGGAGGCACTATGAGAGCCTGAATGAGTACGATATGACAAAGGTGCATCTAATTTGCTGTCATGCAAAGTCTGCACCAGCCATTTTAGCATAGTTTTTGCCTGCTCAATATCAGCTCTCTCATCAACAAGTGCATCACGTAAATCTGCATCAGAAATGGAATGATCTGCATCATCATATGAAACTTGCAAAGGCTGAGAAGTGGCCTCATTAGGACCAACACTAGACTGTCCACCTGCAAAAAGAGGCATCAAAGTATCATACATGTCTTTAGAGCTAATAGATGTCTCCTTAGTACATGAAAGCAATGGCTGAATAGCATCTTCCACAAAGACAACATCACGGCTAACTAGAATGCGTTTAGTGTGTGGATGATACAGACGATAGCCTTTACTTTCAGAACTGTACCCAACAAAAATACATTTTACTGCCTTATCATCCAATTTTCTGCAATGTTGTTCAGGCACTAGTGCATATGCTAAACAACCAAAAACCCGCAGATGAGCAATAGATGGCTTGCGATCATGCCAAGCCTCATATGGAGTGATAGACTGTAGCACTTTAATGGGACACCTGTTAAGTACATATGCTGCACACATGACAGCCTCAAGCGAGAAACTATGTGGTAAAGCCTGACTCTTGACCATACACCTCGCCATCTCCATGAGTGACCTGTTCTTCCGTTCAGCAACTCCATTCTGTTGAGGTGTATACGACACTGTACATTGGTGTTTTATCCCACGTTCAGCCAGAAATGCATTAAAATCAGAAGACATATATTCCCCCCCTCGATCAGAATGGAGGGTGCCCATTTTACATGCTGACAGATTTTTAGCCAAAACCAAAAACTATTTGAAGCACAAAAACACTTCGGAATTTGCCTTCAATGGATATACCCATGCATGCCTGGAAAAATCATCAATGAAGTCACGAAGTAAAGATAGTTTCCAAAAGAAGGTGTCTGCATAGGACCACATACATCACTATGTACAAGCTGCAATTTCTGCGTAGCCTGAACTGAACCATCTTTTGGAAAGGAGGGCTGCATTTTGCCCAAAATACAGCCTTCACATACATGTTTTCCAGGTGCCTCAAGCTTGGGCAAGAAGACACCATATCAGATTTCTGCAGGCGTAGCAAACTAGCAAAATTCAGATGAACAAAGCGTGCATGCCAAAGCTTTGCATCTGAGATAGCCTGAGAATCATGAACTACACATGCCGAATGATTCACAGATCTTTGATAGTCTATGAGCTTATACAGCCCATGACATAAAATGCCAGAAGCAATAATAACATCGCCATTTGACAGATCATGAACTGTACATCTGTCATCAACAAATTTCACAACCAAGCCAATCTTGGCTAATGCAGAAACTGATAACAAATTCTTCTTGATCCCTGGCACAAATAAAGCATTCGACAAGGTGAAAGAACTACCATCAGCAGTAGTCAGAATGATCTTATCAACTCCCATAACAGGATAAGAGGAGTTGTTGGCGCATGTGACAGTATTCTCTGTAGGGGTAGGCTCGAGTGAAGAGAAGAAACTGCGCTGCGAGGTAATATGTTTGGTCGCCCCACTGTCAAAGTACCAAACATCTGAGTCCACTGCAGACATGCACTGCTCATGAGAAGATGGGTCAAAACTGCAAACAGTAGTAAACACCCATTCTTCTTCCTGCACAAGATTTGCAGACTCTGTTTTTGGTGTAGAGGCCTTTGCAACAACCATTCCAGCCTCTTTCTTCTTTGCCTCTTTTGCAGCCAATTTTGGAGAGTTCTTTATGATATGATCATTTCCTTTACAGTACTTGCAAAACAATTTTTGCTTTTTTGATTTCTTCTCATCTTTATCCTGGTTCTTCAAATGTGCAGCATTTGCAGATTTCTGCTTACTAGTAGAAGAGCTCCATTTTCCTTTGCCCTTCTGACTAGCCAGGAAAGCTTGATCTGCAACACGCATAATGGACCTGTTCTGCCTGGACTGATCTTCCTGCAACAAAACAGAGACTAACTCCTCAAATGATAAGGCATTTGGATTGCCTTTCATCGTCAACCGAAGAGTAGAAGCAAAACTCTGATATGAATATGGAAGACCATTCAGAACGGTCTACACAAGTGAGCTATCTGGTATAACCTCATCAACAGAAATCAACTGTTCCTTCAAATCTTTGATCTTTGTTAGGAAACTGTCCATAGAATCACCTTCATTCATGTGCTCACTCTCCAACTGTTTTCGGAGGTAAGCAACACGAGCCTCATTCCTAGCTTGGTACAATGTGGTTAGTGTATCCGAAGCATCCCTAGCTGTTCTACAAGAGCGAATATGAGGAATAATGGCACGTTTGACAAAAAAGGCTATCAATGCATGTGCCTGGGCATCTCTGCCATCCCAACGAATTTGCTCGACAGTAGGTGCAACAAAAACAGCAGCACGAATAGGATTCTGCGGAATATCATCTTCGACACCATCTTCATCAGCTCCAGCACCTGTATTTGTAGTACCTGTAGTTGCAGGTGTAACAGGACGTCTTTCAACACCCTGCACAATGTTCCACAATCCTTTTGCAACCAATACATGTCGCATAATATAAGCCCATAATGGGTAGTTGGTACCATCCAACTTATCCTCAACAGCCAACATACGGAATACATCACTACTTTCAGCCATGGCCGGTGACTAAAATACCTTGATGCAGAAAATTGACTGTATCTCAAAAACTTGAACAGAACTGCCCAGACAAGTTCTGCTAGACCTGTAGCAGACTCCGAGATGCTTAAACTGGTGAACAAAAACTGGTATATACCTTTGGCACAAAAAGACAAAATAGCCTGCACAAGCACTGCAATAGTGCGAAAGAGGGAAAAAAGTTCTCTGATGGTCCTAGTGTGTTCACACACATCACTACCTAAATATATCAACAAAAAGACCTTAATGTGGACAAAAGTCATGACTCAAATTACTTAGGGTAGTCTCAAGGTCAGGCAAGGTCTGGCAAGGTAGTCCTAAGGTGGTGGAAAAGTCACGAGAGGCATCCAGAAGTTATATAAAGAGGTGAAGAGTCACCAAATGCATGGAAATCTTGTAGGTCATTGAAGACCAAGAGACATATACTCAAGGAGGTTCAAGTAGAGAGTCATCCAAGGCTCAAGGAGCTGAAACACAGCTGTCCAAGCTAGTAAAAAACATAGAGAAGGGTGTTGTTGGTGCAAATGAGTTCCTACCTCTACCTGCATAATTGGGTTGAGAAGTAGTACCTTCATCTTCACTCTTTTTATTTTTCCCTTTCTCTTTAGACTTGCCTTTATCTATGTATAGGGCACAAGAGTTGTTACCTCTTGATGAATCTCCATTTTTGTTGAGCTTGGCTTCATGGGTAAAGAGTTGCCCCATGAGTGTGGTAAGATCTGGAATCTGCATGTCCATGTATAAGTCCATAGCAGTTGTGAAGCTTTCCCATTCGTCATCTGCCTTGATACCATTGATTACTTGTCTTACGATTTGTTCCTTTTCAATCTCTTCTCCTATGCTTGCAAATTGGTCAGCCACATCCTTGACTTTGCTCACATATTCTGAAACACTTTGCTTGGGTTGCTTCCTTTGAGTGGTGAATTCAATCCACAATTGGTTTTTCCTGGCCCTTGTGTTGGAAGAAAAATATGAAGGCAATGTATCCCAAGTCTCTTAGGATGTCTTACAGTTCCTAATGTGTGGAAGAAGGAAGTCACAGATAGAATTAAGTAAGTATGACCTTGCTAATGCATCTTTGGCACACCATGAGTGGATTCTTTCAAGCTCCTCTCTTGTAGGTTGTCCTTTGCTTTTGAAAATGGGCATCTTCTCATCTCGTGATATGTATCCATAGAGACTCCTTCCTTGCATGTATGTGTTCATCCTCTAGGACCATGCTTGGTAGTTGTTCCTGTCCAATTTATCAATAAAAGAAGGAAAACCATCTCCCATTTTACTCAAGATGCTCTTATACCACTATTGGGAAAGATGGATTGACACCTCAAGAAATGAGTTGGTACTACTAATCCCTACTTTGTACTAGCCCTATTTTACTTCAAAGTTGAGTTGTAGGCCCTCTTAGCTTTCCAATGACACTAAATAAGTGCCTATGTACTTTGGAGATGATACTTGAAACACTTTGATCAAAACAGATAAGTTTGAAACTAGCTTATGACCAAAGAGTTGCGATTTTGGTCTTGATACCTGCTAGAAGTTTTGCTTAGTACCCACAATACAGTAGCAATTAGAAACATTCCTTCTGATGGTATCTAACTAGCTTAGAGAGCTAATGATTCCAAGTGGAATCACATAAAATGATAGACTTTACTCTGAGCAATCATTTTAACAAGTAGAAGCTTACCCTCGACTTTTTAGGAACTCTCGAGAGAATGATCAATGACCACTTCAAGACAATTTTCTCCCAATTTGCTGACCCAAAATTCTTCAAACTTTGCTAGCTTGTAATAGACTTTGAGCTTGTTCCAATGAGCTATAGAAAATTGAAAATTGTTGAGAGATCATAGAGATATGAGCATGACAAGTTCACTATTCTGAGTGACAATGATAGAGAGACCAATAGAGATTATCAATGATATATTGTATTATATGACAATGTTGTACATGTTCATTGGCATAAAGAATAATTCCCAATGATAGTGAGAGATGTAGGCTATAGTGGGATCCACATAATCTTTTAAATTGATCAACTATATGCTCTAGAATGGAGAGGCTTTTGTTGCGAGATTTACAACCATCTTTTATAGATGCCTTGCCTCTAATTTTGAATTCAAATTCAAACTTGGCTTTGCCTAAAAGCTCTCCTCTAAGTTAGGAGATATTCCACCAAAATGATTCATAGCTTTATCTCTCCAAACTCCAAGATTTTGTAGGCTTTACAAGATTCTTCCAAGTCATTAAGACTTTTACAAAATTTTAATGGTAAAAAAACCATAAGCAATAGTTCATGTGGATCTTCAAGAAGTTGCACATAATACTTCCAATGCTTAGCCAAGTGTGAAGGCTTGCAGAGGTAGGGGCAGAGGAGGTACACAAGGTAGGGGGAGATCTTTCAACTCTTCCCCATGCAATATATGTGGTTTATTAAATCACACCACAGATTAGTGTTATAGGAACTTCAAGAATCAGAGAGGTAGAGGTTGCTAAATAGGTGGCTCTACACAATCAAGAGGAAGGTTCAACCATCATCAAGGTTACAACAACAATTACAACAACAATTGTTGGAGTTAGACGTCTGCAAAAGCACACAAACAACAAAAGGAAGAAGAAGAAGCTTGGAGCACAACACACAATACTAAATGTATTACTACTGAATGTATAAAGAGACGTAGCTCGTTAGGGCAATAGGCATATATACAAGCTGGGGGAAAAAGCCTCCTAAAGATGGAAAAAAGTGCCCCGATGGTCCTAGAGTGTTCACACACATCACTACCTAAATATATCAACAAATCCCCCTTGGGAGTGATGTGGTGAACAAGGAGCTAGCACTCATGTATAAAGAAGTGCCAATCTATGTGGAAATCACTCCACAAAAGGAAGTAAGCCCAAAGATTTGCGGAAAGCTTTAAACTTCTCCCTAGGCAGAGCCTTTGTGAAAAGGTCTACAATGTTCTCTTGTGAAGGCACATATGCCAAGTTGATCTCCCCAGCAAAGAACCTCTCCCTGACATAATGATAATGCACCTCAATGTGCTTAGTGCAAGCATGGAACACAGGGTTACTCGCAACTACCAATGTGCTCTGACTGCCAGTGAAGATGGTGGTGACAGAAGACTAACCAACACCCAAATCAACCATAAGGCATCTCAGCCACACACACTCAACAGTTGTGAAAGCTGCCCTATACTTAGCCTCACAACTGGAACTGGCCACAGTAGGCTACTTCTTGCTCAACCAAGATATACATGAGCTACCAAGCATGAAGCAAAAGCCACTAGTGGACACATGAGTGTCATAGCAACAAGTCCAATCAAAGTCTGAAAAAGCATGCAAATCTGGTGGTAGTGATCCTCCCTTGGGATAAAACAACCCAAGTATCCGATTACCACTCAAGTAGCAAAAGATGCACTTAACCACTTGCCAATGCTTGACTCTTGGGCAATGCATAAACGTGCTTATCTGTGAGACAACAAACTAAATATCTGGTTGAGTAATGCATAAGTTAATCAAGCACCCAAAAGCCTGTTCATAGAGAACAGCATCAAATGCATCTCCAGCATCATGAAGACTCAATTGTAGAACCGTCTCCATAGGAGTGGCAATAGGTTTACAGTCTTCAAGGCCAAAATACTGCAATAATGTGTCAGTATATTTGGTTTGACACAAAGCCATTACACCATCAATGTGCATAAACTAAATGCCCAAATAATGATGCAAATGCCCCAAATCAGACATCTCAAATGAGGCATGCAAATCAGCAATATGCCTCTCATGAGGACCACTGAGCAGCATGTTATCAACATAAACCACAATGATCAGAAGTACATCATTAGCACGCTTAACATATAAGGTGCTTTCAGTTGGACTTTTCTTAAAGCCATGTGCAATCAGATAGGCATGTATCTTTTCATACCAAGCATGTGGTGCTTGCTTTAAACCATATAATGCCTTATTTAACCTGCACACCTGGTTTTCATGCCCTTTCAACACAAAGCCACGGGGCTGAAAAAGATATACTTCTTCATGCAAGTCACCATTCAGGAATGCTATTTTAATGTCCAACTGATGTACGTTCCAACCATGATGAGCTTCAAGTGCACAAATGCTACAAACAGTAGTTTTTCGGCAAGAAGGAGCAAAGGTTTCATCAAAATCAATGCCTCTTTCCTGTGCATAACGGTTTGAAACAAGCCTAGCCTTATACCTGTCAATTGTACCATCAGGTTTACGCTTCAAATTGTATACCCACTTAGTGCCAATGGCATTCTTGCTAGGAGGCAAGTCACATAAAGACCAAATATCATTCTTCATTATTGCATCATATTGATATTTCATAGCAGCCATCGAATTTTCTGATTTTGTGCTTCATCAAACAAAATAGGCTCAATCTCATCACAAAGACTAGATGCAGCCATAGCATAGCAATCTGATGCAAAAGAGGCACTGTGAGAGCCTGATAAAGTATGATATGATAGAGGTGCATCTAATTTGTTGTCACACAAGGTCTACACCAGCCATTTTGACATAGTTCTTGTCTGCTCAATATCAGCTCTCTCATCAATAAGTGCATCATGTAAATCTGCATCAGAAATGGAATGATCTGCATCATCACATGAAACCTGCAAAGGTTGAGAAGTTGCCTCATTAGGACTAGCACTAGACTGTCCACCTCTAAAAAGAGGCAGCAAAGTATCATACATGTCTTTGGAGCTAACAGATGTCTCCTTAGTACATGAAAGCAATGGCTGAATAGCATCTTCCACAAAAACAACATCACGCCGAACCAGAATGCATTTAGTCTATGGACGATATAGAAGATAGCCTTTACTTTTAGAAGAGTACCCAAAAAAATACATTTTACTACTTTATCATCTATTTTTCTACGATGTTGTTCAGGCACTAATGCATATGCCAAACAACCAAAAACACACAGATGAGCAACATATCGCTTGCAATCATGCCAAGCCTCATATGGAGTGATAGACTGCAAAGCTTTAGTGGGACACCTATTAAGCACATATGCTGCACACAGAACAGCCTCAAGCCAGAAACTATGTGGTAAAGCCTGACTCTTGACCATACACCTTGCCATCTCCATGAGTGACCTGTTCTTTCATTCAACAACTCCAATCTCTTGAGGTGTATATGGCACTGTACACTGGTTCTTTATCCCATGTTCAACTAGAAATGCATTAAAATTAGAAGACATATATTCCCCCCCTCGATCAGAACGGAGGGTGCCCATTTTACATGCTCAGAGATTATCAGCCAAAACCAAACATTGTTTGAAGCACATGAACACTTTCGACTTTGCCTTGAATGGATATACCCATGCATGCTTGGAAAAATCATCGATGAAATTCACGAAGTAAAGATAATTCCCAAAAGAAGGTGTCTGCATAGGACCAGAGACATCACTATGTACAAGTTGCAATTTCTGAGTAGCCCAAACTGAACCATCTTTTGGAAAGGATGAACGCTGCATTTTTCCCAAAATACAGCCTTCACAAACATGTTTTCCAAGTGCTTCAAGTTTGGGCAAAGAGGACATCATTTCATATTTCTACAGGCGTAGCAAACTCACGAAATTTAGATGACCAAATCGTGCATGCCAAAGCTTTGCATTTGACATAGCCTAAGAATCATGTACTGCATATGCCAAATCATTTACAGATCTTTCATAGTCTATGAGCTTATATAGCCCACGACATAAAATGCCAGAAGCAATAATGACGTCCCCATTTGATAGATCATGAACTGTACACCTATCATCAACAAATTTCACAACCAAGCCAATCTTGGCTAATGTAGAAACTGATAACATATTTTTCTTGATCCCTGGCACGAACAAAGCATCTGACAAAGTGAAAGAACTACCATCAGCAGTAGTTAAAAAGATCTTACCAACTCCTATAAAAGGATAAGAGGAGTTGTTGGTGCATGTAACAATATTCCCTATAGGGATAGGCTTGAGTGAAGAGAAGAAACTGCGCTGCGAGGTAATATGTTTGGTTGCCCCACTGTCAAAGTATGAAACATCTGAGTCTACTACAGACATGCACTGCTCATGAGAAGATGGGTCAAAACTGCAAACAGTAGTAAACACCCATTCTTCTTCATCCAGAAGATTAGAAGACTCTATTTTTGGTGTAGAGGGCTCTGCAACAACCATTCCAGTCTCTATCTTCTTTGGCTCTTTAGAAGCCAGTTTTGGAAAGTTCTTTATGATATGATCATTTCCTTTACAGTACTTGCAAAACAATTTTTGCTTTTTGTTGGAGTTAGACATCTGTGGAAGCACGTGGACAACACAAGGAAGAAGAAGAAGCTTGGAACTCAACACACAATACTAAATGTATTACCACTAGAATGTACAAAGATAAGTAGCTCGTTAGGGAAATAGGTGTATATACAAGCGGGGGGAAAAAACCTCCTAAAGAGGGAAAAAAGTGCCCCGGCGGTCCTAGTGTGTTCACACACATCACTACCTAAATATATCAACAAATCCCCTCTGGGAGTGATGCGATGAACAAGGAGTTGGCACTCATGTATAAGGAAGTGCCAAGCTATGTGGAAATCACTCCACAAAAGGAAGTAAGCCCAAAGCTTTGCGGAAAGCTTCAAACTTCTCCCTAGGCAGAGCCTTCGTGAAAAGGTCTACAATGTTCTCCTACGTGGGCACATGTGCCAAGCTGATCTCCCCAGTAGAGAACCTCTCCCCGACATAATGATAATGCACCTCAATGTGCGTACTGTGAGCATGGAGCACAGGGTTCCTTGCAACTGCCAATGTGCTCTCACTGTTAGTGAAGATGGTGGTGGCAGAAGACTGACCAACATCCAAATTAACCATAAGGCGTCTGAGCCACACAGACTCAAGAGTCGCTGTGAAAGCTACCCTATACTGAGCCTCACAACTAGAAGTGGCCATAGTAGGCTACTTCTTGCTCAATGAACATATACATGAGCTACTAAGCATGAAGCAAAAGCCACTACTGGACACACGAGTGTCATAGCAACCAGCCCAATCAGAGTCAGAAAAAGGATGCAAATCTGGCAATAGTGATTCCCCCTTGGGATAAAACAACCCAAGTAGCCGAGTACCACTCAACTAGTGAAAGATGCACTTAACCACCTGCCAATGCTTGACTCCTGGGCAATGCATAAACCTGCTCATCTGTGAGACAGCAAACAGAATATTTGGCTGAGTAATGCATAAGTAAATCAGGCATTCAACAGCCTCTTGATAGAGAATAGCATCAAATGCATCTCCAGCATCATGAAGACTCAATCGTAAACCTGTCTATAGGAGTGGCAATAGGCTTACAGTCTTCAAGGCCAAAATGGTGCAATAATGTGTCAATATATTTTGTTTGACACAAAGCCATTCCACCATCAACTTGCATAAACTAAATCCCCAAATAGTAATGCAAATGCCCCAAATTAGACATCTCAAATGAGGCATGCAAATCAGCCTTAAAATCAGCAATATGCTTCTCAATAGGACTAGTGAGCAGCATGTCATCAACATAGGCAACAATGATCAGAAGCACATCATTAGCACGCTTAACATATAAGGTGCTCTCAGTTGGACTGTTCTCAAAACCATGTGCAATAAGATAGGCATGTATCTTCTCATACCATGCACGTGGTGCTTACTTTAAACCATATAATGCCTTCTTTAACATGTACACCTGGTTTTCATGCCCTTTCTGCACAAAGCCATAGGGCTAAAAAACAAACACTTCTTCATGCAAGTGACCATTCAGAAATGCAATTCTAATGTCAAACTGATGTACATTCCAACCATGATGGGTTGCAAGTGCACAGATGCTCCGAACAGTAGTCATACGACATGTACGTGCAAAGGTCTCATCAAAATCAATGCCTCTTTCCTGTGCATAACCCTTTGCAACAAGCCTAGCCTTATACATGTCAATTGTACCATTAGGTTTACGCTTCAACTTGTATACCCACTTAGTGCCAATGGCCTTCTTGCCAGGAGGCAAGTCACATAAAGACCAAGTACCATTCTTCATTATTGCATTATATTCAGATTGCATAGCAGCCATCCAATTTTCTAAATTTTGTGCTTCATCAAACGAAATAGGCTTAGTCTCATCATAGAGACTAGATGCAGCCATAGCATATCAATCTGATGCAAAAGAGGCACTATGAGCCTGATCAAATACGGTATGAAAAAGGTGCATCTAATTTGCTATCGCCTAAGGTGTACATTAGCCATTTTGGCATAGTTCTTGCCTCCTCAATATCAGCTTTCTCATCAATAAGTGCATCATGTAAATCTGCATCAGAAATGGAATGATCCACATCATCACATGAAACCTGCAAAGGTTGAAAAGTTGCCTCATTAGGATCAGGACTAGACTATCCACCTCTAAAAAGAGGCAGCTAAGTATCATACATGCCTTTGGAGCTAATAGATGTCTCCTTAGTACATGAATGCAATGGTTGAATAACATCTTCCGCAAAAACAACATCATGGCTAACCAGAATGTGTTTAGTCTGTGGATGATATAGACGATAGCCTTTACTTTCAGAACTGTACCCCACAAAAATACATTTTACTGCTTTCTCATCCAATTTTTTGCAATGTTGTTTGGGCACTAATGCATATGCCAAACAACCAAAAACATTCAGATGAGCAACACATAGCTTGCGGTCATGCCAAGCCTCATATGGAGTGATAGACAGCAGCGCTTTAGTGGGACACATGTTAAGTACATATGTTGCACACATGACAGCCTCAAGCCGAAAACTATGTGGTAGAGCCTAACTCTTGAACATACACCTCACCATTTCCATGAATGACCTGTTCTTTCGTTCAGCAACTCCATTTTGTTGAGGTGTATACGACATTGTACACTGGTGTTTTATCCCACGTTCAGCCAAAAAATCTGAAGACATATATTTCCCCCCTTGATCAAAACGGAGGGTGCCCATTTTACATGCTAACAGATTTTCAGCCGAAACCAAAAACTGTTTGAAGCACATGAACACTTCGGGCCTTGCCTTCAATGGATATACCCATGCATGCCTAGAAAAATCATTGATGAAAGTCACTAAGTAAAGATAATTTCCAAAAGAAGGTTTCTGCAAAGGATCACAGACATCACTATGTGTAAGCTGCAATTTCTGAGTAGCCCGAACTGAACCATCTTTTGGAAAGGACAAATGTTGCATTTTGCCCAAAATACAGCCTTCACAAACATGTTTTCCAGGTGCCTCAAGTTTGGGCAAAGAGGACACCATTTCATATTTCTTCAGGCATAGAAAACTAGCAAAATTCATATGACCAAATCCTACACGCCAAAGCTTTGCCTCTGACATAGATTGAGAATCATGTACTGCACATTCCAAATCATTTATAGATCTTTCATAGTCTATGATCTTATATAGTCCATGACATAAAATGCCAGAAGCAATGATCATGTCGCCATAGATCATGAACTATACATCTATAATCAACAAATTTCACAACCAAGCCAATCTTGGCTAATGCAGAAACTAATAACAGATTTTTCTCGATCCCTGGCTCAAACAAAGCATCTGAAAAAGTGAAAGAACTACCATCAGCAATAGTCAGAATGATCTTACCAACTCCCATAACAGGATAAGAGGAGTTGTCTGTGCATGTAACAGTATTCCCTGTAGGGGTAGGCTCGAGTGAAGAGAAGAAACTGTGCTGCGAGGTAATATGTTTGGTCGCCCCATTGTCAAAGTACCAAACATTTGAGTCTACTACAGACACGCACTGCTCATGAGAAGATGGGTCAAAGGTGCAAACAGTAGTAAACACCCATTCTTCTTCTTGCACAAGATTAGCAGGCTTTGTTTTTGGTGTAGAGGCCTCTGCAACAACCATTCCATCCTCTTTCTTCTTTTCCTCTTTAGTAGCCAGTTTTGGATAGTTCTTTATGATATGATCATTTCCTTTACAACACTTGCAAAACAATTTCTGCTTTTCTGATTTCTTTTCATCTTTGTTTTCTCTCTTTGATTATGCAGAATTAGCAGATTTCTGCTTATTAATTGAAGAGCTCCATTTTCCTTTGCCCTTCTGGCTAGCTAGGAAAGCTTGATTTGCAACACGCATAATGGACCTGTTTTGCCTGGACTGATCCTTGTGCAACAAAATAGAGAGTAACTCATCAAAAGACAAGGCATTTGGATTCTCCTTTCATCATCAATCAAAGAGTAGAAGCAAAACTATGACCATAGTGAGAGCAAGGGACAAAGAGATTGTCAAATCTTCGAGATATCATATACTAGTCGGAAGCATATACACGCAAAATGATCAAGAAATCTTAGCTTGTTGTGTGGAAGAAGAAGATCATGCTAAATGGTTGAAGTCAGCACACATAGGTGCATAAGAGCAACATAATTCAAAACACTAAACCCTTCAAAATATGGAGAGATGAGGCATTAGTGGTCAACAATGGAAGCAGATGTCTTAATACCATATCCATCAGTCGACGTTTTGAGGACAAAAACATTCCCGCTAGAGATGACATTAGCACGAAGGAGAATTCTAGAGCAAGAGGCTCAAGACTGTATGCTCATAGGAGATACTCTATATATGCATGGATGAGATGGATATCTCAGACTATGCATCCATGACGCATGAAAGAAAATATCTAAGAGTCTGAGAGACTACACACCAAGGTGTTACACGGGGGCACTTTGCGCCTCATTGAGAGATCAAAGCTATTTTATTTTTAGGGCTTTGGTGGCTTACCCTTCATATGGATGCACATACCTATGTGAAGCGTGCAACATATGTCAGAGGACACAAAATCCTATTCGAAAAAATGAGATGCCACAATGACCCATGATGGGAGGATGTGCATTCTCTTAGTGGGGAATACATTTTGTAGGTCCTATTAATCCCCCAGGCAAGAGTTCACATGTAGAGTATATCATATTCACAACTAATTATCTAACTAAATGGGTAAAGGTGAACCAAGAAGAAGGATGCATGAACAATAGCAAAGTTTTTATTCAAAAATATATTCAAGAGATATGGAATGCCGATAGAATGTTTAAGTGGTCATGGCACTCACTTCTTGAATGTGGTCATTAGATACCTCTTACAAGATCTCATTGTCATTCACAAGAAGCATGCCCCATATCACCCAGAGGAAAATGGACACGCCGAGACCACGAACAAGATCCTATGCACTATGTTGACTAAGCTATGTTGATCCTATGCACTATGCACTATGCACTAAGCTCGTTAATAACAAAAAAAAATTGATTGGGACAAACAACTTCATCATGCTATTTGGGCATATTGAGTTTCCTACAAAACAATACTCAATGCCACTCAATTTCAAATAGTGTTTGGCCATAATGTTGTGCTTCAATTAGACTTTTTGATACCCACACTTAAAGTGGCACAAGAGCATCAGTGGATTGGTCATGAGTTATCATCAAGGATCTTGTATCTAGAGATATTGGGCAAAACTAGATTGAGAGTAGCCATGAGAATTTCTTCTACAAAGAAGAGGCAAAAAGCATATTTTGATGCACATGTGAAAGATAAGGGTTTGAGAGTGGGAGACTTCGCTACGGCATATTCATTGAGAAAACACGCAAAAAAGTTCAAAAAACATGGCCATGGAAGAATGATCATCAATAAGATATCGATAAGTGGAGCTATCCAATTAGCTACCTTAGAAGGTAATGTATTACCAAGCTATATTAGTGGTTGTAGAGTTAAGCTCTACCAAGAGCCATTGACAGAGGAGATGCTGAGTCGACTCAATGTAGCTAAGAAGTGCAAGGAATAAGACAAAAGAATTTTTGAAGAAGCAAAGGTAGAGGCCTATTAGGCCACTAAAATATTATCTCTTGTACAAACTTTGATGCATAATTTTGATGAACAATCCTAATTAAAAAGGAAAGACTATACGAGTGTTCTATGTGCACTCATTGTTAATTATAATCTCATGTGTGCAAGTAACTAGTCTAATCTAAGGCATGTAATTAAGTATGACACGACACAGATTTTTTGATTCGGCGATCATGGAGAGTGGTGTAGAAATTGTTCAGTAAAGTCAGTGGATACAAAAGAAGATTCGATGCATAGTATAACAATACCCAATTCTATGTAATCTATGTAAGTTTGAAGTTCCATAAATCTCCTAAATTCGATTATCTCAGAGATAGAATAAGAAGAGGGAAACACACAAATTTAGAGTAGTCTGAATTCTGCAACCAAAGAACCCTCCATTCACCTACTCCCTTACTAATCGGACTAGGGAGAAGAGAGGTTAACACTGGCAATCCCATTGGGGAGTGGTATCTGTAGACTACATGCCGATAATGCAGTCAAATGAAACCTACCCAAAATATAAAAGGTATAAACATCATGTACATGTGAATAGTGTGTTAGGAAAAACATGGCATAAAACAAGAGAAACAAAACATTAGAGAGAAGGTTGCGATGAGCCGTAGTACAAAACCAATGCATTGCTTAGTTTTCGGCCTGCAACAAGTACCAAAAACTTCTTTTGTGCCTTCTAGTGAACTTTCAGTTTCATGTAAAATTCTCGCTACTTTGAAGACAATGATTGATAGAGATAAGATGAAAAACACCCAATTTGTGCACACATAACTTCAACAAGAAATAATCATGGATGTCTCCAAATATACTAATGAGCAATCACCCACCATTCCCGACTCTAAGGAGGTAGTAGATGCACTTGAGGACTTTAGTACAATATCTATGGTAGGTTTACTAGGATTATAGAGGAGAGTAACTGGTCGGATTGACCTACACTAAATTTGGTGGATTTCATGGTGACACTCCAAATGCACATATCCATGCTTTTGAATTAATTAGAGTGTACTAGATAATCCAAATGACAATACCTACAAGGCTCTAGTCTTTCAATCAACCCTAGTGAATGGAGCAAGGTGTTGATAGAATTCAATGTAGATAAATTTCAACAATATGATGGAGTCTGTGATGCTTTTCTACAAAGATTCTAGTTAAAGAAAAATTCAACATTAATCTTTGATTTCTTACAGAATAACAAGAAAAAACCTAACAAAGTGGTGCAAGAATATGCAGTAATATTTCAGACCCACCTAAGACAATTACCTACATCAAATGCACATTTACCTACAAATGTTATTATGTAGTGGATTATAAATGGACTAAAGCCGCAATTATGTCAATGCATGATAATCAGATACATTGGTGGCATGGATTTTTATGCAATCATAAAAATGGATTTATAGTTGGAACACAAAATTGGAGGCTTTGTTGAAGACTTATATTGGATAAAAACTGGGAAAAGTAAATTAGAAGATGTTCTCAAACATTTTTTGTACATTAAATGCAAAAATCCAAGGCATGTTGTTGCTAATTGTGCACTAAACCAACTCTACTATGCTATTTGTGAGAATAACAGTCATTCTACAAAGATTTTCCCATGTAATGCTAAAACTCAAAATTGTCTAGTAGTTAATGCAATTATACAAGAATCTATAGAATCTTTATCTAATTATGCTCCACCCCATCTCCATAGTACATAATACCTCACCTATTCTAATTCTCAAATGCAAAAGGAAATTATAATCAACTATGATGGAATCAAGGACCCACCAATCCCATTAATCGAGTACTACAATTCTGCTGTCACTTTTGTGGAGAGATGGGACACATTCAACGGCATTGTAAAGATATGAAAAAGTATGATAAAAAAAAGACATGCAAAATCTAATGAAAGACATGGTTAGTATTACACATGTAGAAGCACAAGGCGCTATAGTACATACACAATTTAGTTAAACACTATAGCCAACTTAGAAGGTTTTGAACCTGGTTTCAAAGAGCAATAGAGAATGTTAGCTAAGGCTATAAAATGGGCTCAAGTTGAAGCTCCAATCTTTTCTATACCAAAACTAGTCAATGCTCTTATAAATGAAACACCATCCAAATACATACCAAAATCATCAGCACAACTTAATAGCCCACTAGAAGAACCCACCCATAATACAACATGGGATATTTTATCACAAGCCTCTATTACCTTACCATTGGGATAGTTATTAACCTTAGTACATGGTACATGACAATAGTTTCAATAGCAGGTAGGAGTTTATGAGATTCTGACATCATCTATCGCAACTGTACACTCAGAACCTGACACTACCATAGATCGTATGGTCCCCTTGATCATAGTGTGGTAGAAAAATCATTGAATCTTGAAGGTATTAATTGATGGTGGATATGGGGTCAACATAGCTACTATGGTTCTATCTAAGAAACTAGGGTGGAACCATAATGAACCAGTTAAAGTTTTTGCTCATATGGCTGATCAATCTAGAGTGTATCGCGTAGGGATGGTTTGGAATATCCTAATCACACTACAAGGTGTAGTTTTTCATATGACCTTTGTAGTCCTTAACCTTGCCAATTCCGGTTTGGATTATAACCTACTATTTGGTAGACCTTGGTTGAAACAATCCAAAGTGTTACAAGACTAGTCATCACATGAACTCATTTTTAATTGTAACCATCAAAAATATATTGCCTTGTAAATACATGCTCACCCTTTGTGGTAGCGCATGTTCATATGGTTGGATGAAATGTCTGATGACAAAGAAACAACCTTCCTTTTAGATAACTAGGATCTCTTATCATTAGGCATTGTGGACCTGCCACGTGCTAGACCAATGGTCTCCAACATCTTGTGTAGTTCAACCAATTTTTGATGCAGCTAGAGAATGTCTTGAGAAGGTGTACTTATCCCACTAACAACAAAAAGTGTTTAATGGAGCCAATGATCATCCCGATTAACAATCTTACATATCCAAGGATCCCGATTAACAATCTTACATATCCAAGGATCAATTGATCACCTATAGTCTTAGTGATGATAGTAACCCTTGACCTGTCAAGATTAAAACAGATATGCAAGAATGCTTCTGGCATGCCTTACTCTCGCTATTGACTGAATTCACCAATGTGTTTACTTGGGATTATAAAGATATGACAAGTTTAGATCCCAAAATTTAGCAACACTGAATGGTACTCAAATTAGATGTTTATCTAGACAAACAACAAACTTATAGAATGAACCCCAATTATGCCAATCAAGTAAAAGAGGAAATTAATCGACTACTCTAAGTAGGTTTTTCTGTTCCCATTGAACATGTAGAATGGATATCACCAATTGTGATCGTATCGAATGAAAATACAAAACTTAGGATCTGTGTGGATTATGAAAACTTAAATGCAGCTATTGTCCTCGATCCTTTTCCACTACCATTTTTAGATAGTATGCTTGAAGAAGTAGTAGCATGCAAAGTATATTCTTTTTTGGATGGGCATATTGGATATAATCAAGTGTGTATGGCTGAAAAGGATATTCCCAAAACAACTGTTATTACCGATTGAGGAGTCTATGCTCGTACTATCATGTGGTTGTGTCTTCATAATGCTCCTAGTACTTTTCAATGTTGTATGTAGAGTATCTTCTTCCCATATTTAACAAGTTTCATGCACGTGTCTTGGATGATTTTTTGGTCTTTGGTGCCAAAGTGGGTCATTTGCAGTAGCTTCATTTATGCTTTATCAAGTTTAAAGAATATAGACTATGCCTTAACCGTGATTAATCTATGTTTTGCAACATCTTGTGGTAAATTATTGAGCAATATTATCTCCCACCAAGGCATACAAGTTGACCCTGATAAAGTGCTAGCTATACTCAATGCTCCTCCACCAAAATCCCCTGAATAAGTCCTCCATTTCTTGGGATAAACTAGAGGGCATGGCCGTCATCTTCTTTGGCTTGCCCACTTAACTATTCCCCTTACCTACCTGACTATAGTAGCTCCTCGTGAGTTCTAGTGGACTGATGAGTGTCACACCAATTTTCTTTGACGTAAATAGTTGTTGATGCAGGCTCCTATTCTTCAAGCCCCCTAATAGGATTAACCTTTTCCCGGGATAAACGAATTACTCCATTACCAAATGCAAGTGTCTCGGTCTTATTTATTCTATTAAGAAGAACTATCATTATCTTCTAGACTATAAATTTACTTTTAATGTGGACCATTCTGCATTGACCTATTTAGTTCAGTGGCTAATTAGCACGATGGGTTCTCCTTCTTCAAGAATTCGACTACAACATTACTCACTGACTAGGTTCTTCTCATATTGTAGTTCATTTTCTCTCTTGTTTGGATTTTGATGAAGCTCTGATTGGCATGGATGATTCCTCACCTATAATCTATCAAACAAAGCCTAGCATCTCCATCATCACTTGGGATTTAGAAGATTCTTACTATGATATGTTATTGACCTTCTTGACTACTCATTGCCTCCCCAACTCTCTTCCCATTGCTGCATTTGTTAAACACTTAAATTTAAACTTTTCATATTCAAATAATGGAGAAGAGACAAAAGGAACTAGATTCATATTATAAACATTGTTTACATCGGTTGGAAGCATCATAAAAACTTATGATTTTTTGAGTACTTACAAGTTCTTTTAATTCCATGCTTGAAATCAAGGGGGTACTTTGCACATCATGCTCTCCTTGAATTAGGTAACGGATTCCATTCTTATCGAATTCCAAAGTATTCAACACTCATAACTTCTTTTATGTTTTTTCCTCAGCCCCAAAGCCACTTCCTACCCAAAAGCACATTGTTACTTTCCTTGTGCATGATATGGGAGTCAATTTTATCTTTATAACCTTGAAATTCTATTTCCAGGTCACAAATCATAGTATCCCATACCTTATTTTCATGGCCCTGCATCATGGATATTATATATTGATGTGGTGACATCTACTAGGGTGACTTTAATCTCTTCAATAGTGCATAGTTTAGGAGATTATGGGTGTCCAAGTCTTCTATTATGACTCAGGCTTTTTCCCCTCTTATGTAAGCATGAAGTTTGACTAAATCATGAGATGGAAACTGATTTTGGACTCACATTGAATCAGACAAACAACATTGATGCATGCAGTCTTCATGAAGCACCTCTAATTTTTCCAAATTTTGCTATTTTCAAGATTTAAAGTTTGAACTAAGTGGATTACTACCTTATCTTTCCCTCTTTTCTCATGGGTGGCTTTTTTTGCCCCCTTGTAGTACAATTCTTACTAAAATGTTATGGGTTGAGGCACTTAAAGCAAAGGTTTTCATTTTCTGCTTTCTCCTAGACCTCAAGGTCAAGTCCTGGTTGTGAAGTTCTAGGAGTCTTAAATTTTTCTTTTTGAAATTTCCTAGTGTTCTTTTACCTCTTTTAAAGTTTTTATTTTCTTCGAGAAAATGAAGTGGTTGTGTTCCGGTTTTAGCATGATCCTGATACATCTATGCTAAACATCCAACTTTATAAAAATCATCTAGGTTTTGAAGTTTGAGTACTATTTCTCAATAATGAGAAATGTACAAGGAGAGGGGACATCCTCATTAAAAGACTTTGTCCCATTCTTCCCAGTTTCGCTGATCTTCATTTTCTGGTAGGCATTATTTTTTAAAGAATTCCTCAAATCGGCTCCAAGTTTTAGGGATTCTCTAAGCCTCTTTCAAGCTCATTGACCATTTATAAGCCTTAGGTCCAAGTGAAAAACTTGTTTCTTAGACCTGATTGGATTGAGGAGTGTTTTTTAACTGACATAAATCTTGGTCATTTTCCCAAAAATGTCACGATTCAATCCTTGTTTCGATCTTTATCTCCACCTAAGAATTGAGGTGGTTTTAAGTATGTTGCAAAGGAAAGAATCCTAGGGCTAATGGAAGTAGGAGGAGGATTTATAGTTAATTCATTAGTTTTATGTTTTAAAGATAAGTTAGTATGGATTGGTAAAGGAGCATCTGGTCCTTTACTCGAGGGTGGATTCCTTGGTCGAATGGACAAGGAACCCGTTTGGGTAGGTAGGGGTAAAGTTGGACAAAGTGTATTCAAAATTTGCTCCATCTTCCCCTTAACTTCATTAATTGAAGTACAAAGGGTCCCCATTTTATTTTGGATCTCCTTAACTATGAACATATCTGCTTGGATATCATCCATCTTTTTGTTCAATCCACTTAACTCTTTATAAGTATTCACTTCTTGTGTTTCCTATTTTCCTAGTTTAGGAAGACCCGGAGTGTATTCTACCCGTCTACCCCTTCCTACGACACATAAGCTACTTCTTGTCTAGGTATGTCTAACAACATATTATTAGTGTAAGAATCCCCCATTTAATACTTTGGAAATCAGCTAGAAATATAAAAATGACATTCCTAATATCAAAGCAAAAATAGATGGAAATAAACCGAGTACTTCCCCGATTATTTATGGAAATTCTTTCAATTGTAGGTTGGCTTGGTTGGCCTTGGACGATTTTTTGTTCCTGTTCCACGGAAAACGTTGATGAAAGTTGAAGTGTTATGGCTCTTCCTTCATCCACCAAATCTCCAAAATCTCCACCAATGCTCCAAGTCTTTTACTCTTTTGAGAAAAAAGAGAAGGCACAAAATAAATGAAATTGTTCTTTGCAATGACTTGTATGAGCTTCCTCTTGCACTTCAGGGGATGTCTTCTCTTTGGCCACAATTTTGAGAAAAATGTTCTTCACAATGTTCTTCAGGGGATGATCTTTGACAATGTTCTTCACAATACCTTCTCTACTCTCAACTTCGGTCTCAAAAATGTGCAAAAACGTGAATGTTGGAGAGGATGAATTCGCAACAGCAACTCGAATGCATGCGCCAAATATCCCATAAGTTGTAAGAAAATTACTAGAGATGGAGTAAAAGAGGAGGAGCTTTTTGAGGCTTTGAGTATCTCCTAAAAGAGATCGATGATAGAGATAGAGCACTCACACTCTAGCTATTTCACACTCCATCAACCGATCTGGCTTCTTGGCCACGTGCACCTATTTGGGGGGAAGCTATGTTTGGCAGAGGTTCTATAGAGCCTCCTCTATGACCCTCTTGAACAAGCCTTTGGGCCGGTCCTATCGATGCCCGCGATAGTCAAAAACCCTTTTTGTAGAGTCTTCATGCATGCACATCTTTTAAGATAAAGATTCTCAACACCATAAGTACTTGAAATTGAAAAGAACTAAGCTCTGATTACCACTATTATAAAAAGCTTCTTCCTAGAGTATAGCATCCACCAGAGAGTGAGTGAGTACAGATACACCCATCCAACTCCACCCATATTTATACCAAAGGTCCAAGGGCTGCATGTCTTGATATTCATCCATGTGTCCTTCCAAGTGTCCGTCATGTGGACACTTCCCAAAGTAAATCACGTGGCTTTTATTTCAATTGAAGCCTTTCCTTCACACACAAATCAAGGTGTCACTTCGGAGAAGCGTCTCCCAAGACTAAGGTTCTTTTACCTTAGAATAATTATTCCTTTAGTAAAAACCCTTCAATTGAGACTTCAATTGAGATAAATTACCAAGGGTTTAAACCAAGAACATAGGTTCCTACTTCAAGGGTCTAGCCCATTAAATTAAACCAAGGGTTACCAAAGATAAATATCAATATGCGAGGCTGTAGCCCAAAGTTTATACAACAGTTCTACTACTGTACTGTCTCCTTCTCTCTCTCTCTTAGCACCCCTCCCTCTGGATTTTTTCATCCCCAATAGAATGTTCAGGGCTTTTTAGTTTGACATATGAGGGCAATGATCCTTTCTACATGGTTGAATTTTGTGTTTTGAAGCTTATTGAATTTGGAAGCATGTGGGCCTCCTATCTTTTTTTCAAGTCAAACTATCGTGCATAGACTTCCTCTTGAAAAAATTGAGACGTGAGACATGATGTTAGCATTCCGTATATCTCCAAGTTCCATTCAAAGGATCCTATATGGAAGGTTCCTTTGAATGTATGCATATAATAACTTGGAAGTTATTTGGACATATCAAAGTATGCATGTAGTGTGTTTCTTTATGTTGTATCACTAAAGTTGAATATTAATGGTTGCATACCAAGAACAAAATTCACATACGTAAGGGGCAAGTGCGCTTTTAAGGGCAGTTATGCATATTTCTAACATATTGAAGATCTTAAACAACATGGTACAAACTAGTCCCTTTATTCTTTCCAAGTACGTCTTCTAGAACTAATTTTTTTCGCATAAATTGAGATGAAGGACGACATTCATTTGGAGGTCTAGTGATATATGCATAATTTAGTCATCATGTGCATTTAGGGTTATTCGTTTTCTAGATCTCAAACTTGTCCCATTTTACTCATCTTGCCATAGAATCATAGAGTAAATTGGCTCAAAATTTGGTTGGGGCATAGTTCCATACTAATTTTGCAATAGGAATTCCGTCAATGAAATTTTGTTTCCTAAGTGTCATTAGTAAATTGTCTTGAGTACCTCCATCCATCTAGTGAGAATAGAATTGAAGCTCTTTTGCTCTTCCATTTTCCTTTGGATATCTTCTTTTTTTTTTCTTGTAGCTTCGTCTACCATCAGCTTAGCGTTCTACTCCTTCAAAGTAATGTTCTCCATCTTTAATGTTTCAATTTCTTACCTCATTCAATTGACAAACATATAGTGGGGTCCATAAGAACTCTTATGACATTGTATCTTTTGATTTTCTTTGAACATCGCCAAGACTACATTTTTTGGCTCTACATCTAAATCTAAATGGAACGGAATCACTTCAACTTAGAGTTGGGAATCTTAGTGTGGATGGTACTATGCCACTCAATTCAAACATTGGTTGATGAATTGTTCTTGATCTTACCTTTACAGTAAGGCATGGTGATGTATATGTGATAGCAGTGACTAGTGGGGACACAACCACTTCTTGGACTCATGTACCTTGAGTTGTAGTCTCATGTGTAGGTGGTGAGACTAATGTTACTTGGTATATTGGTATCATCATGCTAATATTGAGAAAAATAGTGGTCCTCTTGATCCTATAATTGTGTTTGCACCTCCTTCCATTGTGCAATACATCTTATTGCTCTTCTGTTGTAGTAGACTCAACCATATCTTCAATTTCAATAACAATAGCTTTAAAAGAAGATGCACCTCCTGTAAGAAATTAGTTATGCAAGAGAACAAAAGAGCAATAGCAAAGAAGATAATAGATATAATACAATTTCAAACATTTTCTACTAACAACAAGTAAAAGGTTGATGGCCTTTGGCACTAAGTGGGTATACAAGCTTAAGCATAAACCTGATGGAACTTTTGATAGGTATAAGGCAAGGCTTGGTACAAAGGGTTATGCTCAAGAAAGAGGCATTGATTTTGATGATACCTTTGCTCCTACTTATGGAATGACTACTTTTTGTAGCATATGTGCACTTGTAGCTCAACATAGTTTGAATTTACATGAGTTGGACATTAAAATTGCATTTCTGAATGCTAACTTGCATGAAGAAGTGTATGTTTTTTTAGCCCCATGACTTTATGCAAAAAGGGCATGAAAACAAAGTGTGCATGTTGAAGAAGGCATTATATGGTTTAAAGCAAGCACCACGTGTTGTTGGTGCATATTACCCAGGCCTACATGCTTGATATGATTTGATTTATTTTCATTTGTAGTCATATGTGTAGACATATGAACACCCATTGTAAAAGAGTATATTTTCTCTTGTAATTTTGAAAGAAAGAATGGCCTAACCAATCCATGATGTAAAAAGGAAATTTGTGGCTCTAACTGCCTAAAACCACGAATCCATTAGCTGAGAGAATATCTCTTGATTCTTAGAATCACTTTTAGGTGAAGTTATTTGAATTCAAATTCAAAACTACCTCCAAAAGTAGCTATAAAAAGAGCAAGAAGGAAGTTACCATTAAAGAGCTTGATTCATGCCCACTTCATGTTCATTTGTAGAGATTGAAGAGCTTACTCCATAGCTCTATCATTCTACTCCCATTATGCAAGTATTCATTCCCAATGTGGTTGTAATTATATGTGAATCTATGCATTCATCATTTAATTCTTCTTTGTTTTATTATCTGCTATACTCACTCATAATAGTAACTTCAGATGCGCATATCTTGGGCTATACGTAACCTTTTCTAGAGTTTTAAAGTTTATTGGATTTCTCTCTAAGTCTACCTTAGGGTCACCAAAATTTCATGGTCATTGGATTTACCTTCAGAGCCCCCAATCTCACTGGTCGAATCTCTCAGAGCCCCGAAAATGGTAGGATTGTTCCAAATTTTACGAGATCATGTTTCTAGTGTTCAGTTGATCAATTGAAGTGTTTTAACTTGGATGAGCAATCTATCTAAGTCTTTCGCTATGTACAAAAGGAATTTTCCTATTTCCTACTAGGTTGAGAGCACTATTCATTTTTTCTAGAAGGTGTATGTACAAAAATAGCAAGTTTTGGGAGCTAGTCATTTTGCAACTAGTCTATCTTGACTCAAACTTTTGAGATACTTGTTCCAAAACACTTGGGTGAATTTTTCTGTGGATTTAGGAAGCTCAAAGGGTCTACTAACCAACTTTGAAGTCTCAATTGGCTGGTATCAAGTTGGTTGTAGCAGCAGCAACTGATTTTTAGATTGCATCCACCATCTCTCTTTGCAATGGTATCTAAGCATAGTCAATTAACATGGGAGATGGATTTCCATAAACAATTGACAAATTGGATAGAAACAACTACCCAAGATGGTCTCTAAGGATGGAGGCTTATCTTCAAGGGAGGAATCTATTTGGATACACATCTGGAGATGAAGCTATGTCAACCATGAGGAACAAAGGGCAACCATCACATGAAGAAGAGGAAAGACTTTCAAATTGGTGTTCAATGGATGCACTTGCAAGGTCCTATATTCTAAACTCAATCTCTAATTTTCTTTTACCTCATGTCAAGGGATGCAATACATCAAGAGAGACTTGGAATGCACTTGCTTCTTTCTTCTCCTCTAACACTCGAGCAAGGAAAAACAAACTCTGGATGGAGTTCACAACCATGAAGAAAATCCCCAAGAAAAGTGTGACTGATTATGTCACAAAGATGAAGGAGATTTTAGATCAAATTGTAAGCATTGGAGAGGTGATTGAAGAGGAAAAAAGCATTAGACAAATCATAAATGGAATCAAAGCAGATGACAAGTGGGAGTCCTTCACAACAACCATGGATTTGTACATGGATATGCATGTACCCGACCTCAACATACTCATGGGCCAACTCTTCACTCATGAAGCAAAGATTAGCAAAGGCGGTGAGTCCTCAAGAGGTAATCAAACTTCTGCCTTATATTCTGATAAAGCTAAGGTCAAGGACAAGTCAAAGAATAAGATGAAGGTAGCTCTTTCGAAACAAACTTTGCAAGAAGAGGAAGAGCTAGAGGAAGAGGTAGAGGTGGAAATTAAGGCAGGGGGAGATTCCAATCATTTCAACCTTGCAATATATGTGGCTTATCTAATCATACTACTAAAGAATGTTTCAGGAACCCGAGAGGAAGATGATTCAATATCAAATAGAGGCAGATACAATGGAGGCTACAACAACAATTACAACAACAACAACAACTATCAAAGTGGCCATAGAGGAAGAAGAGATTACAATAACTATGGAGAAGACCAAAGCCAAGAAGATTCGTTATTGATTATGAATCTATCAGTGAAGAAGGGTAAGGATGATGATCACATCTTTTAAATTGATTTGGGATGCTCAAATCATGTAGCAGGAAATGTGGATTTACTTTCTAATTTGGAAGATCCTCACAACAAACATGAAGTGCAAATAGGAGATGATACAAAGCACTCGGTGGAGAAGATAGTTAATGTGAAGACATCAGATGGGAATATGAACCTCTTAAGCAAAGTCTTGTATGTCCCTACAATTACCAAAAAATTAGTAAGTGTTGGGCAGATTGTTGAAAAAGTATTGTAGGTTAGATTCAATCGATTTGGAGCATTTTCTAAAGACCCAAGGCAAGGCTTTAGAAGGATTGCCAAAGGAGAAAAGACAGGAAGGCTTTTCACTTTTGAAGTGGAAGATATAAAGAACATAGATTTCTTTAGTTATGGATCTCAAACTCTCCCAGAGTTGGAGATATGGCTCAAAAGGCTTGCTCACATTGGTGAGAGCACACTCAAACAAAATTGCAGGGACCAAAGTGTACTTGGTTTGCCTAATATCACAAGGCAACACATGATTTATAAGTGTGAAGTGTTAGGCCGCCGGATTGGAATATGTAATTTTAGTTTTTTTAATTTGCACGCACCGAAAAGGTGTAGCGAATAGTTGTAACTCTTGATGCAGAGTGTTAATCTCCAAAAGAACAAGCTATTCTTGATGTTAGACCACCTCTATATCAAGAACAACTATAAACTCCAACCAATTTTGGAAAACAAGTATCAAATTATCAAGAAAGTAGCTAACTGTGAAGAAACTTATTTCTCAGAAAAGTCTGTTGCACATTAATCAATCATTGACTAATCATTTGTGTAAATTTTCTGATGAAACTTTGGAGAATGTGTCGCCTAGAGCTTGCGCACCTTCTCCAAGTTAAATTACTTCAAATTCTCGAGTAGATTGTGAGAAATGACTCAAACAGTTTACCTATGTCTGAAACTGCCTCTCTGTAATGTCGACTTTGACACCTGCAACTTCTAAGACATGGTTCTCCAAAACTAGAACCCGTTTAAGCAAATGCTTTTAGCCATAGATGGCTTACCTCTCAACTTAAATTTTGAATCCTCATTTGTGTAAAACTATACACTATACACTGAGCATTGTCCATTTCTTTGACCATCGAATCTGCGCCTATTTCAGAAGACGCTCAGAACTTTCTTACATATGAATGTTCCTATTCAAAATTCTCTCAGCCTGTTTGCAATTGGATTCTCAAACTTTAACCATAGATAGATTAACTATGGATTTAGACATGTACAAAAGAATTTCTCAAAAGATTAAACACAGAAGGAGAATTAGAGAAAAGATCGATGTGCAATTCTCTGAAAACTTTTTCTTCTCATAAGTTTTCATACATCTGATGGATGACATACATAATATTCATCTCATTCTCTCCTATTCTTCTATTCTTCACATCTATTGTCTTCTCTGTCTCTTCTATGTCTCTCACTCCGACTATGAGCATGTATCTCTCTATATATATATACGAGTCTAACTCGTCATTTTTTCAAATACATTGAAATATTTACAATACTAATGTACAAAAGAACTTTGTTTCTGAATCTCCTCTTTTCCTTGAAACTAATCTTCAATCTTTCATTCATCTTTGCACTTCTGGATTTTATGTAATCACTAATTGTTGATTCTTCTGCTCCAAGAGCTCCCCCTCAATCATCAATTGTGATTACCTGCATCTTCTTTATCCCTGCCATATCTTTAAATCTCTCCAACTTTGGTCCATCCAAACTTTTTGTCATCATATCTGCAAGTTGATCTTTTGTAGGAGTATGCATGACTTCAATTTCTTTATCAATAACCTTCTCTCTCAAAAAATGATACTGAATTTCAATATGTTTAGTTCTAGCATGAAACACAGGATTTGCTGCCAAGTATAAAGAACTCATATTGTCTCCACAAACGATAGGCGTACTATGAACAACATCAAAACTCTTCATAAGTGTCTTTAGCCATATTACTTCCTTTGCAACTTCCACCATGCCTTTGTATTCTGCTTCTGTAGATGATAGAGCAACTGTATGTTGCTTCTTAGAGCACCATGAAATTAGCTTGTCTCCCACATAACACAAATATCCATGTGTTGATCTTCATAATCAGAATTACCTACCCAATCTGCATCACTGTATATTTTGACTCTTGTATCTAAAGTATATCCATAATACATACCTTCTTTAAGTGTGCCCTTGATGTACCTAGGTACTCTTTGTCCTGCAATCCAATGTTCCTTTCTAGGACAATGCATGAATTGAGATAGAACTCCAACTGCATATGATAAATCAGGCCTTGTTAATGTAGCATAAATCAAGCTACCCACCAAACTCTGATAGAGCTTCATATCTTTGAATTCTTCTCCTCCATATCTAGTCAACCTGTGATTTACTTCCATTGGAGTTGGTGCTATCCTGCAATCTTCCATTTTAAACTTGGTTAGCAAATTTTTTAGATACCTTTCTTGAGTTACATATACTCCATGCTGAGTATATGAAATCTCCATTCCCAAGAAGAATGACAAATTTCCCAAATCACTAATTTTGAATTCTTTCTCCATCTGTTTCTTAATCATGTGTATGCCTTTGTCATCTTTTCCTGTAAGTATTATGTCATCAACATAAATACAAACATAAATAAATCCATCCTCACTTGCTTTGACTAGCAAGCTACTATCTGCCTTCGATGCTTGAAATCCAAGTTCCTTTAAGAACTTTACAAGCCTGTAATTCCAAGCCCTTGGGGCCTACTTCAACCCATACAAAGCTCTCTTGAGCTTACACACATAATTTGGATACACTTGATCTTTGAAACCATCTGGTTGCTCCATGTAAACTTCATCTGAAATATAACCATTCAGTTTCATCATAGTCCACACCATATGTTTGTGCATATCCCTTCACAACAAGTATAGCTTTGTACCTAGACACACTTCCATCTGCAAACCTTTTTGTTTTGTATACCCATTTACATCCAATGATCTTCTGACTATTTGGCTTAGGAACCAAATCCCAAGTCTCATTTTCTATCAATGCATCATATTCCTCTTGCATAGCTTTTTCCCAATTCTTCTTCCCTTTGGCTTCATCATATGTGGATGGATCTTCATCTGCTTTCAACATGTAAGCATAGTCTTTAGTAGTTAAGAATGAAGTATCATAGCTATACCTAGTAGGTTACCATTTGTGCCTAGATGACCTTCTGACTTCTCCACTTCTTGAAGTTTCTGGTTCATCACATTCTGGATCAAATCTTGGCATTTCTTCAACTTCAACCTGTACTTCACTATTCTCATCTTCATCAAATATTTGAACTTTTGATTTAACTTTCCTTTGATCCACAATTTCTTCAAGATCTGCATGATTATTAAGTGTACCTGCATACCAAGTACCTTGCTCATCAAATGTAACATCCTTAGACACAAGAAATTGCTTTGTGGATGGATTCCACAACCTATAACCCATCTGTTTGTCATCATAACCAATGAATACATACTTTTCTGCTTTAGGTTCCAATTTATGCCTCAATTGAGATGGCACATATGCATATGCCAAGCATCCAAATATTCTACAATGATCCAAGGTAGGTCTCTTACCCCACCAACCTTGTATGCACAAACCAGTTTTCTTGTAGAGCAAACTGCTCTTTACTCACTTAGAATTTTCCAAAATTGTTTCACACACATAAACTAAACTCTAAGAGCTTTCCAACAAGCTATAGAAAACCTCAAATGGATAAATACACAATGAGCTATGGCCTCTGCAATATGCAGCTTTAATGGAGACCTTGAAACAGAGATGAACCTGAGGACACACATCACTTGCAGAGACTACTGCTCTTAACTCGCAACTCTAATGAATTGTAAACTTTCGAAAATACATGTAGACTTTGAGAGCTTTCTAACAAGCCAAAGAACACATGATTTGGATACATACACAAGGAGATATGACCTCTGCAAGTTAGAGGTTTAATGGAGACCTTCAGTAGAGGTGAAACCAGAGAACATACACTACTTGCAGAGAGTACTGCTCTCAGCTCACAAATCCAATGATTATGAAAATTTACAAGAAGATATTAGACAGTAAGAGCTTTCAAATGAGCTAATAAACATGTAATTTGGATATGTAATAAGGGAGATAAAAGCTCTGCAATCTCTGCATACAAAACTACAGCAGCATAGAGATACACATATGACTCTCTTGGACATCCCACAAGATCACGACTTTTCTCCTCTTTTTATAGCATAGGTAACTAATCTAAAACCTTCCTAGTACATCTAAATTTGTGATAGACACTTGGGTGGAGGTATTACATGACTCAAGTGCTCAAATAAGCAAAGTATTGATGGACTTTGAGAACTAGCCACATCGACCTTCCACTAGGACACCACTGCAACTCCCTTGTGACTCACTAATTTGACTCACCATGTTCTAGAACTCACGTGGTATTTTTGCTATCTTTTATGAAAAATATGAGCCTTCTTGAAGTATTTGAAGATTTCCCAAAGGTATTTACATAATTTGAAACTTGTACCCTACATAAAACAAATGTTCTCAACATTCTCCCCCTCAAGTTTAAAAGGGTATTTCCTTCATGCCAAGAATATAATTGAATCTTTGAAGCTTTGGTCCATCCACGGATCTGGTGAAGATATCTGCAACTTGATCCTTTGTTCCCACAAAAGAAACTTGTACTTCATTGTTTATGGCCTTCTCTCGAACATAATGTCAGTGAACCTCTATATGCTTTGTTCTAGCATGAAAAATAGGATTTGAGGTCATATGAATGCTGCTCAAGTTATCCCCATAGATCAGTGGTACATCAACCTGCACATTCAAGTCATGAAACAACTTTTTAAACCACATAACCTCAGTAGTAGCCAATGCTAAACCTCTATACTCAGCCTCTGTAGAAGATAAAGCAACTATAGGCTGTTTCTTTGAACTCCATGTTAATGTCTTGTTTCCTGCTATTACCACATATCCACTTATGGATCTTCTGTCATCTTTGCTTCCAGCCCAATCTGCATCACTAAAGACTTTAAGGGTTAGATCAGCATCATGACTATAAAATAATCCTTCGTTCATGGTACCTTTCAAATACCTAAGCACTCTTTTCACTGCATGCATATGAGGTACTCTAGGTTCATGCATAAACTGTGACAATACTCCCACTGCATAGCATATATCAGGTCTAGTTTTTGTTGCATAAATCAAAGATCCTACCATGTATCTATATGCATTCATATCATGCAACTCATCACCTTCCTTTGCACTCAACTTTACATTACATTCCATTGCATACCAAACCTTTTCAACATATCACATATATACTTTCTCTGTATCAACCACATACCTTCATCGCCATACACAATTTCAATCCCAAGAAAGTATGTAAGCAAACCAAGATATGAAATTTTGAATTCCTTTCCCAAATTACCTTTTATCTCTTCAATTGCTTTTGCATCATTCCTTGTAATCAACAAGTCATCCACATAAATGCATACATAGACACACATGTCATCTACATGTTTTACATAAAGTGAAGGATCAGCATGACTCGTTGTGTATCCTTGCAGCATAAGATATTTTACCAACCTTGCATTCCATGCCCTTGGTGCCTGTTTAAGACCATACAATGCCTTCTTTAACCTGCATACATGATTAGGACATTTTGCATCCACATAACCATCTGGTTGTGACATATACACTTCTTCATTTAACTCACCATTAAGGAGGGCATTCTTTATATCGAGTTGATATATATTCCACCTTTTACTTGCAGCTAAAGCCAACAAAGTTCTTATCGTTGCCATGTTTGCTACTGGACTAAATGTTTCCTCATAGTCCACTCCTTGAGTTTGATTATATCCTTTTGCTACAAGTCTAGCCTTATATCTTGACACACTACCATCACTATTTCTTTTAATCTTAAAAACCCATTTGCATCCAATTACCTTTTGCTTTGGTGTCTTTGGAACTAAATTCCAAGTCTTGTTATCTTGTAGTGCTTCCATTTCTTCTCTCATTGCTTTCTCCCACTTTTGATCTCCTTTTGCCTCATCACAACATGTGGGTTCATTTTCCTGCTCAACTTTTTTCATAAAAGCATAATGAGTATTCATAAAAGATTCATAAGTATACCTTTGAGGTTGCTTACTCACTCTTGAAGTTCTTCTTACCTCCAATGTAGATGCTCTTCCTTTCTTATTAGGAACTTTTGATGATTCTCCATACTCACATACATCACTAAATTTCCTCTCCTTCATCATTAACTTCAACAAGTTTGAGTTTACCTTTACTTTTAACACTTGGAGGTGACTCTTGCCTTAATCTTCCATTGAAAGGTAGCTCTCTTTCTTCATCCAAACCACTTTTCTCATCACTTAAACTTCTTGTGGGCTGAGGTGAGCACTCATCTCCTTCACCTGCATCTTCTTCATCTCCATTTATGACCTGCAAACTTTTCTTATCTACATACCATGAAAGTGATTCATCAAAATTTACATCTCTTGAAACAACCACCTTATTGGTATGAGGATTATAACATCTATATCCTCTTTGAGTATCTGCATAACCAATAAATATACACTTTTCTGATTTCACATCAAGTTTTGATCTCACTTCACTAAGTACATGTACATAACATACACAACCAAATACTTTCAAATGACTTACACTTGGTTTCCTTCCATGCCATACCTCATATGGTGTCAAATGATGAACTCCAGTAGTAGGTACTCTATTCATAATGTACACACTTGTGCTAATAGCTTCAGCCCAAAAAGAATTAGGCAAACACATATCATTTAGCATGCTTCTAGATACTTCTGCTATGATTCTGTTTCATCTTTCTGCGACTCCATTTTGGTGTGGAGTATACATGCATGTAACTTCTCTTTTGATACCTTCATTATACAAAAAATCAGTAAAAGCTTGAGAGAAATACACTCCCCCTCCATCGGATCTTAGCTTCTTAACACATCTTCGTGTTTGCTTCTCGACAAATGATTTAAAATTTTTGAAACAATCAAAGACTTCACTCTTATGTTTAATAAAATACACAAATGTCATTCTATTATGATCATCAATGAATGATACATAGTACTTATTACCAGCCAAGGATGCCTCTTTAGTAGGACCCCATACGTCCATGTGTATAAGTTCTAGCAATCCA
This sequence comes from Ceratopteris richardii, assembly GCA_020310875.1. Classification (NCBI taxonomy): domain Eukaryota; kingdom Viridiplantae; phylum Streptophyta; class Polypodiopsida; order Polypodiales; family Pteridaceae; genus Ceratopteris; species Ceratopteris richardii. The sequence continues at coordinate 25,167,159 of CM035414.1, read as the reverse complement.
CTGCTTACATAGCTTGAATGCTTGAAAGGATGTCTACTCTGCTTACCCATTTGACATGCTTCACAAAGATGCACCATATGTTGCTTAGTAAGGTCAGGTAATCCTTCAACAATCCTCTTCTTTGATAGCTCCTTTAACCTGTGTACCTTCATGTGTCCAATCCTTTTGTGCCATAGATCAAGCTCTGCTATTCGATGCATACCATAAGAGAAATAGTTTGTATGATTTGGGTTTACCTTGAATGTAAACAATCTACCTTGTTTTTGACCTCTAGCAATTAGCCTCCTTTGCTTTGGATCCTCAATGAAGCAACCTGCATGATTAAATCTTATTTGCAAACCTTTTTCTACCATTTGACCAACTGACATCAAATTCTTAGTGATCGTTGGCACATAAAGTACATCCTTCAAGCAATTTGTCTTGCTCTTATCCTGCATAACAACATCTCCAACCTGCATAATCTTATGTGTTGTATCATCTCCTGTTTCAACATGACCTTTACATGAAGGATTATGCATATTAGAAAACCATGAAGCATCATGTGACATATGGTTAGAACAACCACTATCTACATACCATACATCACTATTGCAATTCATATTAGTTTCTACATTCATCATAAGAAGAGAATCATAATGATCACTTTTACCTTCAACTGCATAATTTCCTTGTTGTTTACCTCTTCTTGAATAGCTCCTCTTCGATTACCACCTTGATTATTTTCATTTTGATAGCAATCTTTGGCATAGTGTCCATACCTTCCACATATATAGCAATTGTTGTTATCTTCACTCCTTTGTCTTTGATTGTAGTTGTAGTAGCCTCTCGTACCTCTAGCACTTGATCTTCCTCTTCCTCTTGTGTTGAAGAAGCCACTTGAAGTCCCTTGATCATTGCTCCTTCTTCCTCGACCTCTATTTGAACCTCTTCTACCTCTGTTTCCACCTCTTGATGATCCTGCATAAAGAGCTTGTGCTTGAGATCCTTTTTTATTTGAAGTAGAACCATTTAGATTCATCTCCTCTGTGACCATGAGAGCAACAAGCTGATCAAAGTCTGGTAATTCTCCTCTAACATAAACTAAAACAATGAATGGTTTCCATCTCTCATCATCCTTGAGGCCGTTGAGAGTATGTGCAACCAAGTCGTCGTGCTCCACATGAGCTTGAATTGATCCTAGCTGATATGCAATCTCTTTAACCTTCAACAAGTAATCATTGACCGATGTCCTTGTATCTTTCTTTATGTTATTCAACTCATTTTTGAGTTGAATCTTCCTTGCTCTTGAACCTGTAGAATACAACCTTTCCAATGCAAGCCAAACATCTCTACTTGTGTCTAGATCTTGTATGTGTCCTACCATTGAATCTTGAATATTTTGTGATAAAATGAATATAACCCTTTTGTCTCTTTCATTCCAAAGTCTAAACTCCCTCAATTGTTTTTGATTTGGATCCTCTGGTAACATAGGTTTGATATCCGTTCCATCAATCAAACCATACAAGCCTCTACCTTGCAAGTATGTTGTGATTCTAAATCGCCATGCTTGATAGTTGTTCTTATCAAGCTTCTCTATTTGTGCATGTTGATCGCCCAATGTGTAAATACTAAACTTACTCCTGTTACCCTCCTCTTGGTTATATGTGATAAGAGGAAGTATGAGATTTACCTTTGTAATAAAGTTTATGCACCTTTCTTTGCTTGGACCTTGCTTGAGATGCTTCCGTGCTATCTCCTTCTACCTTTGTGTAGTATCGATGATGAACCGCTGCTTCAATAGCTTCAAATTCTTCATCAAGGTATTATAACCTTCTCCAAGCTTCAATTCCAAGCTCTAATACTAATGTTGGAGTTTATTGATCTCCAAAGTACAGCTAGAAGTAGGTGAAACCCAACAAGACCTAGTTGATTTTTCACAAACTTGTATGCACAGACCAGTTTTCTTGCAGAGCAAACTGCTCTTTACTCACTTAGAATTTTCCAAAATTGTTTCACACACATAAACTAGACTCTAAGAGCTTTCCAAAAAGCTATAGAACACCTCAAATGGATAAATACACAATGAGCTATGGCCTCTGCAATATGCAGCTTCAATGGAGACCTTGAAACAGAGATGAACCCGAGGACACACATCACTTGCAGAGCCTACTGCTCTTAATGCGCAACTCCAATGACTCTTAAACTTTCCAGAATACATTTAGACTTTTAGAGCTTTCTAACAAGCCAAAGAACACATGATTTGGATACATACACAAGGAGATATGACCTCTGCAAGTTAGAGGTTTAATGGAGACCTTCAGTAGAGGTGAAACCAGAGAACATACACTACTTGCAGAGAGTACTGCTCTCAGCTCACAAATCCAATGATTATGCAAATTTACAGGAAGAAATTAGATAGTAAGAGCTTTAAAATGAGCTATCAAACATGTAAGTTGGATATATAATGAGGGAGATACAAGCTCTGCAATCCCTGCATACAAAACTACAGCAGCATAGAGATACACATATGACTCTCTTGGACATCTCACAAGATCACGACTTTTCTCCTCTTTTTATAGCATAGGTAACTAATCTAAAACCTTCCTAATACATCTAAATTCGTGATAGACACTTGGGTGGAGGTAGTACATGACTCAAGTGCTCAAATAAGCAAAGTATTGATGGACTTTGAGAACTAGCCACATCGACCTTCCACTAGGACAGCACTGTAGCTCCCTTGTGACTCACTAATTTGACTCACCATTTTTGCTATCTTTTATGAAAAATATGAGCCTTTTTGAAGTATTTGAAAACTTCCCAAAGGTATTTACATAATTTGAAACTTGTACCCTACATAAAACAAATGTTCGCAACATACCCTGCAAGGCTTTACATGGTAACCTATTAACCAAGTATGTGGCTGTGTTTACAGCCTCAGCCCACAAATAATTAGGACAATTTTTCTCCTTCATCATAGATCTTGCAAAACTCAACAAGAGTTCTATTTCTTCTTTCTGCTACCCCATTTTGTTGAGGAGAGTACATGCAAGTAACCTCTCTCTTTATACTTGCATTCCATAAGTAATCACTGAATTCATTAGAGAAATACTCTCCCCCTCCATCTGACCTTAACCTCTTCAATCTTTGACCTGTAATTCTTTCTGCATATGCATGATAGTGTTTAAATGTATTAAACACTTCTGACTTGTCTTTGGTCACATAGATTGTGATCCACCTGGTAGCATCATCAACATATATGACATAATATCTTGAACCATTTATACTGAAATCTTTTGAAGGACCCCACACATTTGTATGTACCAATTCAAGTCTTTCTGAATACATAAAACCATGCTTATTGTATGATTTCTTATGAGCCTTGCCTAATTGACATGCTTCACATCTGTATGTCATGTGGTGACCTGCAACATTAGGCAATCCAAGCACTGAACCATTGTTAATCATTTCTTTTATACCTCTTTTCATTAAAGTGTCCAAGTCTTTTATGCCAAAGATCCAATTCAGACACCTTTTGCTCTCCATATGTAAACATAGCATGTCCAACATTACCTTGTATCTTTAATGTGAAGAGCCTTCCTTCCTTCTTTCCTGTAACAATCTGTTTATACCCTTGACTAGGGTCTTCAACATAAACTCCATCATTAGTGAACCTTACTTCATATCCTTTTTCCACAATTTGTCCTACACTTATCAGATTTTTAGGAATTGTAGGAACATACAGAACCTTACTCAAAAGAGTACTTCCATCTTTGGCTTTGACTGAACCAATTGACTTTACTTTGTGCTTTGTATTATCACCTGTCTGAACTGTATGATTAATTGCATTATGATCTAAATTAGTCATCAAAGCAATATTTCCACTCAGGTGATTACTACATCCTGAGTCAATATAAAACACTCTCATGTCTTCATGTGAGGCTTCACATGTTGCATTCATAATAAGAGTCGAATCTTCTTTCTGATCTAATGCATAATTATAGTAGGTGTTATTATAGGATTGATTTTGGAAGCTTCTTCCTCCACCTCTTCCAAAATAATACCTACCATCTCTACCTCTGAAGTTTCCTCTCTGATATCCACCTCTTCCTCTTTGATTAAAATTCTGATTAAAATTACCATTGCTTTGATTATTGTGCCAACAATCATGAGATAGATGATTGGTCTTACCACATATCCAACAAGCTTTGACATTATCTTTGTTATTTCTGCCTCTTCCTCTACTTCTGCCACTTCCTCTTCCTCTTAGGAAGTTTGCTTGGCTTGGAGTACCTTCATCTTCAACTGATTGTTGCTTTCCTTTGCTAGCTTTCTTCTTGTCTTTAGAATACATTGCATGACCTGCACTCTTATCAACATCTCCTTTGATATCATTCTCAAAAGTTAACATATGCCCTAACAATTGATTCAAATCAGGAGTGAAATGATCTAATGAAAGTTCTGTAGATAAAATAAAAGGCCACTTCTCATCTCCTCTTAGCCCTGTGAGAATTTGTCTTACCAACTTATCTTCTTGAATATCTTCATCAACTGCACCTAAGGAATCAGCAATGTCTTTCATCTTTGTCACATAATCAGATATTGATTGTGAAGCCTTCTTCTTGAAGGTAGTAAACTCTGTCCATAATGAAGCTTTCCTTGATTTGGTTGTATTCTGAAAATGCTCTTCCAAAGCATTCCAAATGTCACTTGCACTTTCAAGTCCTCTGATATGAGGAAGCAAGTAATCATTTATTGCCATGTAGATTATGCTCCTTGCTTGAGCATCCTTCTTCATCCAAATCTTTATATCTGCAAGCTCTTCCCTAGTTGGAACACTAGGATCTCTGAACTCTGGCTTTTCTTCATCTCTTGTTATGTATCCCATCAGATCTTTGCTCATAAGATGAGCTTCCATTCTCATAGACCAACCTGGATAGTTCTCTCTATCCAACTTTTCAATTTGGAGACTATCTCCCATCCTTGCTTCACCTGTAATCTCAAATCTTTAATCCTTATAAGGAATGACTGTACCTTGACTTCGAGTATTACTCCTTCTAATCCTTTTGATAACCTTTATGTGTCTTCCTTCAATCTTTCTTTCACACTTTATCCTTTTCTACCTCAAAGATGTGAAATTTGTATGTCTGCAGCAGTCGGGGTCTTCCTTTCCTCAATCTTGCTCCGATACCACTGATGGAGAGTGTTAATCTCCAAAAGAACAAGCTATTCTTGATGTTAGACCACCTCTATATCAAGAAAAACTATAAACTCCAACCAATTTTGGAAAACAAGTATCAAATTATCAAGAAAGTAGCTAACTGTGAAGAAACTTATTTCTCAGAAAAGTCTTCTGCACATTAATCAATCATTGACTAATCATTTGTGTAAATTTTCTAATTTAACTTTGTAGAATGTGTTGCCTAGAGCTTGCGCACCTTCCCCAAGTTAAATTACTTCAAATGCTCGAGTAGATTGTGAGAAATGACTCAAACAGTTTACCTATGTCTGAAACTATCTCTCTGTAATGTCGACTTTGACACCTGCAACTTCTAAGACATGGTTCTCCAAAACTAGAACCCATTTAAGCAAATGCTTTTAGCCATAGATGGCTTACCTCTCAAATTAAATTTTGAATCCTCATTTGTGTAAAACTTTACACTATACACTGAGCACTGTCCATTTCTTTGACCATCAAATCTGCGCCTGTTTCAGAAGACACTCAGAACTTTCTTACATCCTATTCAAAATTCTCTCAGCCTGTTTGCAATTGGATTCTCAAACTTTAACCATAGATAGATTAACTATGGATTTTAGACATGTACAAAAGAATTTCTCAAAAGATTAAACATAGAAGGAGAATCAGAGCAAAGATCGACGTGCAATTCTCTGAAAACGTTTTCTTCTCATAAGTTTTCATACATCTGATGGATGACATACATAATATTCATCTCATTCTCTCCTATTCTTCTATTCTTCACATCTATTGTCTTCTCTATCTCTTCTATGTCTCTCACTCCGACTATGAGCATGTATCTATATCTATATATATATATATATATATATATATATATATATATATATATATATATATATATATATATATATATATATATATATATATATATATATATATATATATATATATGAGTCTAACTCGTCATTTTTTCAAATACATCGAAATATTTACAATACTAATGTACAAAAGAACTTTGTTTCTGAATCTCCTCTTTTCCTTGAAACTAATCTTCAATCTTTCATTCATCTTTCCACTTCTAGATTTTATGTAATCACTAATTGTTGATTGTTCTGCTCCAACAACTCTTTATTCATTAATGAAAAGGCAATCACGGTGTTCTTCGACGAGAGACGGGAATCACCAGACTATCTATCTGGGCGACCGCGCTGGAGTGTTGTGTTGCAGAGCTGCATCAATCTTGAGTATTGTATTCTGTTTATTGAGTTACAGTAGTTAATCATTAACATAGTATTGCTCCGGTTAATATTAATAAGTATGTGCAAAGTCGTGATTGTTAATTCGCGTGAGCGTACTGCATAGTGATAATCCATGAACTGAAGACGGTTAACTATTCAGTGAATGCTAAATTGGGAAAATTAAACAAAGGGCCTCTGCATTGTCAGACCCCTATCCATCCCCAAGAACCCAGAACGAGATTAAAAGTGGCTTCACGGAAGCGCTTTTAACACTGGTGCCGTCTATGGGAAGATGGAAACAGATTTAGAATAATCATTAAGGGAAGAGTAGTACTCAAGATAAGCAATGGAGAATAGTAACCACTAGTTGAAGAAGTGATATATGCCGGTTACTCGTTCCGGTGATTCCTACCCAAATTATAGGCGAGGTCAACATCCCTAGGCAGTTCCAAACTTATTAGGAACACCCCCGGGTGGTAGAAGTACAGGCCAGTTGCAGAAGGATCGGAGCCAGTCAATAGTGATTCCGGTGCTAGTTCGGTAATACATGACGAGATTCCGGTGAATTCCGGTGTGAGTCCGGTACTTCTTGGAGAAGGTACAGTGACTTCTAGGTGTACAAAGACGCAGTGCGGAGTCAGTTCGGCACTACCTGGTCAGAATTCGACGAGTTTTGGTGACAGGTTCACGGTACCGGGTGAGAATGTGTCCCGTGATAAGGTAACCTGGTCCGGTGAGACTTCGACAAGTTCCGATGGAAGTTCGGCATCACTCGGTGGCAATTTGAAGTTTTTCAGTGACACTGCGGTGCTGCCTAGTGGACACTTATTGCGTTCATTCCTTTTCGTGCAAGTCTACCTAATTTCGACACCGAAGCTGAGGAAAGGCTGTTGGATTTGGAGCTAAGCAAATAGTTCGATGACATGTTTGGACCAGAAAGTGAGCAGGCTGACCCTACAGATTTGGAAGGTCAAGGGACACCCCCTCAAAATTCTCGGGGATGATCCCGACGCACATGCTCGCACATTCGAAATTAGCTATGTAGTGTTGAACCATCCACCAGATCCGGCGTATAAGGCCATAGTGTTTTCAGGCCACATTGGTTAATGAAGCAGCAAGGTGGTTAACAGAATACGATATTAATCATTTTGGTAATTATGACAATGTGAAGGACGCGTTCTTGTAGAGGTTTCATTTGAAGAAGAACCCTACAGAAATTTTTGACTATTTGCAAAACAATCGATAGAAACCTCACTAGAGTGTTCAGGAGTATGCCACATTGTTCAGAACTCATTTGCGGTAGCTGCTATCGGCGCATGCCAACCTGCCAGATGATGTCATAACACAATGGTTCATTAACGGATTGAATGACAAAAGAAAGAAGGAAAGACAGAATTCGATGACAAATATGGTTTATATTTCCTGAGTTGAGTCACAAACAGCCGTAGTTCAGACAAGATCGGGTAAACAGTTGCAACCAGCAGCTGAGGTTTTCGAGCTCGGAATTTGTGAGCAACAATGGATGTTCGCAAAGGCCACTCAATGGACAACAAAGGAGCCGATAGTGTTCCCTGAACCAGTTCCGGTAACTCAACCTCCTCTGCCAAATGCAAGACCGCATGCACAGAATTCCGCTTTGACAACATCAGAATCACAGCCAGAGTCGGTTATGACCATAGGACAAATAGACCAGGTTTGGGACATTATATCTAAGGCTTCAATCACACTCCCTCTAGGACAGTTGCTCGCCCTAGTTCTGGGTGTAAGACAGTAATTCCAACAGCAGGTCACCCCCGGACCTTCAAGTACTCTGGCAGCTGCGACCATACAACCAAAGATGGATCCGACGGTGGATCATTCGGTACCATTGATCACCGTTTGGTATAAAAACCAGAAGATCACACAAGTTTTAATTGATGGCGGGTTGGGTGTGAATATTGCAATAGCTGCACTCTATAAGAAACTGGGGTGGATCCAAATTGAACCATTGCAGTTCTTTGTGCGAATAGCGGGCCAATCCAAGAGTCCATCCGGTGGGACTAGTACATAATATTCCTATTACCTTGCACGGAACTACATTCAAAATGACTTTTGTAGTCCTGGAGTTACCCGAATATAGCCTCGACTACAACTTACTCTTTGGTCGACCATGGCTCAAGCAAGCCAAAGTCGTACAGGATTGGTCAGCTCAAGAGTTAATTTTCAAAGACAATCACCGGAAATATGTAGTTACATTGGATGCTATGCAACCCTATGATCTACACGCACGACCGTATGTAGCAGAGCCAATCCATATGTTGGATGGGCTATCTGATGATGAGGAGGAGGCTTTGCTCAAGACCAACAAGGACCTTATCCCATTAGGTACTGTCGATTTATAGTCGGTAGTAGATAACTAGAGTCCGGCAGTGTGTACGGTCGTACCAATGACTGGAGAAGCAGAAGCAGATGATGACATACCTATGGATGAAGCGACCTTACAACAACTGTTGCAGCCGGCTGATGACTTGGCCAAGCCTTGATAGTTTTATGTACCGGAGGATCAATTGGTAACATACAACTTGGGTGACATATTCAACCCAAGACCAGTTAAAATTAAGGCAGGATTAATAGACAAATTCCAAGATGATTTGGTACAACTCCTGCATGAATTCTCATATGGTTTCGCTTGGGACTACGTAGACATGAAGGGCCTTGACCCACGGATTTATCAACATAGAGTGGTGCTAAAACCGGATGCGAAACCCATCAAACAACCTAGTTACAGGATGAATCCTAATTATGTAGCACAGGTTAAGGCCAAACTTGATCGGTTATTCAAGGTGGGATTTATTGTGCCAGTTGAGCATGCGGAGTGGATATCACCAATAGTGATAGTGCCGAAGAAAAATAAGCAGTTACGCATTTGTGTCGACTACCAGAAGCTTAACGCAGCCACCGTACCGGATGTGTTCCCTCTTCCTTCTCTGGATACAATGCTCGATAGGGTAGCAGGTCACGAAATGTATTCTTTCCTGGATGGCTATAGTGGATATAATCAAGTGAGGATGGTGGAACAGGATATACTGAAGAAATCATTCATCACCAACTAGGGTGTTTATGCTTGCACCGTAATGTGGTTCGGTTTACAGAATGCCCCGAGTACATTTCAAAGATGTATGCAAGAAGTGTTCTCACCTTACTTGATAACGTTATGCAAGTTTATTTGGATGATTTTTCCTTATTTGGTGACACTTCGACGCACCTGTACATTTATGATGTTGTTTTGAAAAGTGTCGAGAGTACTGACTATGTTTGAATCCTACCAAATCAGTTTTTGCGGTCTCCTGTGGAAAGCTGCTCGGTCATATCATCTCCAAACAAGGAATACAGGTAGGTCCTGATAAAGTAACAGTCGTGTTGGAGGCACCAGTCCCGAAGACACCAAAAGAAATGAGGTTTCTTGGCCAAATCCGGTGGCATGGCAGACATTTACGATGGTTGGCTCATCTAGCAATGCCACTCAACCGACTTATGACTAGTACCCCGCGGAAGTATGAATGGACTAATGAGTGTCAAATGGCATTTGATCATTTGAAGGTTTTATTGACGCAGGCTCTGATCCTACAACCGCCTGATTGGGAACGTCCATTCCATGCTTTTGTGGATGCGTCAGATATAGCAATTGGCAATATGCTGATGCAACAAATCGACAAATGGTTTCGGCCTGTGTACTATGCGAGCCGCCGATTAGCTCCTGCCGAGAGGAATTACTCCGTGACCGAACGGGAGTGTCTTGGTTTGGTCTACTCTTTTAAGAAGTTCAGGCATTACTTGTTGGGACAAAAATTCACTTTCCATGTGGATCATGCCGCAATCGTGTATTTGGTTCGTCAACAACATTTAGGTGGCAGATTGGCAAGATGGGTTTTACTACTATAGGAGTTTGATTATGAAGTTATTCATCGACTCGGTATGGCACATGTCTTAGCGGACTTTTTATCTCGACTCGATTCTGGTGAGTCTGCGATAGGTGTTGATGACACCACGCTAGCTATTTACGTCACCGAGGCAACTTCTCAAGGATCTGCAGAACTTCCTATGGCACCTACATACTATGATACCTTAATGACTTTTCTTACTGAAGGTTGTCTTCCTCCTAATACTCCCATTGCTCTGTGCCAAAAAATTGCAGTCTACAGTCGACGATTTTGGTTGATTGTGGGTCAATTGTATTCCATCGATTAGACGGGTGTCTTACTCAGATGTATCCCTCCACATGAATTGACATCAGTTATTGCCATGGCTCACTCGACAGCCACTGGAGGACATTTCGCAGCTCATCATACTCACCGAAAAATCATGCAAAGTGGGCTCTGGTGGCCTACCATGTACAGAGATGTTGTTAAATGTGTGCAATAGTGTGATGTCTGTCAATGGTCTGGACAGCCCTTGCAGCGACATTTCTTTCCTCTACAACCTGGCCTGCCACTTGAACCCTTTCAGAAGTGGGGTTTAGATTTCATTGGTACGATTACCCCCCCCCCAGCTACCCTCACCAACAATCGATATATTTTGACATGTACAGATTATGCCACTAGGTGGGCAGAAGCTTGGGCTTTGCGTTCTGCCACAGCTGTTTTAGTGGCCAAATGTTTGATGAAGGATGTCTTCCCTCGATATGGATTACCTCTGGAAATAGTGACGGACCAGGGTACACACTTTGCAAACAGCTTAATGCAAGTGCTGACTCAGACTTTCTAGATTGTCCACAAATTCAGCTCACCTTACTATCCACGTGCCAATGGTCTGGCTGAAAGCACCAATAAGACTATACTGAATATTCTTCAGAAATTGATCTTGGAATATCCGGAACGCTTGGACCAACTCTTACCTGCAGTATTGTGGTCTTACTGGACCACGTACAAGGTGGTAACCGGAACAATTCCATTTAAACTTTCTTATGGATTGGAAGCTATTGCGCCAATGGAAGTAGTGGTGCCGAGTCTTCGAGTCGCGTTATCTCAGAAATTGTTACCAGAAGAATCTTCTCCATTTCGGTTGGATGTGCTCAGATTGTTGGATGAAAAACATTGGGAAAGTTTCATGATTCTTCAAGAAGTTCAGCTACGCCAAGCCCGTACTCATGATCGCTTTCTACAAACCCCTGTGTTCACGATTGGCCAACTCGTTTGATTCTATAATGCTAAAGCCAACAGATCTGCAAGAAAATTTAAGTTATGATGGTTCGGTCCATACCGGATTGCTGAACAGGTGGGACCCACCACTTTTCGGTTGGCGACCTTAACAGGTGTTCTCCTTCCAAAAGTGATTAATGGTTCTAAGCTCCGCCCATATCACCAGCCGCCTGATAACCCTTGAGGTGTACTTAGTTTTTTTCCTCTTTTTTGAGTGTCACTTAATTTTCTTTTCTACCCCTCCGTGTTTCAGTTGACCAACTGACCGTAATCTTCCCGTTTTTGGTATCTAACTATGATTAAGCGCCGCCTCTGTCTTACTACTTCTGTTCATGCATGCATGCCGCACTTACGAAGGATATCTCTTCACTACTGCGTTATGAGTAGGGTTTTGCCGCGTGATTTTTTCCGTATTCCTACTTAATCTTGTTCTTTCCACTGATAATCGCTATTGTGTTTGTGTGTTTGCGAGCTCTGTGTACTCTGTGTTTTCGTATCTCCTTGTGCGCGCGATGGAAGCTCTCGCTAATGTAGCCACCTTCCATGCTGGTCTCACTCCAGAGGTGAGTGAGTACTTATGTACTCGCGGATTGCTGACCTTCGCTGAATTGCCTTGGCATTCAGTGGAGTGTCATCCGTTCCATGCGCAACTTATTTCTGCCATTGTTGCCACACCTGCTACAAAGCAGTGTTGGCCGATTACCTGTTTAAACCCTCGTGTAGTGATCACTTTAGCCACATTTGCTGAGGGATTCTGACTCCCTCAAGAAGGATTGGAGAATGGTCCACTCCTTCCTCTTACCACCATGACTGAACTGTTTCCCCGGCACTCATCTTATGAGTATGCCATCCTTTGCCGACCCGAACCAGAGCGTATTGCTCTGCAATTCCTGGTCGCCACACTAAATTTACAAAAATGCACCTATGGCATTTCACGACCCTTCTATTCCATGATAGATACCACTTCCCGTGAACCTGTGAATTTCACATCCTTCTTTTTTCGACGCATTCACCGTGAATGCATGACGGTTACAAAGCAAATTGCAAAGAACGACATCCCTCGCACACGCTTACCCCATATCCTCACCTTCCTCTTTCCGGTGATCCAAGCCGCTCAACCACCTCCGAATACCATGCTGTTACATGAAGAATCTACGCAGATGATCGACGATGATGACGATGAAGATTTGCTTCAGTTCTTTACACGCAAATGCAGACGAGTTAGTCCCTCCCAGAGTCAAGTACAGGGTTCCACTGCGGGACAGGAAGCTGAAGTTTTTCATGATACTGCCACCTCCCTACAGGTAGAGTCTTCCGTTTCGTCTTCTTCTCTCAAGCAGCCGGATCAGGATGTCAACATGGAAGATGTTGCTGAAGTTTCTTCGCGGGAGGAATCTCATCAACCGGATGAGGACACTGTGAAAGAGATCGTAGATGATATCATCACGGAAGTGATTGCCACTGCTAAGGCCATGATCAAAACTACTGAGGAGAATGATCAGAATAAGACCGGAATCATGCTGGTGCCGCATGTTCTTCTCCCTCTTCCTCCGCCAACTACCCCTTCTGAGCCTGTTGCAGTCCTTCCTGGTGCAATCACCACTACCATACGTGAGGCGTCCACCCATCAATTATCTTCTCCCGATTACTCGCCACCACCCTCCCCTCATCTGTTCTCTGCTTCATCGTCACAAACTACTCCTTCTCTTCCTCCTCTGGCAGTCATGTTCACCGAACTGGAGTTTATGGGTCTCCTCTTGATACAATTTTCCCAGCAATTACCCTTCGAGATGAAGCTAGCAACTCAGCGTATTCAAATGGAGTTGCAGACTAAAGTGGATTTGCTCGAAGCAGACATTGCTCCCCTCCAAGAAGAAGCTATTGTAGTCAAAGCTGAGAATCATGCGTTGAAGACTCAGCTGCAACAACTTCAAGATAAATTAAAGGAAAAGGATAACCTGCTTGCTCAGCGCGACACCGAAATCGCTAATATGAAGCAAGACCTTACTGACAAGATAGATGCCGTGACTGCTTTAGGGAATGAGCTTCATAGTACAAGGGATGCCCTCAATGTGTTAGAAGAAGCTTCTCAATCTCTTGCAGCCAATGTGCTTAAAGCAGAGGCCGAGTTACATAATGTAACTGAAAGAATGTTTCAGCGTGATCAAGAGTTCACAGAGGAGATTGCTAAGTATCTCAGATTGAAGAAGGAACTTGAAGGTGTGCAGAGAGAGAGAGAGAAGCTTACTATAAGACGATGCAGTTTCAAGTTGAGGAGCTGGAACGACGTGAGAAGCAATTAGGCGTTCAGGCTGATCGGCTTGCGAGAATTGATACAGAGATCGCTAATATGAAGCAGGAAAGAGATGTTGCACTAGCCAATGATTTTTATCTTTAGGAAACATTTTTGCAGATGCAGACCAAATTGTTGATGAGTCAAGTAATTGCTGCTACTTCGGTTCGAACAGATGCACAATTGGTCGAGCCGGATATTTTGAAGACTATGCTGGACTCCTTAAAGCAAAAGATCACAAGAACTTTTAAACTAGCCCGCTCTCTGTATATACAAGGCATTATTGATGAGCCTTAGTTGTATTCTTCCTTTTTTGGGTTCGAGTCCACCGTGCATGCCAGTGTTAGGCAGCCAGATTGGAATATATAATTTTATTTTTTCAAATTTGCACGCACCAAAAAGGTGTAGCAAATAGTTGTAACTCTCTATTCATTAATGAAAAGGCAATCACGGTGTTCTTCGGCTAGAGACCGGAATCGCCAGACTGTCTGTCTGGGCGACCGCGTTGGAGTGCTGTGTTGCAGAGTTGCATCAATCTTGAGTATTGTATTCTCTTTATTGAGTTACAGTAGTTAATCATTAACACACTATTGCTCTAGTTAATATTAATAAGTCTGTGTGAAGTCATGATTGTTAATTCGCGTGATAAGCGTACTGCGTAGTGATAATCCATGAATTGAAGACGGTTAACTATTCAATGAATGCTGAATTGGGAAAATTAAACAAAGGGCCTCTACACTGTCAGACCCCTATCCATCCCCAAGAACCCAGAACGAGATTAAAAGTGGCTTAACGGAAGCGCTTTTAACAGAAGCTTGTCGATTCGGTAAGGATCATAGACAACCTTTTAATAGGAAGGGATATGTGTATCAAAATCTTTTAGATCTAGTGCACACAGATGTGTGGTGTCCTAGTAAGGATCCATCTATATGAGGCTCAAGATATTATGTGTCTTTCATAGATGATTATAGCAGGTGGACCATTTTGTTTTTCATGAAGCACAAGGATGAAGTTTTTAATTGCTTTAAGAAGTATGTTGCTCTTGTTGAAAACCAAACAGGTAGGACTTTGAAAAGACTCAGATTAGATGGTGGAGGAGAATACTTCTTTTCTAAATTTGATGTCTACTTTCATGAAAGAGACATTAAAAGGGAATTCACTACAAGGTATACACCAAAACTCAATGGTGTAGTAGAGAGGAGAAATAGAGCTATTGTTGAAGTCGCAAGGTCCATGCTCAATGAAAAGGGATTGCCAAACTACCTATGGGCAGAGGCTGTGTCTACAACCACATATCTCATAAATAGACTTCCATCTAATTCACTAGATGGAACCACTCCATATGAAGTGTGGAATGGAAGAAGACCTAGTCTAGTGCATTGTAAAATATTTGGATGCTTAGCCTATGCTCACATTCCTTCTCAAGTAAGAGGGAAATTGGATCCCAAGGTAGAGAAGTGCATATTTATTGGTTATGACCAAAAGCAAAAAGGATATAGATTGTCCAATCCAACTAATAAAGGATTTGTTGTGAGCATAAATTTAATTTTTTTATGAGAAAAAATCATGGTTTGATGATGACAGGAAAGTGAAGCTTCCTTATGACTTGGATGAAGATTTTCCATCACTTCAACCAAAGGAGCCAAAGCAAATTGAAGAAAGTGATTTGGAGATTGACCTAGAAGGCTTGGAAAGACTAAAGTTATGGAAGAACAAAGGTAAAGCAAAGATGCAAGATGCTACATATGGACCCGAGAGCTCACATCAACCACTTAGAAGGTCTTCAAGGGAGAAGAAGAAACCAGAGGGGTATGGTTATGATACTTCTTTGGTCACCAAGCACTCAATCTACATTGCAAAGGATTCAACCAATGAAGAACCTACCACATTTGAAGAAGCATAAATCAAGAAAGCTTAGAGAGATGTAATGGATGAATAAATGAAAGCCTTGAAGGAGGTACTTTTAGGTGAATTTATTTGAATTCAAATTCAAAACTACCTCCAAAAGTAGCTATAAAAAGAGCAAGAAGGAAGTCACCATTAGAGAACTTGATTCATGCCCACTTCATGTTCATAGTAAACATTGAAGGGATTACTCCATAGCTCTATCATTCTACTCCCATTATGCAATTATTCATTGCCAACGTGGTTTTAATTATATGTGAATCTATACATTCATCATTTACTTCTTCTCTATCTTATTCTCTGCGATACTCATTGAGAACAATAACTTCAAAAGCTCTTATCTCAGGCTATACGTAACCTCTTTTAGAGTTTTAAAGTGCATTGGATTGCTCTCTACGTCTCCTTTAGCCTCAAAAATTTCTATGGTCATTGGATTTACCATTAGTGAAAAATATGTGTTTTTCTTCTCACTAGTGGAATCTCTATAGAGCCCCGAAAATGGTGGGAGTGTTCCAGATTTTGCTAAATCTTTTTCTCAATGCTCAATTCATCAACTTACATCTTTTAACTTGGATTAGCAATTTATCTACATTTATTTGCTATGTCCAAAAGGAATGTTTCTAATTCCTACCAGGTTGAGAGCACTGTTCATTTTTTCCAACAGGAGTATGTACAAAAATAGCAAGTTTTGGGAGCTAGTCATTTTGCAACTAGTCTGTCTTGACTCAAACTTTTGAGATACTTGTTTCAAAACCCTTGGGTGATTTTTCTGTGGATGTAAGAAGCTCAAAGGGTCTACTAACCAACTGTAAAGTCTCAGTTGGCTGGTGTGAAGCTCATTGTAGCAGCACCAACTCATCTTTGGATTGCATCCACCATCTCTCTTTGCACATGCTTGGTATTAAAAGATACATGCCTATCTGATTGCATATGGTTTTCAGAATAGTCCAACTAACAGAACCTTATATGTTAAGCATGCAAATGATGTGCATCTCATCATTTTTGTGTAGGTTGATGATATGCTACTCACTGGTCCTCATGAGAAGCATATTGCTGATTTTAATGTTGATTTGCATGCCTCATTTGAGATGTTAAATTTGGGTCATTAGCATCCTTATTTAGGCATTCAATTTATGCAAGTTGGTGGAAAAATAGATTTGTTTCAAACAAAATATATTGACACATTATTGCAGCATTTTGGTGTTGAGGGTTGTAAACCTATTGCCACTCCTATGGATGCAGGCTTCTAATTGAGTCTTCATTGATGCTGGAGATGCATTTGATGTTGTTCTCTATCCGTAGGTTGTTGGATCCTTCATTTATTTATGCGTTACTTGGCCAAATATTTACTTTTCTATATCATAAATGAGTAGATTTAGTGCATTGCCTAGGTGTCTAGCATTGGCAGATGGTTAAACACATCTTTCACCACTTGAGTGGTACTCAACTACTTGGAATCTTTTATCCCAAGGTGGGATTGTTGAAAATCAAGTCTCAATCATGAAAAAAGGCTCAACCATGAGTTTTGCAAGTGGACCAATAAAAAAGGAGGACCCAAAGTCATGGAATAAAGTTAGACGCTCCACCAGACTCAATCAAATTCAAATCTCATCAAATCAGCCACCAAAAAGTGCACCTAAACTGATTGGTGGGTGGTTAGCTAGATTGTAGGAAAAGTAAAAGTATATATAAGCATCATCCTGCCTTTGTTTCTTGAGTTGTATGCATTTCATGAGTTTCCCACTTAGTTTAGTGAAGTCATAAACTCCAGCAAGCAGCCCCCTTGCTTTCTTACCTCATTTTCTCATGATTTTGCTCCGCTCTATCTAGAGGTGTAGAATTGTAGAGCATTGTTTGCTCCCTCATTGTACTCCTTTTCATTGATTTCAAGCTTCATTTGGTCTCTCATATTGTGCCTTGAACTTTTCCAATGTTTCAAGTTATTTAGCTGAGTGAGTTGTGAGAAATTGCCAACTTTGTGAAGGTATATCTCTGCACATAGGTAGAGAGTGTTGCAAACAGGTAGCCTGTTTTGCAGAGGGTGGTTCTCCTAGCTAGAATATGCATTTGGGATGATTAAAGCTTGTTGGGTAGCTCGTATAGTCTACTACAAAGTCTACAAAATTTCATTTTAAGTCTTTGTACTGGTGCAGAGAAAAGTTCAGAAGAGTGAGCATATATCATTGCTTGTGGACCTAGTGGAGGGCAGTCATCTTCCATTTTTGCATTGGGGTATTAGAATCATCCCCCAACAATGGTATCAGAGCCATTTTGGAGGCTTGGAGACATCACTGGCATCATATTGAAGACTTGAAGGGATCAAGACAACTCGTGGAAGCACAAGGAGGACTCATCAAAGCAAGAAGACATCAAAAGTGGGCTACGTTGATCGAGATCTCAACTAGTCGAAGGTTAGCAAGGGAGAAGCTATCAAAAGGTAATATCCAAACCTTCTAAAGCATATAGAAACTTGAGGAGAAGCTAGAGGAGCATCCTAGAGCTTAGTATGGCTGAGTATAATACACAAATAAAGAAGTTAGAGAAAGGCAATTATCAACCATGGAAATTTAGAGTTAGCAACTACCTTATGCGCAAAGGATTGTGGGGATTAGTGAGCAGCATGGAGCCAATGCCTCATGTACATGATCCACCACTTCAAGGGCAGGTCAAGACACTTAATGAATGGATAGAAAGGGATAGGAGAGTCATATTCATTCTATCTCAACACATAAGCAATAGCATGATAGGGCATATACAAGACTTGGACACATCCAAGAAGGTTTGGGAGACCTTGGAGAGATTGTATTCTTCATCAACCAAGGAAAGGAAGATTTAGCTCAAGAATGAGCTGAATAATCTTAGGAAATCACCAAGTACTAACATAAATGAGTACATTTTGAAGGTTAAGGAACTTTCAGATGCTTTAGGTTCAATTGGGAGCCCAATCGAAGACGATGATCACACTCTCAATGGCTTGAGAGAGGATGAAAGGTGGAAAGCATTCACCACATGAGTTTATGTGAGGGATTCCCTACCAGAATTTGATCTATTAGTCACATTGATGGTGACTGAGGAGATGAACCAAGGAGGTTCACAATCAAAGGGCAGCCAAGCTCAAGTTTTCTATGTAGGTAGAGGCAAAGACAAAAGAGGTGGACAAAACTGCCAAGGCAAAGGGAGAGGACGGTCAAGCTCAAGCTCAAGCAACAAAGAAGGCTCGGACCAAAGCTATGGATCAAGAGGAAGAGGAAGGAGTAGAGGAAGAGGAGGATGATCACATGGAAGAGAAGCATCCAATGGAGAATGCTACAATTGTGGAAAACCGGGCCATTATGCAAGAGATTGTTGGTCCAAAGGAGGAGGCAATCAAGGATACAAAAGGAACCAAGGTAATTATGCTAGTACTTCAACAAATTCAAAAAGTGAGAACTTGCTTATGATGTATGGTTCAATTGAAAGAGTCAAATCACCCATCACTCAAGGACATGTAGAGACAGGGGATGACATTGAACACAAGATTACACATGTGGGGGATGTTGCATTGAATGGATCTCAAAGCTCCAAGGTGTTGAAGGATGTGTTGCATGTGCCAACCATCACAAAGAACTTGTTTTTAGTAGGTCAAATCGTTGAAAGAGTTATGAGGTGAGGTTCAATGAGCAAGGATGTTTTGTTGAAGACCCCATGAAAGACTACAAGCTCATAGAAAAAGGAAAGAAGCAAGGAAGACTCTTCACCATGGAGGTAAAGCCATCAACCCCTCACACTGTCTACTTGTCAATTGGAAATAAACAGATTGCAGAAATTGACTTATGGCATAAAAGAATTGGGCACATACACTTACAAAGGATGAAGGACATGCAAAGGAAGGGCTTGGTGAGTGGTCTACTTGATCTTTCATCTCAGAATATGCAACATTTGTGCCATGCTTGTCAATTAGGAAAACAAAGCAGATTGCCATTCAAGAAGGGAGCACATGTGATCAATGAAGTGTTGAATCTCATACACATAGATGTATGGGGACCCACAAGGGAGCCATGCATTGGAGGTAATAGATATTTTGTCACATTTATAGATGATCATTCAAGGTTTGTTTGGATGTATTGCATGAAGTCAAAGTCAGAGGTGTTTTACCACTTCAATAGGTTCAAAAACCTACTAGAGAAGGAAATACGGAAATATATAAAGACTCTCAGATCCGATGGAGGGGGAGAGTATTTTTCAAATGAATTTTCAGATTTTCTACATGAACATGGCATCAAAAGGCAAAACGGGGTGGTAAAAAGGAAGAATAGAGACATAGCAGAAGTGGCTAGATCTTTGTTAAATGAAATGAATGTTCCTAACTCTTATTGGGCTGATCAACAAATACAATCGTATACATTATGAATAGGTGTACAACCTCAGGAGTACATGGAGTTACACCTTATGATCTTGGCGTGGTAAGAAACCCAATCTTTCACATCTCAAAGTATTTGGTTGTGTGTGTTATGTTCACATACCTCAAGAATTAAAACACAAGTTAGACTCGAAGGCGGATAGGTGTATATTTCTTGGATATTCTTCAGAGCAAAAGGGTTTTAGATGCTATAACACTTGCAGCAAAGAGCTTAAGGTATGTAGGGATATAATATTTGATGTAATATTTCAAAGATGTGTTACAGGTTAATGATGCATATGAAGCCGAGAAGAAGTTCAAAGAGCAACAACAAAGCATGGAGATAAGTGGTCCAACCACTTCAAGCACACCATTAGAGGAGAGTATTACATCAACTTGGCATGGAAGGACAAGGAATGAAGCTCATTCAAGTGAAGGAAGTAGCAAAGGAAAGGAAAAGGCAAATGACGAAGACCATCGATGGGCAGACATGGAATCTACAAGTGATGAAGATATAGAAAAATTAGAAACTCCAGGATTTAAAGCATCTAAAAGAAGGAGGAGGAGATTCCTCCACCTAATGGTGAGGTAAGGTCATCCAATAGGGTTAAATACCCTATTCAAAGGTTAACTTATGATTCATTCATTGCAAGACACTATGCCTACATGAGTCAAGTTATAGCTTGTGAAGAACCTAACTTTTTTGAAGAAGCAAATAAGCATAGGGAATGGATTGAAGCCATGGAGGAGGAAGTCAAAGCACTTGAAGAAAATGATACTTGGTCATTGGTGCCAAGAACAAAGAACATGAAAGTCATTGGCAACAAATGGGTGTACAAGGTAAAGAGGCATGCAAATAGGAGCATCTCTAGGTATAAAGCAAGGCTGATTGCCAAAGGTTTTGTTCAAACCTATGGCATAGAATTTGCGGAAACATTCAGTCCAGGAGCTAAGATGTCCACTGTCAGAAGTTTGATTGCAATTTCACCCTCAAAAGGTTGGAAGATGTACCAGTTGGATGTGGAGAATGCTTTCCTAAATGGAGAGCTTGAAGAGGTAGTCTTCATGGACTAGCCCCAAGGCTTTGAAGATGAGAGGTTTCCACATCATGTATGCAGGCTAAAGAAGGCTCTTTATAAACTCAAGCAAGCCCCAAGAGCTTGGAACCAAAGACTTGTGGACTACTTAGTAAAATGTGGATACAATCAGAGTCATGTAGAACCATCACTCTTTGTGAAGAAGGAAGGTAGCAAAACTGTTTTCATTTGTATACATGTTGATGATTTGATCATTACAGGGGATGATGAAGCCAACATCAAGGACATAAAGAGGAAGCTTGGATGTGAATTTAAAATCTCAGATTTAGGGATTTTAAGGTACTTCCTTGGGATTGAAGTACTATATAAAGAGGAAGGTATATACATGATGCAAAGGAAATACACTCTTGATCTTTTGAAGAAGTTTGGCTTGTGTGATTGCAAGCCCATTTCAAATTCATTAGAAGTAAATGTTAAAATAAGTGCTCATGAAGGTGAAGAAGTGAAGGATGTGACCATGT
The DNA here is from genome assembly GCA_020310875.1 of Ceratopteris richardii. NCBI lineage: Eukaryota > Viridiplantae > Streptophyta > Polypodiopsida > Polypodiales > Pteridaceae > Ceratopteris > Ceratopteris richardii. The sequence continues at coordinate 25,145,437 of CM035414.1, read as the reverse complement.
ATAGGTCAATGATTGGTTCTCTATTCTATGCTATTATGACAAGACCTGATATTGACCATGTAGTTGGAGTGTTATCTCAATTTTTGTAAGCACCAAGAGTACCTCATCTTGTTGCAACCAAAAGGGTACTTAGGTACCTCAAAGGATCAATGAGTGAAGGTCTATATTATCCATTTGATGATGGATTAAATGTACAAGCTGTTGATATATTTAGGTAGTGATGTGTGTGAACACACTAGGACCGCCGGGGCACTTTTTTCCCTCTTTAGGAGGTTTTTTTCCCCCGGCTTGTATATACGCCTATTGCCCTAATGGGCTACTTATCTTTGTACATTCTCTAGTAATACATTCAGTATTGTGTGTTTGTGCTCCAAGCTTCTTCTTCTTCCTTGTGTTGTTTGTGTGCTTCCGTAGACATCTATCTCCAACAATTGGTATCAGAGCAGGTCATCGCTTCATCTAGGGCACCGTCGACACTCCTCCGTTTGCAGTCTCAGAATTGCACGAATTTTGGTGAGCATACTCAGCGTGTTTTCAAGATCAAAATTGCTTTGCTTTGTGGTGCCGAAATCGCGATCTGAGCTCATTTCGGCCTCCGAAACGAGGGTTTTCCCCCTGGCTTGTATATATGCATGAAACCCTAATGGGTTACTTATCTTTGTATATTTTAGTGGTAATACATTCATTATTGTGTGTTCTCCTCCAAGCTTCTTCTTCTTCCTTGTGTTGTTCGCATGCTTCCACAAACCTTGAACTCCAACAATTGGTATTAGAACAGGTTGCCATTTCATCTAGTGCATTGTCGACATCCCTCCGATCATAGTCTTAAAATTGCATGAAATTTAGTGAGCATACTCAGGGTGTCGAAATGTAGATCTGAGCTTGTTTCAACCCCCAAATGCACTATTGCAGTGCTTGTGCAAGCAATTTTTCTTTTTGTGCCAAAGATATTTACAGGTTTTGGTTCGCCAATATAAGCATCTCGAAGTCTGCTATAAGTTTAGCAAAACTCGACAGGGTGGTTCTATTTAAATTTTTGAGATACAATGATTTTTCTACATCATGGTATTTTAGTCAATGGTCATGGCTAAAAGCAGTGATGTATTATGTATGTTGGCTATTGAGGATACGTTGGACGGTATCAATTACCCATTGTGTTTGCAGGTGTTGAAAAAGGTCCTATTACACCTGCAAACATAGTTGCTGAAGGTGATGTAGAAGGCATTGAAGATGATGATATTCTTCATGTTCTTATTTGTGTTGTGGTTCCTGCTACACCTATTATAGAGCAAATTCATTGGGATGCTATAGATGCTTAGGCACATGCATTGATAACCTTGTTTGTCAAACATGCCGTTATTCCTCACATTCGCACTTGCAAAATAGCTAAGGATGCTTGGCATACACTTATCACTATATACCAAGCAAGGAATGAGGCTCGTGTTGCTTACCTCCAAAAAATAGTTGGAGGGTGAGCACATGAACGAAGGAGATTCAATGGATAGTTTTTTGACAAAGATAAAAGATTTGAAGGAACATATGATTTCTGTTAATGAAGTCTTCCCTGACAGTTGACTTGTGTAGACTGTTCTGAATGGTCTTCCCAATTCATATCAGAGTTTTGCTTCTACTCTTCATTTGATGATGAAAGGCAATCCAAATGCCTTAACCTTTGAGGAGTTAGTCTCTATTCTTCTGCAGGAAGATCAATCTAGGTAGAACAGGTCCATTATGTGCGTTGTTGATCAAGCTTTCTTGGCTAGTCAAAAGGGCAAAGGTCAATGGAGCTCCTCTACTAGTAAGTAGAAATCTACTAATTCAGCACAATCAAAGAAGGATGATAGAGACGAGAAGAAAATAGAAAAGCAAAAACTATTTTGCAAATACTTTAAAGGAAATGATTATTTCATAAAGAGTTATCCAAAACTATGTGCTAAAGAGGCAAGAAAGAAAGAGGCTAGAATGGTTGTTGCAAAGGCCTCCACCCAAAATATAGTATGCTAACCTTGTGAAAAATGAAGAATGGGAATTTACTAGTGTTTGTAGTTATGACCCATCTTCTCATGAACAGAGTATGTGTGCAGTAGACTCAGGTGTTCGGTACTTTGATAATGGGGCAACCAAAAATATTACCTCCAAGTGCAATTTCTTCACTTCACTTGAGTCTACCCCTATAGGGAATACTATCACATGTGCCAACAACTCCTCTTATCTTGTCATGGGAGTTGGTATGATCATTCTGATTACAGCTGATGGTAGTTCTTTAACATTGTTAGATGCTTTATTTGTGCCAGGGATCAAGAAGAATCTGTTATCAGTTTTAGGTTTAGCCAAGATTGGCTTGGTTGTGAAATTTGTTGATGACAAATGTATAGTTCATGATTTGTCAAATGGCGATGTGATTATTGCTTCTTGCATTTTATGTCATGGGTTGTATAAGCTCATAGACTATGAAAAATCTATGAATGATTCAACATGTGCAGTTATGATTTTTAGGCTTTGTCAAATTCGAAGCTTTGGCATGCACACTTTGGTCATTTGAATTCTGCAAGTTTGCTATGCCTATAAAAATCTGAAATGACTTCCTCTCTACCCAAACTTGAGGAGCCTGGTAAACATGTCTGTGAAAGCTCTATTTTGGGAAAAATGCAGCATTCCTCATTCCCAAAGGATAGTTTAATTTGAGCTACTCAGAAATTGCAGCTTGCTTAGAGTATGGAGTTGCTGAAAAGAAGAACAAGTAACTCATGGAGATGGTGAGGTGTATGGTCAAGAGTCAGGCTTTACCACATAGTTTCTGGCTTGAGGCTATTATGTATGCAGCATATGTACTTAACAGGTGTCCCAATAAAGCATTGCAGTCTATCACTCCATATTATTGATATATTTAGGTAGTGATGTGTGTGAACACACTAGACTACAGGGGCACTTTTTTCCCTCTTTAGGAGGTTTTTTCCCTCAGCTTGTATATATGCCTATTGCCCTAATGTGTTACTTATCTTTGTACATTCTAGTCGTAATATATTCAGTATTGTGTGTTGTGGTCTAAGATTCTTCTTCTTCCCTATGATGTTCGCATGCTTTCATAGATCTCAAACTCCAACAATTGGTATCAGAGCAGGTTGCCGCTTCATCTAGGGCATCAAGGACACCCCTCAGGTCACAATCTCAAAATTACATGAAATCTGGTGAGCATACTTAGGCTGATTAGGAGATCAAAATGGCTTTGCTATGTGCTGTCGCAATCACAATTTGAGCTCGTTTTGGCCTTCAAACACACTATCACAGTGCTTGTGTAGGCTATTTTGTCTTTTTGTGCCAAAGATATATATAGGTTTTGGTTCCCTAGTATGAGCACCTCAAATTCTACTACATGTTTAGCAAAAGTTGACAGGGTATTTCTATTCAACTTTTTCAGATACATTCATTTTTTTTCATCCGGGTATTTTAGTCAATGGCCATGGCTGAAAGCAATGATGTATTTTGTATGTTGGTTGTTGAGGATATTATGGGCTTATATGATGCATCATGTATTGGTCACAAAAGGACTGTGGAATATTGTCCAGGGTGTTGAAAAACATCCTATTACACCTACAAGTACATGTACTACAGCTGATGTCGACAATGTTGAAGATGACGATATTCCTCATGTTCCTATTCGTGCTGCAATTTCTCTTGCACCTACTATAGAGAAAAATTGTTGGGATGGCAGACATGCTCAGACACATGCATTGATAGCCTTGTCTCTCAAATGTACCATTATTCCTCACATTCGCTCTTGCATAACAGCTAAGAATGCTTGGGATACACTTACCACATTATACTAGGCTAGGAATGAGGCTCGTGTTGCTTACCTTCGAAAATAGTTGGAGAGTGAGCATATCATTGAAGGTGATTCTATGGATAGTTTTCTGACAAAGATCAAAGGCTTGAAGGAACAATTGATTTTTGCTGATGAAGTTATACCAAATAGCTCACTTATGCAAACTCTTCTGGCTTGAGGCTATTATGTATGCAACATATGTACTTAACAGGTGTCCCACTAAAGCATTGCAGTCTATCACTCCATATTGTTGATATATTTAGGTAGTGATGTGTGTGAGCACACTAGGACTATGGGGGAATTTTTTTCCCTCTTTATGAGGTTTTTTCCCTTGGCTTGTATATACCCCTATTGCCCTAACGGGTTACTTATCTTTGTACATTCTAGTGGTAAATATATTATGTATTGTGTTCTTGTGCTCTAAGCTTCTTCTTCTTCCTTATGATGTTTGCATGCTTTTGTAGACCTCAAACTCCAACAATTGGTATCAGAGCAGGTTGCCGCTTCATCTAGGGCATCGACGACACCCCTCCGATCACAATCTCAAAATTGCATGAAATCTAGTGAGCTTACTTAGGCTGTTCAGGAGATCAAAATGGCTTTGCTATGTGGTGCCCAAATCACGATCTGAGCTCGTTTCGGCCTCCAAACACACTATCATAGTGCTTGTGTAGGCCATTTTGTCTTTTGTGCCAAAGATATATACAGGTTTTGGTTCCCTAGTATAAGCACCTCAAAGTCTGCTACATGTTTAGCAAACCTTGATAAGGTATTTCTGTTCAAATTTTTCAGATACATTCATTTTTTTGCATCAGGGTATTTTAGTCAATGGACATGACTAAAAGCAATGATGTATTTTGTATGTTAGTTTTTGGGGATAAGGTGGATAGTATGAATCACCCATTATGGGCTTGAATAATGCATCATGTATTGGTCACAAAAGGATAGTGGAATATTGTCCAAGGAGTTGAAAAACATCCAATTACACTACAAGTACAGGTACTGCAGCTGATGTCGACAATGTTGAAGATGAAAATATTCCTCATGTTCCTATTTGTGATACAATTTCTCTTGCACCTACTATAGAGAAAATTTGTTGGGATGGCAGATATGCTCAGACACATGCATTGATAGCCTTGTCTCTCAAACGTGCCATTATTACTCACATTTGCTCTTGCATAACAGCTAAGAATGCTTGGGATACACTTACCACATTGTACTAGGCTAGGAATGAGGCTCGTGTTGTTTACCTTTGAAAATAGTTGGAGAGTGAGCATATCAATGAAGATGATTCTATGGACAATTTTCTGACAAAGATCAAAGACTTGAAGGAACAACTGATTTCTGCTGATGAAGTTATACCAAATAGCTCATTTATGCAGACTGTTCTAAATGGTCTTCCTGACTCATATCAGAGCTTAGCTTCTACTCTTTGGTTGATGATGAAAGGAAATCCAAATGCCTTGACATTTGAGGAGTTAGTCTCTATTCTATTGCAGGACGATTATTCTAGGTAGAACACGTCCATTATGCATGTTGTAGATCAAGCTTTCTCGGCTAGTCAGAAGGGCAAAGGTAAATGGAGCTCATCTACTAGTAAACAGAAATCTCCAAATGTTGCACATTTGAAGAAGGAAGACAAAGATGAGAAGAAATCAGAAAAGTAGAAATTCTTTTGTAAGTACTATAAAGGAAATGATCATATCATAAAGAACAATCCAAAACTAGCTCCTAAAGAAGCACAGAAAAAAGAGGTTGGAATGGTTGTTGGAGAGACCTCTACACCAAAAACAAAGTCTACTAATCTAGTGCAGAATGAAGAATAGGCATTTACTACTGATTGCAGGTTTGACCAATCTTCTCTTGAATAGTGTATGTCTATAGTAGACTTAGATGTTTGGTACTTTGATAGTGGAGCAACCAAACATATTACCTCGGAGCGTAGTTTCTTCACTTCACTCGAGGCTGCCCCTATACGGAATATTGTCACATGTGCCAACAACTCTTATCCTATCATGGGAGTTGGTAAGATCATTTTGACTACTGTTGATGGTAGTTCTTTTGCTTTGTTGGATGTTTTATTTGTGATAGGGATCAAGAAGAATCTGTTATTAGTTTTAGCTTTAGCCAAGATTGTCCTTGTTGTGAAATTTATTGATGACAGATGTATAGTGCATGATCTGTCAAATGGCAACGTGATTATTGCTTCTAGCATTTTATGTCATGGGCTTTATAAGCTCATTAACTATGAAAAATCTATGAATGATTTGGCATGTGTAGTACAGGATTCTCTGGCTATTTTAGATGCAAAGCTTTGGCATGCATGCTTTGGTCATCTGAATTTTTGCTAGTTTGCTACACCTATAGGAATTTGAAATAGTGTCCTATGCAGTCACCCTTGAACTATCTTTACTTTGTGACTTTCATTGATGATTTTCCAGGCGTGCATGGGTATATCCACTCAAATAGTTTTTGGTTTTGGCTCAAATCTGTGAGCATGTAGAAATGGGCACCCTCCATTTTGATCAAGGGGAGCAATATATGTCTTCTTAATTTAATGCATTTTTCGCTGAACATGGGATAAAACATCAGTGTACAGTGCCATATACAACTCAAAAAAATGGAGTTGCTAAATGAAAGAACAAGTCAGTCATGGAGATGGCGAGTTGTATGGTCAACAGTTAGACTTTACCACATAGTTTCTAGCTTGAGGCTGTTATGTGTGCAACATATGTACGTAACATGTGTCCTACTAAAGTGCATCAATCTATCACTCCATATGAGGCTTGGCATGGTCTCAAGTCATCTCTTGCTCATTTGCATGTTTTTGCTTATTTGACATATGCATTAGTGCCTAAACAACAACACACTAAATTGAATGATAAAGTGGTGAAATGTATTTTTGTTGGGTATAGTTTTGAAAGCAAAGGATATCGTCTGTATCATCCATAGAGTAAACACATTTTCGTTAGCCATGATGTTGTGTTTTTGGAAGATGCTATTCAGCCTTTACTTTCATGTATGAAGGACACATCTATTAGCACTTATTGATGAGAGAGCTGATATTAGGGAGGCAAAAACTATGCCAAAATTGCTAATGCAAACTTTTCGTGAGAACAAATTAGATGCAGCTCTATCATACCATACTCACTGAGGCTCTCATAGTGCTTTTTTTATCAGATTGCTATGCTATGGCTGCCTCTAGTCTCTATGATGAGACTGAGACTGTTTTGTTTGATTAAGCATAAAATTCTGAACATTAGATGACTGTAATGCAATTTGAATATGATGCTATCATTAAAGTCTTTATGTGACTTGCCTCTTGGCAAGAAGGCCATTGGCACTAAGTGGGTATACAAGATGAAGCATAAACATGATGGAACAGTTGATAGCTATAAAGCTAGGCTTGTTGCAAAGGGTTATGTGCAAGAAAGAGGCATTGATTTTGATGAGTGATTTGCACCTACATGTTGAATGACTACTATTCATAGCATTTGTGCACTTGCAACTCATCATGGTTGGAATGTACATCAGTTGGACATTAAAACTGCATTTTTGAATGGTGACTTGCATAAAGAAGTGTATTTTTTTCAGCCCCATGGCTTTGTGCAGAAAGGGCATGAAAACTAGGTGTGCAGGTTAAAGAAGGCATTATATGGTTTAAAGCAAGCACCACTTGCTTGGTACGAAAAGATACATGTCGATCTGATTGCACATGGTTATGAGAACAATCCAACTGAGAGCACCTTATATGTTAAGCATGCAAATGATGTGCTTTTGATCATTGTTGTGTATGCTGATGAGATGTTGCTCACTGGTCCTCATGAAAAGCATAATGTTGATTTCAAGGCTGATTTGTATGCCTCATTTGAGATGTCTGATTTGGGGCGTTTGCATAATTATTTGAGCATTTAGTTTATGCAAGTTGATGGTGGAATGGATTTGTTTCAAACAAAATATATTACCACATTATTGTAACATTTTTGCCTTGAGGACTGTAAACCTATTGCCATTCCTATGGAGAGAGATTTACAATTGAGTCTTCATGATGTTGAGGATGCATTTGATGCTATTCTCTATCAGCAAGCTATTGTATTGATTTACTTATGCATTAGTCGGCTAGATATTCAGTTTGTTGTCTCATAGATGGGCAGGTTTATGCATTGCCCAAGTGTCAAGCATTGGTAGGTGGTTAAGCACATCTTTCACTACTTGAGTGGTGCTCGGCTACTTGGATTGTTTTATCCCAAGGGGGGTCACTATCACGAGATTTACATGCTTTTTATGACTTTGACTGGGCTGGTTGCTGTGACACTCATGTGTTCACTAGTGGCTTTTGCTTAATGCTTGGTAGCTCATGTACATCTTTTTTGGTCAAGAAGCAGCCTATTGTGGACACTTCCAGTTGTGAGGCTGAGTATAGGGAAGCTTTCACAACAATTGTTGAGTGTGTGTGTGGCTCAAATGTCTTATGGATGATTTGGGTGTTGGTCAATCTTTTGCCATCACCATCTTCACTAACAGTTAAGGCACATTGGCAATTGCGAGGAACCCTGTGTTCTATGCTTTCACTAAGCACGTTCAGATGCATTATCATTATGTTAGGGAGAGGTTCTCTATAGGAGAGATCAGCTTGGCATATCTGCCCACGCAGGAGAATATTGTAGACCTTTCCATGAAGGCTCTACGTAGGGAGAAATTTGAAGCTTTTTGCAAAGCCATCACTCCCTAGGGGATTTGTTGATATATTTGGATAGTGATGTGTGTGAACACACTAGGACTACCGAGGCACTTTTTTCCCTCTTTATGAGGTTTCTTTTCCCTTGGCTTGTATATACGCCTATTTCCCTAACGGGTTACTTATCTTTGTACATTCTAGTTGTAATATATTGAGTATTGTGTGTTTTGCTACAAGCTTCTCTTCTTCCTTATGTTGTTTGCGTGCTTCCATAGACCTCGAACTCCAAGACATATGAGGCTTGGCATGGTTGCAAGCCATCTGTTGCTCACCTATGTGTTTTTGGTTGTCTGGCATATGCATTAGTGCCTAAACAACAATGCAAGAAATTGGATGATAAAGCAGTGAAATGTATTTTTGTTGGGTATAGTTGTGAAAGCGAAGGCTATCATATATATCATCCATAGAATGAATGCATTTTGGTTAGCTGTGATGTTGTTTTTGTGGAAGATGCTATTGAGACATTGGTTTCATCTACTAAGGGACATCAATTAGCTCCATAGATATGTATGCCACTTTGTCACATCTTTTTATAGGTGGATAGTCTAGTGTTGGTCCTAATGAGGCAACTTCGCAACCTTTAGAGTTTTCATGTGATGATGTAGATCATTCCATTTCTGGTGCAGGTTTACATGATGCACTTGTTGATTAGAGAGCAGGTATTGAGGAGACAAAAACTATGCCAAAATGGCTGGTGCTGACTTTGTGTGATAGCAAATTAGATGCTCCTTTGTCATATCGCTCTCATTCTGGCTCTTGCCCTGCTTCTTTTGCATCAAATTGCTATGCTATGGTTGCCTCTAGTCTTCATGATGAGAATGAGCCTGTTATGTTTGATGAAGCAAAAAAGCCTAAAAATTGGATGGGTGCTATGGAATTAGAATATGATGTTATTATGAAAAATGGTACCTGGTCTTTATGTCACGCCTTCTTGCCTCCATTGGCACTAAGTGGGTATACAATCTAAAGCATAAGCGTGATGGAAGAGTTGAGAGGCATAAGGCTAGGCTTTTTGCAAAGGGTTATGCTCAAGAAAGAGGCATTTATTTTGATGAGAACTTTGCTCCTACTTGCCGAATGACTATTGTTCATAGCATATATGCACTAACACCTCATCATGGTTGAAATGTACATTAGTTGGACATCAAAACTGTATTTCTAAATGGTGACTTGAATCAAGAAGTGTATGTTTTTTAGCCTTGTGGCTTTGTCTAGGAAGGGCATGAAAACAAAGTGTGTAGGTTGAAAAAGGCATTATATGTTTTGAAATAAGCACCACGTGCTTGGTACGAAAAGATACATGCCTATCTGATCGCACATGGTTTTGAGAATAGTCATAAGGTAGCTTTACTTTCTTGCATTCACTTTCAAACCAAGAATCATTCTCATCAAAGACAACATCTCTACTGACCATAAATCCCTTGTTGGAAGGGTTGTGAAATGTGTATCCTTTCTTATTCAAGTCATACCCTATGAGATGCACTTCTCTACCTTAGGGTCTAGCTTACCTCTGATTTGCGATCGTATATGCACATAAGCAACACATCCAAAGATCATGCAATGATCAAGTGAAGGTCTTCTACCATGCCATGCTTCATATGGGTTCATCCCATCAATAGATTTTGATGGAAATCTGTTAACAAGATAAGTGGCAGTAGATACACTCTCTGCCCACAAATAATTAGGTAATTTTTTCTCATTTAGCATTGACCTAGCTGTTTCAACAATTAGTCCATTTCTCCTCTCTGCCACCCCATTTTGCTCAGGGGTATACCTTGTTGTAATTTCTCTTTTGATTCCTCTATCCTGCAAGAATTCATCAAAATCATTTGAGAAGTACTCACCTCCTCCATCTGACCTTAGTCTTTTTAGGCTTCTTCCTATTTGGTTCTCAACAAGTGGAATATACTTTTTAAAGCAACTAAATACTTCATCTTTGTGCTTCATAAAATATAAGATAGTCCACCTATTGAAATCATCAATGAAAGATACAAAGTACCTTGATCTAGAAATTGAGGGATCCTTACTTGGTCCCCATACATCTGTATGGACAAGCTCTAGGTAATCTTCATGCATGTAGCCTTTCTTTGAGAAGGGTAGCCTGTAAGATTTTCCAAACTCACAAGCACCACATTTATAGATCATGTGTTGCTTGGATATATTATGTATCCCAAGCACACATTGATCTCTACATATTTTCTTTAAATTTCTCTCACCAATATGCCCTAATCTCTTATGCCAAATTTCAAGCTCTGACAATGTTTGATCTTTGTAGCTATAAAGTGCAATATTCCTTGTATCTTCAAGTTCAAAAGTAAATAATCTACCTATCTTTCTCCTTGGGAAATTCTCTTGAATCCATGTTGGGGATCCTCCACAAATGCTCCATATTTGTTGAGCTTGACTTGCAAACCCTTTTCCACAATCTTTCCAAAACTCATCAAATTCTTGGTAATTGTAGGTACATATAGAACTCTCCTCAATAGATTTCTATTTCCATTAGAAGTTTTGACATTTCCTACCTTGACTACTAAGTGCTTGGTATCATCATCTATTTGTACCTGATGTTTATCCTTAGGTTCCTCAAGCTCAGAGAGAAGAGCTACATTGCCTACCACATGGTTTCAGCAACCTGAGTCAATGTAGAAGAGATGGTCATCACTTATACCTAGCTTTGAAGTCATATTCATAATCAAAAGAGAATCCTCTTGTTCCTCTGTATAGGTGTTTTAATCTTTCTTTGATTTGTAGCCTCCTTGGTAGTTGTTATTGTAGTTGTTGTTGTCATTGTTATTGTAGCATTGATGATGTTTGAATCTTCCTCTTGATTGTGTATATCCACCTCTTGGGAAACCTCCAAGAATCCAGTGTTCCATGCCCGAATGAAGCACATTGATGTCCATTACCATTTCATCCATGAGAAGCTCCTTTCTCAAGAGATTACTCTAGAGCAGTGTACCTCTTAGGAGAACCTAGGAGACATGTTCATGAAAGCTTTACCTCTAGTTCCAGTTCAGGGCTTGGTGGACCTCTGCAACATTCAGCTGCTCCAAAATTGAGCTATAGAGGGGATGTTGGCGACATGATTGCTCCTACATCATTTACATTTGTATCCGAATGAGTGCATCTCCATTTTGTATCCAAGAGGCACTCTATTCCTAGTTGATTTCCATTTTATATTGTATCTCTTTTGTATTTGGATACCCTACCATTTTCTTCTACCTGTGTATTCATTCTCCTTCAAGGGGAATTATCCCACATTTGATGTACTTTGGAGAGACCCCTCCAACTCTATATAAGGAGGGTCTCTCCCCCCATTTGTACTTGGTTAGAAGCTTGAGGAGACTACTCCATGCTCTTGACAAGCTCACTCTAATCCATGTGAGTTTTCTTGTTTCATGGTACTCACTTTTGAGTCCCACACTCTTTCATTTTGTGAGTACACTCTTCTTTTCATTTTGCTTCTGTGCATGTACTCTCTACAAATTAGTAAAATAGGTAATTTTTAGGAATATTCCCTTTATCTTTGGACCATGAGGGGGCCTCATAGCTCTCTTTCCTTGTAATAAAATGTCAACCATGTATATGAAATAAATGGTCAAATATGACCTTCATCCAACATCAATTTGGGATTCCTACCAATCGGGTAACACACAATTGGTTTTTCCTCATAATGGTTACCTTGCATATGTGAGATAAAATGTACGGTCATGACGATTGGACATTGGTCATATAATAAAAATGAGCTATGGAAAATCTAGAAGGAGAGTTGCACTTTATATTTTGATTCTATCTCCATGGAGTGGACCATAGTGAAATTCTTAGACTACTCAGGTAGAGGAATCAATAACCATATCGACATCCCCTTCAAACACAAGAAGATTCTTGTTACTAAAAAATTAACCCAAATGTAGTAGATCCCACATGAAGGGGGTGAAAGACCTTTGATTTGCCTTTGTTCTACCCACTAGTTCTTATATAATTGTCTTCTTTCAATATAATCAAAGTGCTTGTTTGAAAAAAATATGCCCAACTTTGATTACCATATTTCACCGATGGTTATAAAAGAAAACCTTGGATGAGCTAGATATAAGGATGCAAAAAATGAAATGTTGTACCCTAGTAGAGGATTCCAAGATGGGCATGGTAGAGGTGGAATCAAAGGTAGAGGAACACATCCTTATCAAGGAAACCAAGAGAACAATCAACATGGTAAAAATGATGCAATATTTATTCATTATGCGAACGAGTGTTCTTACAAGAACTCTAGTTGTTGGAATAGAAATTACAGGAGTAAAGGAAATTATGCAAAATCTTCCAATAAAAGTGATAATGATTATTTTTTAGTTGAAGGAAATTATCAAAGTAAAAATGAAATGATATGAATAAATAGCAATTTAGTAATCATACATCATGCAAGAAATATTTGTTTTTAAGTTGTGGGTACCTAAACAAAGTGTATGCCTAAAAATAATAGATAAGAGGTGACATTCCATTCAACACATTGGATTGAAGGAAAGAGCAAGGAAAATCGTTTTTCAAAAGGTATTACATGCTTCTTTGATTTTGAAACATCCAATATTTGTTGATGAGATGCTTGATAGAAGCTTCAAAAGGAAATTGATTGCTTGATAGAAGCAAGATTCATCTATGAAATTGAGCATACTAAATGGGTATCCCCCATTGTGGTAGTTCCAAAAAAATAATGGCAAACTACATGTGTGCATTAGCTTGAAAAAAGTTAACAAGTGACTGCTCAGAGTATAGTCTATCATTTTAAGTGATTCTACTTGGAATCATTAGCTCCCTAAGCTAATTAGATAGGTATCGAGACCGAAATAGCAACTCTTTGGTCATAAGCTAGTTTCAAACTTATCTTTTTTTATCAAAGTGGTTGAAGTATCATCTCCAAAGTACATAGGCACTTATTTAGTGTCATTGGAAAGCTAAAAGGGCCTAAAACTCAACTTTGAAGTAAAATAGGGCTGCTACAAAGCAGCGATTAGTAGTACCAACTCATTTCTTGAGGTGTCCATCCATCTTTCCCAACATGCATTATATGCAAAGAGGAGGAACAAGGAGGAGCTATGAAGCCCACACCCCTCTAGTCTCTTGTAGGTATAGACATAGTCTGCTTATAATAGTTGTATCTCTTTGTGTACATATCCAATTCAAGAGATTTAAGGTGCATTGTGTAGCTTATATGTCTTTCTTAATTTTCATAAGAGGGCTTCTTGAAATTAGCTTTATGTGCAAAAAATTTGGTGTATCTCTATAACCCTAATTTTTGCATATCCTTTATCTCTACATAGTGTGTTTTGTATAGATTTGTTGACTAACCTAAACAAATCCATTTGAGGTGTTATATAGCCTTTTGGAAAGCTTATGAATGATACAAAGCGTTTCTAAAAGCATAGTTGATTTGGATCAGTATAAGGAAGGTGAATTAGAGTTTCACTATAGGATAGCAGAAAGGGTGTATGAAGGGACCAAGCTATCGGGTTCATTTCACTTCTAGTGTGCAAATCTGAGGGATTAAATTCCATCATGCACATCCACAAGTGATGATGCGTCCTCTAGTGAGAGCTTGATATTGGGATGCGGTGTAGATATTGAGAGATATTGGTCCATGTTATATTTGGAGAGAAGATCAAAGTAGTACTTCTTCTTTGATTGGAATATGCCTTCTTTTGTTTGCCAAACTTCTATACCTAAGAAGTAGTGAAGTAGACCAAGATCTATCATAGAGTACTCAAGGTGAGGCTATGTGATCATAAATTGGATGCGTTCTTCATCTGATCACATCAAAATCAAGTCATCTACATAAAGGATGATTATTCCAAATAAAGACTCTTTTGATAGATGTATAAGTTAGCATCAGCAGTGCTCCTTTGAAATCCTTTAGTTTTGAAGAACTTGTGGATCATTTCATACTAGGCCCTCAGAGCATGCTTAATTCCATAAAATGCCTTGTGAAGCTTGTACATTTGATCTTCCTTTCCTTTGATCTTGAAACCTTTACATATTCTTGAAGATCTCCATTGAGGAAGGTGGTTTTGATGTCTAGTTGGTAAATGGTCCATTTGAAGTGTGCACTTAGTGCAAGAATGATTCTTATATTTGTAAACCTTGTGGTAGAAGGAAAGGTTTCTTCATAATCAATGTCATAATTTTTCTTATATCCCTTCGCTACAAGTCTTGCTTTGTACTATCTGATTTGTATTGTACTTTGTATAGCCACTTAACTCCTATGACTTGATGATTTGAAGGATTAGGAACAAGTTTCCAAGTGTTGTTCTTTTCAATTGCATCAATGTCTACTTGCATAGCTTCTTCCTACTCAGGTTGACCTTGAGCTTCTTTGTAATTGGAAGGCTCTAGAATCTGCTGAACCTGATGCATTAGTGCATAGTTTACATAGTGACTTTATTCAAGCTTCTTCCTTTCAATGAGCCTTTGAGATCTTCTTTGTTGGTGAGTACCGGCCTTTGAGTTCCAATTAGAAAAAATGGTGTCCCCCTTTGAAGTGTAGTTGGGTGGACTGGAACTTGCACTTGGATCTTTAGTTAAGTACATTGAAGCTTCATTAGATATGAAATCTTTTTAGATAGTGATGGAGTGGTTCTCAAGATTGTACAATCTATAAGCCTTATTTTGCTCAATATAGTGAATGAAGATATGTTTCTTTGACTTGAATTGTAACTTGATTTGATCTTCCTTTGGCACATGGACAAAAGCTTCACTTCCAAATATTCTGAAGTAATTGACATTGGGCTAACGTCCATAGTAGGCTTCAAAAGGAGTCGTGTTGTTTAATGCACTTATGAAGCCTCTATTGATTATGTGCACTACATTGTGTACTACTTCTACCCAAAACTTGAATGGTAATGCTTTGTTGTGAAGCATGGTACATGCCATTTCCATTACACTTCAAATCTTTTGCTCAATCACTCCATTCTAGGATGGATTGTGAGGTTAAGTGACTTGCCTCTTGATCAATTTTTTATTTAAAAATTTATCAAAATCGTGATTGATGAACTCACCATCTCCACCTAATCGAATATTCTTAACTGTCTTGGATGCTTCATTCTCAACTTGACATATCCATTCTCAAAACTTGGAAAAGGTATCTGCCTTGGACTTTAAAAAGTATACCTATATGTAACTTGAATGGTCTACAAGGAAAATGAAGTAGATGGATCCTCTTAAAGAAGGGGTATTCATGGGTCCACAAAGATACATGTGGACTATGTCACGGGGAAGGAGATAAGGAAGAATGATCTTCTTCTTCTTCTTCTTCTTCTTCTTCTTCATCTTCTTCATCTTCTTCTTCTTCTTCTTCTTCTTCTTCTTCTTCTATTACATAAAAAGGAATGTACAAGAATGACCTAGAAAAAAGATTACAACTATTGCAATATATAAAGACCAGTGTCGGGTCATGAAGATGCTCGGATGGTGGATCAAGTCATCTGCCAAAATCATTCGGCACACGCAAGGTGTCTGTAGCGGACTCAGCCTAAGGACCATAGGGATGCGCTGCTCTATATCTGGCAATAGCTTCTTGATAGGATGGTAAAATCAATGATTCTTCGATTATCTGTTCTTTAATTACCTCCTCTATTTTGGTTTCAATTGGTTTCGAATGAATGTCTATTTAGAGGTGGTGGAAATACGTTTTCACTACTATGTGGTTCACGAGATGCAATGGAAAATAAAGTTAAGAACTTAGTTAAACAATGATCATAGCATATGGAAACTAAAGATTCTGAAGTAATATGATCTTTAATGACTTCTTCTGTTACTACTTTTATAGACTTAGTTATGTTTTCAAAACAACTATGCTCAAACTCATGGGATAACTCAGAAGACATCAAAGAAATCAATGGAATAAGATATTAATGCTAAATTTGCTTGAACAAATGGGTTGATAAAGCTAATGAAATGAATCAATTCTTCTAATACAAATGTAAGGTTTAAATGATAGGATAAATATCTAAAACAAATGGATAAATGGCTAAATGAAAATATAAGGTGAATGGAATGGCTTCAATCTGTCACTTCACGGATCTCTTCACTTCAACTCCTCTTTAATTCTTCAATGTTTGTCTGCA
Organism: Ceratopteris richardii; assembly: GCA_020310875.1. NCBI lineage: Eukaryota > Viridiplantae > Streptophyta > Polypodiopsida > Polypodiales > Pteridaceae > Ceratopteris > Ceratopteris richardii. Next base: position 25,128,765 of record CM035414.1, on the reverse strand, counting down.
AAAACATTAGAGTATAAGTAATGTTACAAAAACCCATTGAAAACATAAATAAATTTACAAAACATATATCACATGTACATATAACATTCTCATTCACATGGATCACTCACCTTTGAATACATATAGTCATGCACATATATTAACACTAATTGGTATGCACTAACACTCTTTATCTCATGTATGTATACACATTAGCACATGCATCTACTACATACACTCATGCATATACTCATGCTAACACTCACTGAAATGCATGCATATGCACATACTCATATTGACATGCAAATATACTTTCTCATATACATATATGCACTTATGAATACTCATCAATTCTCATGTTAGCATACATTCTTATCCTTATGCTTCACACACATTCGCACATGTGCTATCACACACACTTTCATATGCACATACCTTATGCCAACACACATTTTTATGCAACTACACATGTATGCTAACACTCAGCCACATGCTATCATAGACACATGCATCTTTGCACCTTCATACTATACATTAATTCTATCATGTTTGATGTATTTAATCTTAATGCACATACATATTAACCATGCACACACTAATGCACATTCATGCTAATGCATATTAACCATGCACACACTAATGCACATTCATATTAACCATGCACACACTAATGCACATTCATGCTAATGCATATACACTAACACACATGCATATACTAATATGTACTCATATATACTAACATCTAATTACATCTTAGAAGTAACTAACTAATTATACCTTTCCAATATCTAATTAAACAATACCATAAGTAATTAAACCTTATTACATTAATACATACCTAATTAGATTAACTAATTTTATCTATACAACTAACCTAACATAACATTATCTTTCTCAGGCTTTCTCTCTATCTCTCTCTCTCTTTCTCTTTCTCTCTCTAACTTCCTCTCTCTCTCTCTCTGTCTCTCTCTGTCTCTCTCTTTCTCTCTCTCTCTCTTTCTTTCTCTCTCTGTGCACGCGTTGCGCCTAGAGCACCGTGGAAGGAGGGGAAAAGAAAAATTAAAACATCTAAATTCTCACTCTCACTCCTCTCTCTACTCTCTATCTCTCTCTCTCTCTCTCTCTCTCTCTCTCTCTCTCTCTCTCTCTCCCCGCGTGCGGCGCATCTGCCAGACATGGGGGGAAAGAGAATTAATTTTCTCTTTCTATATTAAACTCTCTCAACCCCTCTCTCTCAATCTTTGCACGCTTCCAGCCGCTAGCACTGTCCTTCTCACTCTCTATCTCCGCCCTGTCAGACCACCGTCACCACAGTTTCCTCTCTCTATCTCCGCCCTGTCAGACCACCGTCGTCAGAGCCTAAGATTCCTCTCTCCGTCTTTCATTGTGTGCTGCCAACCATGTGCACAGTCCTCAGATGAAGGGAACAAAGAACCTTCCTCTCTCTTTCTACTGTACACCTCTCAAAAGGTCCAGACGGACACCAGCTACAGCCACAATCTTCATCTCTCTACATCTTTTTCCCTCATCTCCTCTCTCTTGCGCAGAGAAAATAAGAGGATTCTCTCTCTCTGCTTACATAGACTGACCCAGAGAAAAAGATTTCAACACTCTCTCTCTTGATGATCTAATGCAGAGGAAAACAATCAAACTCTCTCCTACACATACAAAGCAATATGAGAAGAACAAAGGGAAAATACCTCCAAAAACATTAGGAATACTCTAATGCACAACTCACATATTTATACACACAGAAACCTATGTCTATCACTCTTTTTTATCTTGCTTTAACTACTTTAACCACACAACTCACTCATAACACTCTTTTATCCATTTTCATATATACCTTTCATTTAAAGTTTCTCTTTAAACTACTTTAAGTGCATCATTTACTATTACCACTCTTTTAAATACTTTAGTTACACATTACTCACCTACCATTCTTTTAGATAGCATGCTCACACACCAGTAACTATTTATCCATATTAATTATCTTTTTTAATTTAATTAGCTTAATTTTTCATAATTAAACTATTCATTTAATTTAAGCTTAGTTTACGGTTTTAATTAATTCATTACCTTAGTATTTATATTCACACACACTATTAAAGTAACTAATTAAATCATAATTTAATTTATAACAAATAAATGTTTAATTTATAAGCTTATTTAATTAAATATCAATTGTTTTAACCCTTGAAATACACTAAAATCCCTAAAACCCTTTTGAAACCCATTAGAATCCTTTTGAACCCTATCATTAACACATTGACACTTAGATAAACCCTAGCATTAACCCATTGGAATCTTTTGAGACCCTTCGAATTAACCCTACCTACATAAAACCTTATGAACTTATGAAACCCTAGGGTTTTATACCCATGTTTCTTGCTTGTATGAATACAAAAATTCATTAAATGTGTAATTCGGGTAAACCCTAATATGAGCACATTTTCTTCTTCCTCAATTGTATTTCTAAACACTTTCAAAATGATTAATTCCTAGCAAATCAGCTGAACCGTAGCACAAACAAGAACATGAAGAATATCATCATCTTCAATGCATTTGCATCACCTTCAACAACTCTGTTTGGAGGTGTAATATGATGTTTTTCAACACCTTGCACAATATTCCATAGTCCTTTTGCAACCAATACATGACACATCATATAAGCCCATAATGGGTAATTGGTACCGTCCAACATATCCTCAACAGCTAACATATGAAATACATCGCTTCTTTTAGCCATGGCCACTGACTAAAATATCCTAGTGCAAAAAATTGACTATATCTCAAAAAGTTGAAGAAAACTACCCTATCAGGTTCTACAAAACCTATAGCAGACTTCAAGACACTTATACTGGTGAACCGAAACCTATATATATCTTTGGCACAAAAAGATGAAATAGCCTGCATAAGTGCTAAGATAGTGCATTCGGAGGCTGAAATGAGCTCAAATCATGATTTCGGCATGACATAGCAAAGCTGTTTTGACCTCCTAGTCACCTTGAGTATGTTTTCACCAAATTTCTTGTGATTCTAAGACCGTGACTAGAGGCATATCAATGACACTTCTAGATGAAGTGGCGACCTGCTCTAATACCAATTATTGGATTTCGAGGTCTACCAAAGCACAGGAACAACACAAGGAAGAAGAAGAAGCTTGCAGCACAACACACAATACTGAATGTATTACCACTAGAATGTACAAAGATAAGTAACATGTTAGGGCAATAGGCATATATACAAGAGGGGGGAAAAAACCACCTATTGCAAAAAAGTGCCCTAACAGTCCTAGTGTGTTCACACACATCACTACCTAAATATATCAACAATTACCTACCTATTGCTAAAGTTTCAATTTGGAATCCCGATCCACCATCAATTAATACATGTGGAATGAGTTTGTTCTCATTCCACATGTATTAAGTGCCCCGATAGCCCTAGTGTGTTCACACACATCACTACCTAAATATATCAACAATTACCTACATATTGCTAAAGTTGCAATTTGGACTCCCAATCCACCATCAATTAATACATGTGGAATGAGTTTGTTTCGAGGTCTACCAAAGCACACGAACAACACAAGGAAGAAGAAGAAGCTTGGAGCACAACACACAATACTGAATGTATTGCCACTAGAATGTACAAAGATAAGTAACATTTTAGGGCAATAGGTGTATATACAAGAGGGGGGAAAAAACCTCCTAAAGAGGGAAAAAAGTGCCCCGACAGTCCTAATGTGTTCACACACATCACTATCTAAATATATCAACAATTACCTACATATTGCTAAAGTTGCAATTTGGACTGCCGATCCACCATCAATTAATACATGTGGAATGAGTAAATTCAATAAATCTCCCAAAGGTAGTTGAACTGTAGATTTACATAGAGTTGCCAAGAATCCTTAAGAGTAGTAGAATTTAGATGATTTATCATGGTTTTTTTCTCTACAATTTGATCTATTTGATTTGTGGAAGTTGTAGTCACTTTTGGCCGAATTGAATTGTCTAACCATATTAGTGGTCTGAAGCTAATATTGATTTCAAAAAAAGTAATGCATTTGAAGTAAAATGCGATGGTAATTGATTAGCTATCTGAGTATATAATTGGCATTGTTCCTTAAACATAGGGCGGTTGGAAGATTCCTCTATACTAAATTGCTTACCTAACCTCATAACTACCATAGAAATTGGGTCCTCAAAATTGAAGGAAACCATGCTAGTCACAGAAGCTTTCAATTTGGCTTCCTATTTTCATCTATCATAATCTTTAGCTTCTTTACAATTAGCTCTTACATGAACAAACTCCATAAAAAACAAACACTAGGGGCCTTTACGTTTTGAGTAATTATTACCTTCCTTTTGATTTTGATTGGAGAACTATCATCCCCGTCTAGTGCCCTCCTAGGAAGATTAAGAGTTACTGAATTACAACTTGGATATTCGTAATCTTATATATATATATATATATATATATATATATATATATATATATATATATATATATATATATATATATATATATATATATATATATATATATATATATATATATATATATATATATATATATATATATATATATATATATATATATATATATATATATATATATATATATATATATATATATATATATATATATATAAGAGTATGTTGTTGCCATCATCATTCTCTATGTTGATGCCTTGATCTTAACATGATCAAATGATGATCACATCTATTTTATCATTCAATAGCTTCACCTTGAGTACTCTATGAAGGATCTTCATTTTCTTCACTACTTCCTTTGCATGGAAATTTGGCAATTAAAGGAAGGCATCTTTCTATCTTAGAAGATGTACTGCTTTGATATATTTGCCAGTTTTTAGATATAACATGGACTAGTGTTTCTCATTTTCTACACCTCTTGATGCAAACATGAGGTTCACACTAGAGCACACATCACCACTTGCGCGTGTGCATGATTATCGATAGCTAGTTGGCTCCTTCCTATACTTAGCCAACACTAGACCCAACATCACATATGCAATTGATGTTCTTGGCCAATTTTCCCATTCGATCTTTTTAGAAACACTAGCAACCTTCTTAGAGGTTACTCTAGTACACTACCCTCACACGACATCATGATCTTTGGTATAGAGGGAGCATTGATCTTTTCATATATTTTGATCTAGATTAAGTTGGCAATCTTGATCCATGATGTTCCATCTCTTTTTATATGTTCTTCCTTGGCTCAAGACCCATCTCTTGATCAAGTAAGAAGCAACCTACAGTCCCTCTTTTCTCCAAAGGTAGAGTACCAAGCATCTTTTTTTGCAACACATGAGGCCATATGGCTTGAACGATTCTTATCTAGTATTGGTATTTCGTAGGAACTTCCTACATGCATCTGCATCGATAGGAATTCAGCCTTGGCCATCACCAAGAATCCAATATTCGATGCCTAGGCAAATTACATTGAGATCTAGTACAAGCTTGAAGAGTGGATTTCATGCTCTTGGCAATCTCACTCTAATTCACATGTGAGTTTTCCCGTTTCATGTCTACTCACATTTGAGTCTCACACTCATTTCCATTTTGTGAGTGTTGGAGGAGATGGTGGATAGTCACAAGAGATGAAGTGGTGTAGCTAGATCTTGCTTCACACCTGCTACGAATGATGGCTAAAGAGTGTAGTGGACCTCTTTAGCTTGCTAATGAGTACAAATAATCATATATGTTGCTTGGAGGATGATCCAACAATCAATGGATAAAAAAAGATATGTTGAAGTTGATGCAAGAACAAAAACTTTCTATTTTTGTTCTTACACCTATGAAGTGTTTTGAACAATTCTCTGAGCATAGTAGCAATTGACTTAATTCCTTTTTAGGAACTCTAATTAGCTTTGTAAGATAACAATCATGAGTGATTTCATAAAAAATGATGGAGTACATGCAGAGAAAGATGTTTAGCAAGTCATAGCTCCATCCCGACATTTATGGGCTACTACAATTATCAGACTAGTGAGCAAAGATATGCTAATATCTGAGGATCTTGAGAAGCAATGCTAATGAAACTTTATAGGATTGTAATAGATAGTATACTAATTCTATCATGCTTTAAATCATTGCAAATGATCAATTACACACTGAGAACAAGCTCTGAGAAATCACTGTTCTGATGGAGCTATAACAGAGAAGTTGAATGAGAATGTAATGATCATATATGTATTAAAACAAAAAATACAATGTCATTGGCTCAACAACCAAATGATATGTGATTTAGAGCTTCCTAACTCCTCGTGGGTGTAATCAACTTTTACAAGGATAATTGTGAAGTACTTTTACAAGAGGTTGATCATATGAAGCCTTTCATAGCTTATGCCAATAAGTTAAGCATAAGCTAGTTAATAAAGTATGTGGGCTTGGGTTTGATTGCACCAACAGATCCCCCTCAAGCCCAACATGCTTGATCTTCATTGCTCCTTGATTTCGTGCAAACCAATCATCAATTTGAACCTGTTCATCTTTGTTCCATCCAATGACTTTGTGAGTATATCTGCACATTGTAAATGACTTGATACATAGGATAGTTGAATATCCTTGCTAAGCAATTTCTCTCTTACATAATGATATTTCACTTCAATGTGCTTAATCTTTGCATGATATACAAGATTAGCAGCCAAATGAAGTGAGCTAGTGTTGTCTCCAAAGATTATTGGAGTGTAAGAATGTATCTCCAAATTTGCATATAGTTGCTTAAGCCACATAGCTTCCTCAGTTGCATTTTCCAAACCTCTATATTCTGCTTCTGTGGAAGATAATTCCATAGTTGGTTGATTCTTGGATGACCAAGATATTCGCTTTGAACTTGCAAAGGATAAGTACCTTGAAGTGCTCCTCCTATCATCCTTGGAGCCAGCCCAATGTGCATTATAATACATCTTTATATCTATGTCAGAAGTGAAGGGATAGAACAACCCTTCATTCATTGTACTCTTTGGATACTTAAGCACCCTCTTTACAACTTCCACATGAGGCTTCATTGGTGCATGCATAAACTGACTCAATGTATTTACTACATAGGCAATATCCAATCATGTTAGGATAGCATAATTGAGGCTTGCCACAAGTTGCTGATAACCTATAACATCATCAAGTAGTTCACCTTCATGTGAACTCAATTTATGGTTGAGTTCCATAGGAGTACCTGCAATTTTAGTGTTCTCCATCTTAAACTTTACCAGCATATCATGTATGTAATTCCTTTAAGTGATAAATATACCAGAATCTGTATACACAAGATCTATGCCAAGAAAGTAGGATAATAAACCAAGGTCCAAGAACATCAAGAAGAGTGTTCTTTCTACTTCTCCAGTAATAAATATCAACCTTTGGGGCTGTGTTTTCAGCCACACTTGTAAAACTATAGGTCTCTTGAAAGGTTTTTAGGTTTGGTGGGAGCAACCACTAAAAATTTATGGAAGTTTTTTTTAGGCTAAAACATCAGAGCTGACAGACACTTGAAGGCTTGTGCATTCAACCTTTTACTGTCATTTTACTACATATATTGAGCACATACACACCATGTATGCTTCTATGGATACCGCTTATGTATGTCCATGTGGTCATTGATATAGCACTTACGTTTTTTGCATAAAGCCTTTTACGTTTGATAAAGAGGGTTGTGGTAAGGTTTTCTTAACTGGTAGACACCCAGATGTTGAGGTCTCTTTGATGATCCAGGTAGAAGACTTACCCAGAGTCGCCAAAGGAGATGTATGATAGTTTTTTATAGGTTCTCGATAAGCCTAGTTGGCTTCTATTAGGTAACTGATTATATGCAGTCGAGTTAGTGATTTACTATGCACGTAAAAATGTGAGTACTTGCATTCTTATGATATTTTGACACTTTTCATATGCTCATTTTGTAGAGGATACTCTAGCAAAATTTCTCCAGACTTCTTGTCTAGTCAACTATACAGTGGTCAATTTACTCCTTGATACACTTATTCATTGGAGTTTGGACTCTTCTAGCTCCATTGTCATTCGATTCAGTTCTCTACCATCATGTCATCAGAGGTCTCGGGCCCATCTAGTGGATCAGGGTCTAGTGGAAGTGTTTCGAGGAGGAGCTATAACTTGTAGGGCAAAGAACATTTTGAGATCCAAAAATTTGATGGCAGAAACCTTGCTCTATGGAAGAATTAAATTAAAGATGTGTTGATTAAGTAGGCAATGGAAGCAAGTAAATGGAATTTCAAAGAAGCCTGCTGACATGGATGAAGATGTTTGGGATGAGTTAGATGAAATGCCTAGGTCTACCATTGTCTTGCACCTAGCAGATAATGTTTACTTTACAATACCAGACTATGAAAGTGAAAAGGAGCTTTGGAAGAAGTTATGCAATACATATGGAAAAGAGACATCATCAAATAAAGTGTATCTGATGAGAAAATTATATGACATTCGTATGGACATAGATAGTGTTGCTTCTCATCTAAATGAGTTTGATGCTATATTCTGCTAGTTACATGCTCATAAAATGGATATGGATAATGAAATGAAAGCAATATTGTTGTTATGCACCTTTCCATCATCATGGGATACGTTTTGCACAGCTATTTGCAATAGTGCACCTGGTGGTAAACTCCTCTATGATGACATATGTGGAGCACTTGAGTGAGGAGATTTGTAGAAAATCTATGGTTAGCACAGAGAGTGGAGATGCATATAATGTTTGTAATTCTTACCAAGGAAAGAATCAGCAATGTGGCAGGAGCAAGAACAAGGAAAAGAATGGTCAATGGAATAAGAGTAGAAGTAAATCAAGGAAGAGGGATATTGAATGCCATTATTGTCATTGAGAAGGACACATGAAGAAAGATTGCTATGCATTAAAGAATGCTTAAGGTAAAGGACAAAATGATGATGGACATGTTAAACAGTTACCTGCACCATCTACTTTGAATCTGAAGATTGAAGAAATTAATGCTATTTCTAATGATGATGATGATGTGTTGACACTTGATAGTATTGTGCCATTTGAGACTCTTATGGCTGATTCTCTTTCCCACATGTGGCTGCTAGATTTTGGTGCTTCTTTCCATGTGAAACCACATACAAAATGGTTCTCTAATTATGTTGCAAAGTCTCTTGGTACCGTGAGACTTGGTCACTCTTACGAGTGTGATGTTATGGGGGATTGGAGATGTGGCTGTGTAGTTCATTGATGGTTCAAAATTTACTATGCATAATGTACGCCATGTACCTCAGTTATCATGCAGTTTGATGTCAGTTGGTCAACTTGATGACCTTGGTTACAAGGTGGTCTTCTATGCTCAGTCCTTTCGTATATCATCGGGCAATATGATTATTGCAAAAGGAAGCAAAGTTGGATCAATTTATCCTTTATTTGTATCATAGAAAGATGAATTATTATCTATTAGTGAACAGCCTATGGATTGTATTTTGCATGGTCATTTGGGCCATATATCTCGTAGTGGAATGGAAAATATTTCTCGTTTCGGCTACTTACATATGTTATCTTTCGTAGATTTTTCATTTTGTGAGCATTGCAAATATGGAAAGCAAACCAGAAATGTGCATAGAATGCACATTGAATCTTCAATTCAGCCTTTAGATCTCATTCATATAGATATGTGTCTTCGTATGCCCAATAGGTCCTTAGGTGGTTCTCTTTACTTTGATACTTTCATAGATGATGCTTCTAGAAAATTTTGGGTATATTCTATCAAATCCAAGGATGAGGTATTCCCTACTTTTAAAAAATGGCTTGCTTGAGTTGAGACAAAAAAAGGAACTAAGTTTAAGGCTTTATGTTTAGATAATGGGGTTGAGTATACCTCACATGCGTTCAACCTTTTCTGCCAGTCTATAGGGATTCATAGAGAGTTTACGGCTCCTTATAGCCCAGTTGAAAATGGTGTAGTTGAAAGGATGAATAACTATTCAAGATAGTTTCTATGTTGCATCATGCAAATTTTGTGGGCAGAAGTAGTATTGACTACAGTTCATGGGATTAACCTTTCACCTAGTACTACCAAAGGTCTGAAAGTGGCACAAGAGTTATGGACAGGGAAGCCACCATATTATGATCATCTTCGAGTTTTTGGGTGTGAAGCATATGTTCATACATGCAAGAATCTTAGACAAAAATTGGAAAATAAGTCAAAGAAATGCATTTTTCTTGTATATGGTTGAGATGGTCAATTTGGATATCGTTTATGAGATCCTAAAACATGGTTAGTGATAAGAAGTAGTGATGTCATTTTCAATGAGTTTAAGATGCATAAACAACCCATTAACGAGGTTAAAGTGAGAAGAGTGGTGTCTGAGGATATTGGTCCTCCAATTAGCATGCATAAAAATGTTGCACATAGGGATGTCCAAGAGAATGTCCGATCAGATCAGTCTGCACATGTTCCTGTTCAACAACCATTGAGACACTCTACACGTGTCTCACATCCACTTGATAGATATGTTCTAGGTTTAGATTTTATAATGCTAACAGATGTCGGTGAGCCTTCTTGCTACAAAGAGGCTATGTAGAGAGAGGATCATGTCAATTGGGAGTGTGTCATGAAGAGTGAGTTGGATTCTATTCATGAGAATGGTACTTGGGATTTAGTACCTTTGCCAAAGGGCAAGAAAGCTTTACCATGTAAATGGGAGTATAAGCTAAAATTCACATCAGATAGTGCTTCTCCAAAGTATAAATCAGGACTTGTTGCAAAGGGTTTTAAGCAACAACATGGTGTTGAATTCGAGGAAATCTTCTCTCCTGTGGTCAAGATGACTACCTTGTGCATGTTGCTCGGATTCGTTGCAATGGAGGACCTAGTGTTATTAGGATCTTGCTTACACACACATAGGTTATGCATGCAAAAAACACATAGAAAAATAGACATGCCACGAGATGAGACAGAATGCAATATTGGGTGCAATCGCCCCCCATGCACTCTGTTTTGACAGTCCACAGAGCGCATGTATTTATAGGAATTTTTGATTATGTGGAAATATTGGTTACATGAGAGCCACTTCGAAAAGCATACGTGAAACTAAAAGTTGGTCTCTTTTGTAGAGAGCCTTTGCTTTAAATAACAAAAATTACGGTCTACAACGGTTCTTATCGTAACCATTACTTTTACTAACTTTTCTAAAATTACAACTGCTTCTAAAAATAGAATGACTTCTAAAAATTGAACTAGTTCTAGAATTAGACTATTTTTGAAAATAAATATTTCCAAAAATAGAACTATTGCTAAAAGTAGAATTGTTTCTAAAAATAGAATTCTAAAAATAGTAATGTATTTTAAAATAGATCGGATTATTGATGTCCGTCCTTTCACATTTTTGACGCCCTCATGAACTTTCAGCTGCTATATCAAAAACACCAAAAAACATTAATACATTAATCGAACAATTCCTTGTTCATCACATTCCATAATTCATAACACTTAAAGCTAGTCCAAATGGATGGTGACTGCTTTCTTGCATGGAGATCTTACAGATGAGATCTGTATGGAACAACCAGATGGTTATGTAGTTCCTAGCAAGGAAAGCCTAGTTTGTAAGCTTAAGAAGAGCTTGTATGGACTTAAATAGTCCCCTAGAAAATGGTACCAAAAGTTTGATGCTTTTATGAAGTCTCAAGGATATTCTCAAAGCAATGAGGATCATTGTCTGTACACAAAGAGATGCTCAGATGGAAGCTTGATATGCTTGATACTTTATGTCAATGATATGTTGATTGCTAGGAAGTCCTCCTATGACTTGTCAATTCTCAAAAAGAAGATGAGTCACACATTTGATATGAAGGATTTGGGGGATGCCAAACATAATCTTGGCATGCACATTACTCGTGATATGAGTAAAAGATGCACATACTTGTCTCAAAGTGAGTGCATATCCAAAGTACTTCATAGTTTCAATATGTAGGGTGGAAATGCATTGAGTACACCTTTACCCATACATGTGAAATTGAGCAAGGATTATTGTCCCGGATCAGATGAGCAAGAGGAATTCATGACCAAAATTCCCTATCAGTCTATTGTTGGTAGTCCCATGTATGCTATGGTCGCTACGAGACTAGACATTGCATTTGCAGTAGGAGTTATGAGATGATATATGTCTAATCCTAGCAAGAAACATTGGGAAGCGGTCAAGATGATTTTAAGATATGTGAGTGGCACTAAGGATAAGTGTCTATGCTTAGGTATAGGGAAAGCATCCATTATTGGTTACACAGATTTTGACTATGCTGGTTGTCTAGACAATCGTAAATCTACATCATGGTACATTTTTCATTTTGTTGGAGGTGCTATCTCTTGTAGATCTTGTCTTCAAGAATGTACAATTATTTCCACCACAAAAGTAGAGTATGTTGCAGCAAGCGAGGCATGTAAGGAAGCATTGTGGCTTTCTAGTCTTGCTTGTGATATGGGTTTACCTCATCATGTACCTCATTTGCTTAGTGATAGTCAATGGCTTTGGCTAAGAATCCGGTCTATCATGTAAAGACCAAGCACATTGAGGTGATGTATTACTTCATTAGAGATTGCTTAGCCACTGAGCACATTTTTCTTCAAAAGATCCACACTCGAGATAATGGTGCAAATGCTTTGACTAAAGCTCTACCACAAGATAGCTTTTGACACTGTTGTCACTTGATGGGGGTTACTTGATCCATGATCTTACACAATCACTTGTGTACTATGTAACGCCCATCAGGTGGGAGGTATAGTTTGTATACTTCCATTCAAGTGTTCTTTATCATTCTTTATTTTTCTCCCATAGTTACTTTGGCCATGTTGTCTCATCTTTATCTTCCTTCTTTGACTGTGTAACACTAATAAATTTCTTCTTACTAGTAGATGAGATCCATTTACCTTTGCCCTTTTGATTTCATAGGAAAGTTTGATCTGCAATACAAATAATGGACTTGTTTTGCCTAGACTCATCTTCTTGCAACAAAACAAAGATAGATGTTAAGGCGTTTGGATTTCCTTTCATAATCAATGAAAGAGTAGAAGAAAACATTGATATGAACTCTGAAGTCTACTCAAAATAGTCGGCAGAAGTGAAATATCTAGAAAGACTTCATCAACAGAAATCAGTTGCTTCTTCAAATCTTTGATCTTTTTCAAAAAACTATCCATTGAATATCATTCATTCATATGCTCAGTCTCCAACTAATTTTGGAGGTAAGAAACATGAGCCTCATTTCTTTCCTGGTATAAAGTTGTAAGTGTATGCCAAGCATTCTTTTCTATTTTGCAAGAACAAATATGAGGGATAATGGCACATGTGATAGACAAAGATATCAATGGATGTGCTTGAGCATCTCTACCATCCCAATAAAGTTGCTCTATAGCAAGTGCAACAAGAAGCATAGGAGGAATAAGAATTTGAATATCATCATCTTCACTGCCTTATGCATCACCTTTAGTAACTATATTTGTAGTTGTAGTAGGTGACATATTTCAATGGTGATGCACCACAATGCACTCTCCTTCTAGAGAGATCCACAAAGATATCCTCAGAGTAGAAAATCGAGCTCCAAGAACCGCACATGGTACTTCACATAGAGGTTGCAGAATATGTAGGAAAGAAAGAGTACATAGGGAGCACAAACATGGACTTCTTGGGTGTTACAAATGTGGTCAAACTTACAGTCTGTGGCTGACCAAGCCACCATATGTTTTATTAAATAACATATAAAAAAGTGTCGAGTGGACATTTGGTCTTTCACATGGACATTAATGGTAAGAATCTCCCACTAAAGGCCAATATGGCCAAAGTAACTATGGAAGAAAAAATGAAGAATGATAAAAATAACGTGAGTGCACCAAAGTAACTACACCTCTCACCTGATGGGCATGTTACAAAGTATACAAGTGATGGTCTAAGATCATGAATCAAGTAAACCCCATCAAGTGACAACACTATCAAAAGTTATCCTATGGTAGAGCTTTAGTCAAAGAAATAGCAACATTATCTCAAGTATGAACCTTCTCAAGAATAATGTGCTCAGTGGCTAAGCAATCTCTAATGAAGTGATACCTCACCTCAATGTGCTTGGACTTTGCATGATAGAATGGATTCTAAGCCAAAGCAATGGCACTCTGACTATCATTGAGCAAATGAGGTACATGCTAAGGGAGACCCATATTCCAAGCAACGAGAGAAAGCCACAATGCTTCCTTAAATGCCTCACTTTCTTCAACATACTTTGATTTTGTGGTGGAAATAGTTGTACATTCTTGAAGATGAGATCTCCAAGAGATACCACCTCCAACAAAATGAAAAATGTACCCTGATGTAGACTTAAGATTGTCTACATAACTAGCATATTTTGAATCTTTGTAACCAATAATGGATGCTTTCCCTCTACCTTAGCAATGTACACTTTTCCTTAGCACCATGTAGATATCTCGAAATCATCTTGACCACTTCCCAATGTTTCTTTCCATGATTAGACATATATCTGCTCACAACTCCCACTACAAATGCAATGTCTAGTCTTGTAGCTACCATAACATACATGAGACTACCAACAACAGACTGACAAGGAATTTTGGTCATGATTTCCTTTTTCTCATCTCATTTGGGGCAATCATCCTTGCGCAATTTCACATATGTGGGTAAAGGTGTACTCAATGCCTCTCCACCCTGCATATTGAACCTCTGAATTACTTTGGATATGTACTCACTTTGAGACAAGTATATGCATCTTTTACTCCTATCATGAGTAATGCACATGCCAAGAATATGTTTGGCATCCCCAAAATCCTTCATATCAAATGCCTGACTCAACTTTCTCTTGAGAATTGACAAGTCATAAGAGTACTTCCCAACAATCAACATAACATCAACATGAAGTATCAAGCATATCAAGCTGCCATCAGAACATCTCTTTGCATAGAGACAATGATCCTCATTGCTTTGAGAATAGCCTTGAGACTTCATAAGAGCATCAAAGTTTTGGTACCATGAGCTTACAAATTAGACTTTCTTTTCCAAGAACTACATAATCCTCTAGTTGTTCCATATAGATCTCATATGTAAGATCTCCATGCAAGAAAGCACTTTTCACATCCATTTGGACTAGCTCTAATTCTTCCATTGCAACAAATCCAAGCAACATGCACAGGGTAGTCATCTTGACCATCGGAGAGAAGATTTCCTCGAAATCAACACCATGTTGTTGCTTAAAACCCTTTGCAACAAGTCATGCCTTTTACTTTGGAGAAGCACTATGTGATGTGAATTTGAGCTTGTATACCCATTTACATGGTAAAGCTTTCTTGCCCTTTGGCAAAGGTACTGAATCCCAAGTACCATTCTTGCGAATAGAATCTAACTCTATCTTCATGGCATGCTCCCATTTGACATGATCCATTGTCTGCATAGCCTCTTTGAAGCAAGAAGGCTCACTAGCAGCTATTAGCATAACAAAAGACAAACCTAGAATAGATCTATTAGGTGGATGTGAGACACGTGTAGAGTGTCTCAATGGTTGCTAAATGGGAACATTTATAGATTGATCTGATCGAACATTATCTTGAACATCCCTATGTGCAACATTTTTATGCATGCTAACTAGAGGACTGATATCCTCAAACAACACTCTTCTCACTTTAACCTCCTTAATGGGTTGTTTATGCATCATAGACTCATTGAAAATGACATCACTACTTCTGATTATTGATAGAGTTTTATGTCCCCATATGCAATATCCAAATTTCTCTTCTCGACCACATCCAAGAAAAATGAATTTCTTTCACTTATGATCAACTTTTGTGTAAGATTCTTGGGTATATGAACATATGCGTCACACCCAAAAACTCAGAGATGATCATAATATGCTGGCTTCTCTATCTTATGCCACTTTCAGACCTTTGGCAATACTAAGTGAAAGGTTAATCACATGAATTGCAATCAATATTGCTTCTGCCCAAAAGCCTTGTGAAAGGCTTGCATGATGAAGCATAGAAAGTACTCTATCCTGAATATTTCTATCCATCCTTTCAGCTACACCATTCTCTACTAGGGTATAAGGAGCTATAAACTCTCTACGAATTGCTCTAAGCTGACAGAAAAGGCTGAATTCATGTGATGTATAATCACCTCCATTATCTGATGTAAAGCCTTAAGCTTAGCTCCTTTTTTAGACTCAACTCAAGCAAGCCATTTTTTGAAAGTAGGGAATATCTCAGCCTTTGCTTTGATAGGATATACCTAGAATTTTCTAGTAGCATTATCTATGAAAGTGACAAAGTAAAGAGAACCACCTAATGACATTTTGGACATTGGACCACACATATCTGTATGAATGAGATCCAAAGGCTGAATTGAAGAGTCAATGTGCATCATGTGCACATTCCTAGTTTGCTTTCGATATTGACAATGCTCAAAAAATATAAAAAGAGAGAAAGATAACACATGTAAGTAGCTAGAATGAGAAAGACTTTCCATTCCAGTACATGATATATGGCCCAAAAAACCATGCAAAATACAAGACATAGGTTGTTCATTAACAACTAACAAGTGTTCTTTCTATGATACAAATCAAGGATAAAGTAAGCCAACTTTTCTTGCTTTTGCAATAACCATATTGCCCTTTGATATGTGAAAGGATTGAGCAAAGAACAAATCTTGTCACCAAGGTCATCAAGTTGACCAACTGACATTCAATTGTGTCATAAATGAGGTATATGGCATACATTAGTATAGTAAATTTTGAACCATCAATGAACTACACAACTATTAGAGTTAGAGGTCTATGGAAGCACATGAACAACACAAGGAAGAAGAAGAAGAAGCTTGGAGCACAACACACAATACTGAATGTATTACCAGTAGAATGTACAAAGATAAGTAACCCATTAGGGCCAGAGGAGTATATACAAGCCGGGGGAAAAGAAACCTCCTCAAGAGGGAAAAAAGTGTGCCGCGACAGTCCTATAGTGTTCACACACATCACTATTCTAAATATATCAACAAATCCCCCCTAGGAGTGATGTGTTGAACAAGGAGTTGGCACTTATGTATAAGGAAGTGTCAAGCTATGTGGAATCAATCCACAAAAGGAAGTAAGCCCAAAGCTTTAGAGAAAGCTTCAAACTTCTCCCT
This sequence comes from Ceratopteris richardii, assembly GCA_020310875.1. Lineage (NCBI taxonomy): Eukaryota > Viridiplantae > Streptophyta > Polypodiopsida > Polypodiales > Pteridaceae > Ceratopteris > Ceratopteris richardii. The sequence continues at coordinate 25,111,639 of CM035414.1, read as the reverse complement.
AGGTAGATCATTTGCCAAAAGGTCTGCAATGTTCTCTTGCATGGGCACATATGCCAAGTTGATCTCTCTAGGAGAGAACCTCTCCCTGACATAATGATAATGCACCTCAATGTGCTTAGTACAAGCATGGAACATAGGGTTCCTCACAACTGCCAATGCACTTTGACTATCAGTGAAGATGGTGGTGGCAGAAGACTGTCCAACACCTGAATCAACCATAAGGCATCTGAGCCACACAAACTCAACAATCGCTATGAAAGCTTCCGTATACTCAACCTTACAATTGGAACTGGCCACATAAGGCGGCTTCTTTCTCAGCCAAGACATCCATGAGCTACCAAGCATGAAGCCAAAACCACTAGTGTACACACATGTGTCATAACAACCAGCCCAGCCAGAGTCTGAAAAAGCATGCAAATCTGGTGGCAGTGATCTCTCCTCGGGATAAAAAAACCCAAGTAGTTGGGTAAAATTCAAGTAGTGAAAGATGCACTTAACCACCTACCAATGCTGGACACTTGGGCAATGCATAAACCTACTCATTTGTGAGATAGCGAATTGAATATCTGGGCGAGTAATGCATAAGTAAATCAAGCATCCAACAACCTACTGATAGAGAACAACATCAAATGCATTTCCAACATCATGGAGACTCAATCATAAACCTGTCTCCGTAGGAGTGGCAATAGGTTTACAGTCTTCAAGGTCAAAACATTGCAATAATATGTCAATATGTTTCATTTGACACAAAGCCATTCCATCATCAACTTGTATAAATTGAATGCCCAAATAATGATGCAAATACCCTAAATTATACATCTCAAATGAGGCATGCAAATCATCCTTAAAATTAGCGATATGCTTCTCATGAGGTCCAATGTGTAGCATGTCATCAACATACATAACAATGATCAAAAGCACATCATTAGAATGCTTAACATATAATGTGCTCTCAGTTGGACTGTTCTCAAAACCATGTGCAATCAGATAGGCAGGTATCTTTTCATACCAAGCATGTGGTGCTTGCTTTAAACCATATAATGCCTTTTGATGAGCTGCAAGTGCACAGATGCTATGAATAGTAGTCATTCGGCATGTAGGTGCAACGATTTCATCAAAATCAATGCCTCTTATCTGCACATAACCCTTTGCAACAAGCCTAGCCTTATACCTTTCAACTGTTCAATTAGGTTTACACTTCAGCTTGTATACCCACTTAGTGCCAATGGCCTTCTTGTGAGGAGGCAAGTTACATAAAGATCAGGTACCATTTTTCATGATAGCATCATATTCAGATTGCATTGCAGCCATCCAATGTTCAGAATTTTGTTCTTCATGAAACAAAATAGGCTTAGTCTCATCACAAAGACTAGAGGCAGCCATAGTATAGCAATCTAATGCAAAAGAGGCACCATGAGAACCTGAATAAGTATGATATGATAGAGCTGCATCTGATTCGTTATCACACAAAGCGTGCACTCGCCATTTTGGCATAGTTTTTGCCTCCTCAATATCAGCCCTCTCATCAACAAGTGCATCATGCTGATCTGCATTAGTAATAGAATGATCAACATCATCACATGAAACCTCTCAAGGCTGACAAGGTGCCTCAATAGGACTAGCACTAGATTGTCCACCTATAAAAAGAGGCAGCAAAGTATCATACATGTCTTCGGAGCTAACGTATGTCTCCTTCGTACATGAAAGTAAAGGCTGAATAGCATCTTCCACAAAAACACATCCAACTTATCCTCAATAGAAAACATATGGAATACATCATTGCTTTCAGCCATGGCCACTGACTAAAACATCCTAATGCAGAAAAATGACAGCATCTAAAAAAGTTGAATAGAACTACCTTGATGATTTCTGCTAAATTTGTAGCAGACTTTGAGACGCTTATAATGGAAAGCTGAAATCTGTATATATTTTTGGCACAAAAAGACAAAATAGCATACATAAGCACTACAATAGTGCATTCAGAGGCCGAAACGAGATTAGATCCTGATTTCGGCACCACAAAGTGAAGGTGTTTTGATCTCCTAATCAACCAGAGTATGCTCACTAAGTTTTTTACGATTCTCAGAATGTGACCAGAGGGGTGTCGACGATGCCCTAGATGAAGCAGAGACTTGATCTGATACCAATTGTTGGAGTTAAACGTTTGTGGAAGCACATAGACAGTACAAGAAAGAAGAATCTTGAAGCACAACACACAATACTGAATGTATTACCACTCGAATGTACAAAGATAAGTAATCCATTAGGCTATAGGCGTATATACAAGCTAGGGAAAAAAGCGCCTAAAGAGGGAAAAGTTGCCTTGGTAGTCCTAGTGTGTTCACACACATCAGTACCTAAATATATCAACAATAACCACATCTCCAATCCCCACAACATCACACTTGTAAGAGTCACCAAGTCTCATGGTACCAAGAGACTTGGTTGCATAATTAAAGAACCATTCTCTATGTGGTTTCACATGGAAAGAAGCACCAAAATCTAGTAGCCATGTGTGGAAAGAGAATCAGCCATAAGAGCCTCACTTGGTACAGTGCTATCAAGTGTCAAGACATTAGCATCATCAAAAACAACATTACTTTCTTCAATCTTCAGAGTCGAAGTAGATGGTGAAGGTAGCTATTTAACATGCCCATGAACACTCTGTCCTTTACCTTTAGCATTCTTTAATGCATAGAAGTCTTTCTTCATGTGTCCTTTCTTATGAAAATAATGGCATTCAATATTCCTCTTCCTTGATTTACTTGTACTCTTATTTTGTTGACCATTCTTTTCCTTGTTCTTGCTCTTGCCATGTTGCGAAGTCTTTCCTTGATAAAAATCATGAACATTATATGCATCTCCACTCTAAGTGCCAACCATAGATTTTCTTTGAATCTCCCCACTCAATGTTAGACTCAAGATATAACCGGCAGGAGATGGTTGAACCACACCCTAAGAGGGAGGATTAGGAAGTAATCCTCAACCATGGCTTTTGGGGCAAGTGGTTAGCCCATCATACTCCTAGCTGGTAGGTCTTGAGTTCAAATCCCACAATTGGTATCAGAGCATAGGAAGTAGGCTTGGGTGAAGTTGAAGGAAGGCGCATGCGTCGATTTCAAAGGTAAGCTTAACAAAGATTTGGGTGTATCTCCCAATCCATAGGTCGTATTTCGATGTGTGATATACCGTTGGAAAGCTATCGGAACGAGAATTCCAATGGACACAGTAGATTGGGGATCCAAGATACGTAACATGGGTGAGAACCAGGTTCAAAAGACCGAGGTTGAGAGCAAGGCAAGTCCATAGGCTAGTTGCCAAGAAGCGGAAAGGCAAGGTTCAAGATACCAAGGTTGAGAGCAAGGCAAGTCCGTAGGCAAGTGGCCAAGAAGCGGAAAGGCAAGGCTCAAGACACCAAGGTTGAGAGCAAGGCAAGTCTGTAGGCAAAGTGGCCAAGAAGCGAAAAGGCAAGGCTCAAGAGACCAAGGTTGAGGACAAGATGGTTCAAGGGACTGTGTGAGGGTGAGGACATCAATCCAAGGGGAGAGCAAAGGATTCATCATTGAGGACAATGATCTCTAGAAGGGGAAGAGAGTGTTAGACTCAAGATATAACCGGTAGGAGATGGTCGAACCATACCCTAAGAGATGGTTGACCTCTAATGCCATGATGGTAGAGAAATAAATAGAATGATAATGGAGCTAGAAGAGTCCAAACACCACTAAGGCTCAAAGAAGGATGACGAAGTGTCACATTTTGGGAGAGAATTCAACAGTCTTCCCAACAAAATGAATTAATGAAGAATAATGACCAATCAAAAGGATTATGTGAGAATAAATGTGCTCACATCGATAAGTCTATCAAGAAATAAATCAACCATGGCACAGTTGGAAAAACCAAAAAATCTAGAAAGATTTTTCCAAAGTATCCTCTACAAAATGAGCATATGACTAGTGTCAAAATCTCATAAAACTATAAGTACTAACTTGTTTACCTTCATAGTGAATCACTAACTCCACTGCATATAATTAGTTACCCAAAAGAAGCCAACTAGACTTATCGAGCACCTATGAACAACTATCATACATCTCCTATGGCGAGGCTAGGTAAGTCTTCCACTTACATCACCAAAGAGACCCTGACATCTAGGTGTCTCCCACTTAAGAAAATCTCACCACAACCCTCTTTATCAAACGTAAAAGGCTTTATGCAAAAACGTAATCATTATATCAATGACCACATGGACGTACACAAATGGTATCCATAAAATATATGTAGTAAAATGGCATTGAAAAGAAAATTGGCATTGAAAAGAAAAATGGCACTGAAAAGTTGAATTCATTACCCAAACACTGGCCAACAACACCTGCAAATGTCTATCAACTCTATTCTTTAGGCTCAAAAACTTGCATAAACTTGCGGGAGCCACTCCCATCACAACTAAAACCTTTCACAAAACATGTAGATTAACTAGTGCGGCTGAAAAGATAGCCCAAAAGGTGAACATTAATTGTCAAAGAAGTACAAAGAATGCTCTTCATGATGTTCTTGCATCTCTATGGAGAGAACTATGCATGAATGTACTCCAAAATGGTCCAAAAATAACCCCAAAAATGCTTCAAAAATAGGCTTTGAAAGCGACGAATGAAGCTTTGAGGGCCCAAAACTTGTTGAAGATAATTTAAACCTTCGTTATTCCCTTCTTCATGGTGGTGTGGTGGAGGGCTGTGGGGTGGTGGTGGTGTGGTGGAGGGCTGTGGTGGTGGTGTGGAGTGGTGGAGGGCTGTGGGGTGGTGGTGGTGGTGTGGTGGAGGGCTGTGGGATGGTGGTTGTGTGGTGGAGGGCTGTGGTGGTGGTGTGGAGTGGTGGAGGGCTCTGGGGTGGTGTGGAGTGGTGGAGGGCTGTGGGGTGGTGGTGTGGTGGAGGGTTGTGGGGTGGTGGTGGTGTGGTGGAGGGCTGTGGTGGTGTGGAGTGGTGGAGGGTTGTGGGGTGGTGGTGTGGAGTGGTGGAGGGATGTGGGGTGGTGGTGGTGTGGAGTGGTGGAGGGCTATGGGGTGGTGGTGGTGTGGAATGGTGGAGGGTCGTGGTGGTGGTGTGGAGTGGTGGAGGGTCGTGGTGGTGGTGTGGAGTGGTGGAGGGCTGTGGGGTGGTGTGGTGTGGTGGAGGGCTCTCGGGTGGTGGTGGTGTGGTGGAGGGTTGTGGTGGTGGTATGGAGTGGTGGAGGGCTGTGGGGTGGTGGTGGTGTGGTGGAGGGCTGTGGGGTGGTGGTGGTGTGAAGTGGTGGAGGGCTGTGGGGTTGTGGTGGTGTGGAGTGGTGGAGGGCTGTGGGGTGGTGGTGTTGTGGAGTGGTGGAGGGTCGTGGGGTGGTGTGGAGTGGTGGAGGGCTTTGGGGTGGTGGTGGTGTGGAGGGGGGTCAAGGTGATGGTGGGACCGCGAGGGTGGTGGGGGAAAAGAGGAGGGGACAATGGGGTCGGAGAGGGTCGGGGTGAGGGTGGGGCCGTAGGGGTGGTGGGGGAAAAGAAGAGGGCTGGTGGAGTTGGAGGGGGTCGAGGTGATGGTGGGGCCGTGGGGGTGGTGGGGAAAAAGGAGGGGACGGTGGGGTTGAAGGGGGTCGGGGAAGAGAGATGGTGGTGTGGAGTGGTGGAGGACTGTGGGGTGGTGGTGTGGAGCGGTGGAGGGCTGTGGGGTGGTGGTGTGGTGGAGGGCTGTGGGGTGGTGGTGGTGTGGTGGAGGGCTGTGGTGGTGGTGTGGAGTGGTGGAGGGCTGTGGGGTGGTGTGGAGTGGTGGAGGGCCGTGGGGTGGTGGTGGTGTGGTGGAGGGCTGTGGGGTGGTGTGGAGTGGTGGAGGGCTATGGGGTGATGGTTGTGTGGTGGAGGGCTGTGGGGTGGTGGTGGTGTGGTGGAGGGCTGTGGGGTGGTGGTGGTGTGGAGTGGTGGAGGGTTGTGGGGTGGTGGTGGTGTGGAGTGGTGGAGGGTTGTGGGGTGGTGGTGGTGTGGAGTGGTGGAGGGTTGTGGGGTGGTGGTGGTGTGGTGGAGGGCTGTGGGGTGGTGGTGGTGTGGAGTGGTGGAGGGCTGTGGGGTGGTGGTGGTGTGGAGTGGTAGAGGGTCGTGGGTTGGTGGTGGTGTGGAGTGGTGGAGGGTTGTGGGGTGGTGGTGGTGTGGAGTGATGGAGGGTCGTGGGGTGGTGTGGAGTGGTGGAGGGCTGTGGGGTGGTGGTGGTGTGGAGGGGGTCGAGGTGATAGTGGGGGCCGTGGGGGTGGTGGGGAAAAGGGAGGGGACGGTGGGGTTGGAGGGGGTCGGGTGAGGGTGGGGCCGCAGGGTGGTGGGGGAAAACAAGAGGGCTGGTGGAGTTGGAGGGGGTCGAGGTGATGGTGGGGGCCACGAGGATGGTGGGGGAAAACAGGAGGGCTGGTGGAGTTGGAGGGGGTCGAGGTGATGGTGGGGGCCGCGGGGGTGGTGGGGGAAAAGAGGAGGGGACAGTGGGGTTGGAGGGGTCGAGGGGATGGTGGGAGAGAGGGAAATGCCACGATACAGACCCCCACATCAAGTCTTTGCACCGTCCCGATGCAATTCCCGAAGCTAAAAGCAAGATAGTGAAGGAAGTTCTTCCTCCTTGACTTAACTCAGATAATCTTTCACCCTGGAGAAATAAATAAATAAAAAATAAAAAATAAAAAAAATAAAATTTTTTTAATGTTTTTTTTTGACTTTTTTTTTACTCTTATATATATATATATATATATATATATATATATATATATATATATATATATATATATATATATATATATATATATATATATATATATATATATATATATGTGTGTGTGTGTGTGTGTGTGTGTGTGTATGTATGTATATATATATATAATAATAAACTGCAATCACTGAATGAAATACGATAGGTATGGTGAATGAAATGCTTCCAATTTACCTTAATTCAGGTACTTCTTCACCCTAGAAATATTGACTAGGGGTATCCCCTTACCCTGCAAATCCTCCAGATGTACTGCTCCATGAGGTAATGCCTTTACCACCGTGTAAGGTCCTATCCATTTGGGTGCCTGTTTGGTTGGAATTGCTGGGACCTGATGCACTAAAACCATGGATCCTTCCTGAACTTCATTAGACCTCAGATACCTGTCATGCAGTCTCTTGCGCTCTTCTTGTGTTACCTAAAGTTTTTGCATTGCTTCTTCTTTGTATTCTTCTAATGCCACCAATCTCTCAATGGGAGATTCATTTCCAATGGTTTTGGTTCCCATTTCCTTTTTGATAATGAATTCAAATGGAGCCAATGCCTCTTTTCCATATACTAAGCGAAATGGACTCTCACCAGTGGTTCCCCTTCTTGTAGTTCTGAAAGCCCAAATTGCACCGATCAATGCTTGTGGCCAAAAGCTTTGATGATCAAAAGATAATTTGCGCAGCAACCCGATCAAAATCTTATTGGAGCTCTCTGCTTGCCCATTTGCCCTTGGATAGTAGGCACAAGATTTTTTATGGAAGAGCTTGTACCTGTCAAATATAAATTGGAGCAGCTGATTTACAAAATGCGTTCCCCTATCACTAGTGATTTCCAGTGGGCAACCAAATCTTGAGAAAATATGTTTATACAAGAACTTAGCTACTGTTAACGCCGTGCAGTCCACAGTAGCTTTAGCCTCTATCCATTTAGTTGCATAACATGTGGCCATCAGAATATACTTCTTACCTCCAGGTTGGCCAGTTGGACTAATTGGTCCTATGAAATCAAGACCTCAGCATTCAAATGGGAGCCATCCTGTACATATGACTAATGGTTGGAAATTCAATCTGGTTGGCGTAGGAGCACACCTCTGGCAGATGTGGCATTCTTTAGCAAACTTGATGGCATTCTTGTAAATATGAGGCCACCATAGTCCTTTGTGGATGATTCTGCGAGCCAATTCTTCCCCCTTTAGATGCCCTTCACTGTGTGCTGCCTCAAGCAAAGGGGTTACCTCCTCTGGATAAACACATTTTCTCAGGATATCATCTTGACAATATCTATATAAATTCCCATTTATGAGTGAGTACGTCTTAGTTTTCAGGAGTAATCTTCTTTTTTCTATAGGTTTCAAATGCTATGGGAGTTTTCCAGTAGTAAGAAAATGGAGAATTCCATCATACCAATCAGTCTGAATTACCACTAGGAAGAGATTACTATCCACCAGCTCATCATTAATACTTGTTGCCTTCTCGGTCATTGCAGTCTTGGACACTTGATCTTCCATGTAGTGCTCTCTTCCTGGCTTAATATGAATATCAAAGTTAAATTCTTGAAACAGGAGTAACCATCTCCAATCCCTTCCAGCCACTCTAGGCTTGTTTATCAAGTACTTTAAGGGCTGATGGTCAGATATGACTATAAAATGTACACCAAGAAGGTAATGCCGAAACTTCTGAAGAGCAAATACAATAGCCAAGCCTTCCCTTTCAGTCGTACTGTAGTTCCTTTCTGCTTGGGTGAGTAGTCTACTGGCATAGGAGATAGGTCTATCAACCTTGTGTGATGATGATTGAGCTAGAGCTGCACCAACAGCATGAAGGCTGGCATCTGTATGCACATGAAACTCCAATGACCAGTTAGGAACACTTAAAAGTGGAGCAGTGCATAACCTCAATTTTAGTTCACAAAATGCTTTCTCAGCTTGAGCACTCCATGAGAAAGGGACCTTTTTACTGGTAAGCCTTGATAAGGGCTTAGCTATTTCTGAATACATTCGTATGAATCTTCTATGATATCCTGCATGGCCCAAAAAACTTTGCACCTCCTTTGGGCTTTGTGGAATAGGCATGGAAAGGATAGCAGTAACCTTCGCAGGATCCACCGTTATCCCTCTAGTAGATACTATGTGACCGAGAAGAGTGCCCTTAGTGACCAAAAAGTGACATTTAGCAGGATTTAACTTCAAACCTGTTCTAAGACATTGCTCAAAGATTTCTTTTAGATTTTCCAAATGGTCATGGAAATCTTGAACTGCTGCTCTTCTATCTATGCCTGAAAATACTGAAAAGTCATCCATGAAAATGCATAGAAAGGTTGTCAACCATTTGCCCAATATTAGATACATTGTTCTATTAAATGAAGCTGGTGCATTCTTCAAACCAAAAGCCATGCGAGTATAGACATAAGTGCCCCATGGAGTAACAAAGGCTGTTTTGTCCCTATCATCAGGATGGATCACTATCTGATTGTAGCCACTAAAACCATCCAAGAAGCTATACAAAGTGTGACCGGCTACTTCCTTAAGTACTTGCTCTGAAAAGGTCTGAGGAAATCCATCTTGAACAGTCACTTTATTTAAGGCACGAAAATCAACACAGACTCTTATTTTTCCAGTATTTTTCTTGGGTACAATAACCATAGAAGAAAGCCACCTGGAATGTTCTACTGGAACAATTATACCTGCTTCTTCTAGTTTTGTAACTTCCAACTTTATCGCCTCTGCATATTTTGGATTTAGTCGATACGGCCTACTTCTTGCAGGCGCGGCTCCCTCAACTAAGGGTATTTTGTGTAATCCAAGCTCCTGTGGTATCCCTGTTAGATCTTTGTAGGACCATGCGAAGACATTTTTGTAAGAAAAAAGTAAAGAAGTTACCTTCTGTAGTAAAGGAGGATAATGCCATAGCCAAGAGGCTAAATGGACTACTTGAGGGTTCTCTTCATCCCCTAGATTTACTTCTTGAACCAGTGTTTCAGGACTAGTCTTGTTTGAGAAATCATCTCCACTGTATGCGGGAGTGGAATTTAGCTTATATTCTGCAATATGTTCCCTAGTCCATCCTTGAGGTATATCCCAAAAGGGGAGATCCTCTCTGCATTCAGGCTCATAACTTTCCTGTTCTGAAACCTCTATAGTTGTTGCCCCTTCGACATTCGTAATCTCCTGCAAGCTCTCATTCTTCAACTCCTTGTGAACCTCATGGCCTTTTCCTGCAACTCCTTCATCTGCAACTTCTTCCTCTATTTCATTGATTTCCACCGTGCAACATTCTACACTTTCCATCATCCAATTCAATAATGTATCTTCTTCTTGGGGTAGAGAGGGCATTACCTGAGTGTCGACAGTATACCCAGTAGTTTTCCCTGAGTCAAATCCTTCTTCCAAATGTAGTTGCAGTTGGCTATTGGTGCTTGTGGAAATCCACAGTTTGTTTTTCCTCCAATCTTGCAAAGCTTTTGCTTGCCTCAGCCAAGGTCTCCCCAGGAGTAAAGGGTAAGAAGTCTCCTGTGGAAGTGCAATAACAACAAAATCTAGAACAAAGTGGCAACCCTGTACTATCATCAATACCTTTTCAATAATGCCAAGAGGCGCAACCCGATGTTGATCTGCTAGTGTAACTGTGAATGGTGCCATCTTGTTGGGGTTCAAATTCAGTTTCTTCATTGTGAAATCTGGAATCAAATTGATACCAGAGCCTCCATCTAGGGCAATTAGCATTGGAATGTCCATTGTTGTTACATATTGTACATCAAATCTGCCTTCTTATATCCTGAGTGGTCCGCAAATCTTCTAACTCATGGCGAAGTTGGGCTACTTCATCATCAGTGCGACGTAGTGGAGGCAAGACCTTCTCTTCTTGTTGATTTTGTTGCATTCTCAATGCCTCCAGTTCCTTCCTCAGTTGCCCAATAGGGTCTAGTTCTGCAGCATAATTCGATTGTGTATCCCCTTCAAAGTGTTGCCTAGCTTCTTCAATGCGTGATGCTGCTGCAACAAAATCATTGAGGGTTGCATCCAATCTAAGAGACTCACGTAGCTTCTGCTGAGATGACCTGGGCAGAGCTTTTTCTATCCATTTTTTAACCAAGAAGTCACCTAGAGCATGTGGCAGACGTGCAACAAGTGCTTTTGTTCTAGTGTGAAGTTCATGAAAGGATTCACCTGATCTTAGCTTTAGGTTCTCTAGCTGATCTAGAGCTCTTTCCGAGGAATCACTTGGTCAAAATGTCTGTGAGAATGCCGTCTTTAGAGCCTCCCATGTAGCAAAATGGCCATCTGCATATTGACTGTACCATTTGTCAGCAAGGCCTTCCAATGTGGATGGGAAGAGTACCAGCATTGCATCCTCTCTATTCTGCAGACCTCGTCCACGGCATAAGGAGATGAACCTCCTCACATGATCATCAGCATCCTCATAAGCTTGTCCCTTGAAGGTAGGAAACTTGATATTGAGTCCTTTCAAAGAAATAATGAGAAAAGAGGGCCTGACAAAAAGCGATGTGTATGGTGCGATAGTCAGGAGCACGCAACATTTGCATGTGATGAATTAGAAATCACGAAGGAGGATCAATTAGTTGTAGAAATTGATAGAAGATTGTGTGACTTTAGGTCACGTCTTCCTTTATCCGTCAATTGGGGCAAAGGAGGAATGAAAAAGCTATATGAAAACTTAACAGTCTCTAATGCGACTGCCAGTACCTCGACTGCTAGATTAGAGCCAGTCGAGGATAGGCCTCTTTCTATGCCTAGCCAAAATCCATATTCGATAGAGGCACTAGTGCGAGCTAGAGATGAGATAATGTATAAAACCGCATGGAAATCTCCTATAGATCAATCCTCTGTTTCTTCTCACATTTCTAATGTTGAGGAAAAATGGAGATGAGAAGATATGCAGGATGATGTAGAAGAAGGTGATAGGAGGGTAACTAAGAGACAAACGAGAGAAGATGAGAAGAAATGTGATAAAAAAGTTCAGTTTGATGAATTAAATTTATCTCAAGAAGAGAAGAGAAAGATGATAAAGGAAGGCAAAAAGGCAACAGATGAAAATCTTCAATTACAAGAAGAACAGAAGAAATCGGAAAAAGAAAACTCTAAAACTGAAAATAAAGAGGATCAAAAGCAAAATGAAGAAAAAGGGAAGAAGAAGGGTAGAAGAGGTCCACGTGCTATTATGATTTCCGAGCTCGAAAAGAAAAATGATGCTAGGGAGATTTTAAATGACATTCTTCTAAAAAGTCAAGTAACGATGTCACTTGAACAAGTGTTTTCCATAGCGAAACCAGAGTTCAAGGACAGTTTTATTCAACTGATTAGAAGAAGGCGCTTTCCTTTGCCACAAGACGAGGATATGCAAGATGTGGCAGAGGAAACTCTAGCTATGAATGATGCCATCACACTAAGTGAAAGTGACTATGAGGAAGATGAAGAATTTACAACGGGAAGCGTAAATAGAAATTTTCTAGGACCTATACAGCCTGATGAAGAGATGTTAAAGAGTGAAAGTAAATACAATTCTACTTTTTGGGCACGAGGCACACCAGAAGTAAAAATAAGAATTGGAGATGAGAAGGATTCTTGTTTAGCTCTGGCTCTCATTGACTTGGGGTCAGAGATAAACGTTATTTCAAAGAAGTGGCCAATCGACAAAGAGCACGGCTGGAGGATGAGAACGGTTGACAATGGCTCTGGCATTTTATTAGGTGCATATGCCAATGTGCCTATAATGATAGGTGGCCTTCGAGAAGAGTTTCACTTCTTCGTTCAAGACAATTGTTCGTATGAAGTAATTCTTGGATAGCCATTTATAGCTGAGATGAGAATGGAAACAAAAGCAATGAACGACGGATCAACGTATGCAAGAACTCAATCGAAATCAGGGATGGATTCTTTGCAAGTTATGACAGTTTGCCCAAATCACTCTAGAAATAGAAAGAATTTAAGAAGAAGTCCCATCGAATCGATTAGTCATGTATGTGATGATCCACTCGCTGTAAGAGAATATGGGGCTTATTATGATCAAAATTTCTATTAGACTCCACTATTGAGCGGGACAATAGTGGACATTATTTTGATGTCTCGCCTATCAATGAACATAAATTTGAAGATTATTTAGTTTGTACTCCTACGACTAGCTTGCATTATATTACTAAGGAAAATCTTACAAAAACATTTAGAAAACAAACTAAAACATATTTTTAGAAAATCAAGATTAATTTCAAGTGACGAGAAAATTGAGTGTATAATTGAACTACCAAAAAGTTCCACTCTATTAGAAGAGTTAGAAAATGTTTCCCAAGAAAATTTAGAATCCAATATGATTATTCTTAATTCCATTCAAGAATATGATATTATTAGTGAATTCATCCTAGAACATGAAGTTAGTATGGAAACCAAATACAAAACTGTAGAAAAGAAAATAAAGCATGTAGCTCAACCCTTACCCAAAGATAGCCATGATATATTTCGGCGAGTATCAGATGACCCTATACTTAGAGATCGATCTAAGATAGGTCATATTTTTACTGAGGAGAGTAAGAAATATATTAAATTTGGTAATGAATTCCTTTCTCAAATAGAAAAAGAGCAGTTTACCAAGATGATTGTTCTTCATGGTAAAGCATTTTCTTTATTCCCACACGAGAAAGGCTGTGTAGACCCAAAATTAGTAGCTCTGATGATTATTTTCACAGTACCACACATTCCTTGGAATCTTCATCCGATTTCAGTCCCAAAGGCTCATTTACGTGAGTTAATGAGACTGTTAAAGGAGAATATTGCCATGAGAATTTTGGAGCCATCCTCAGCACCATATTCCAATAGGTGGTTCACGGTACCGAAAAAGAGCGGGAAGCTACGCTTTATCCAGGATCTGTAGCCTGTGAATAAAGTCACTATTAGGAATGTAGGAACAGGTCCCATTGTAGATGAGTTTGCCGAGGCATTTGTCGGTCATTCCATCTATTCAATGGGAGACCTGTGTTCACGGTACGATCAGTTTCAATTAGCAATTGAGAGTTGAGATGTGACCACGATGAAGACTCCTTTGGCTTTAGTACGTATGTGTACTTTACCACAAGGAGCAACGAATTCTATGGCACACATGATGAATGCTATGAATATGGTCCTACATGACTTTATACCAGAAGTGATGATGCCTTTTATTGATGACATTCCAATAAAAGGGTGTGTGGAAAAAGAAAAAGATGAAAGTTTAGATTCATCAGGTTGTAGAAAGTTTGTTTCCAGACATATATCAGATTGTGAAAAGATATTTGAAAGATTTGAAGAGGTTGGACTAACTTTCTCCCTAGAGAAATCTACTTTTGGTGTTAATGAAGGGCTAAAAGTTGGACATTTATGTGGCCATTACGGTCATAGACCCTATCCAGCAAAAGTTGATGCCATTAGTAGGATTTCCGAGCAATGTCACAATGTTAGTGAAGTAAGGAGATTCCTAGGTGCATGTGTTTTGTATGTCATCTGGATCCCTCACTTTGCTCATGTAGCGAATCCACTTTATGATTTATTGAGAAAAAGAAAGAAATTCTTTCGGACTGATGAGAATTCTAGAACAATGAGACGTCTAAAGCAGTTTCTTATCAATGCTCCTATTTTGAAACATGTTGATTATATAGGAAATAAGCATGTCATCCTAACCGTTGACACTAGTTCTATTGGTATAGGCTGGGTCATTGGGCAAGATGATGAGGAGGAGCAATAGTACGCAGTTTGCTTTGGAGCGAAGACTCTTCACGATACTCAAAGGAATTATCTGCAAATTAAGAGAGAATTATGGGGATTAGTTACAACCTTAAAAACAGATAAGGAATACTTTATAGGAGCTCATGTAACTGTAGAGACTGACTGTCTTCCGTTAATAGGTTTAATAGCTAATTGTTCATCTCTAGATATAGCTATGTTAGGATGGATAGCCTTTATTAAATTCATTAATCCTGCTTTTGTTCATATAGCCGGTAAACATAACACCGTTGCTGATATGCTTTCAAGAGCAAGACTCGACAATGATAGTGAAGCAATAGATAATCATATAAATTTAATTAATTATGAAGCATCTACCTATGCGTATGAGAAATTTAGAGAAGACGATTATGAAGGAGAGTGGCGAGATATAGGTAACTATCTGAGTTCATTTCAGCCTTCTCCAAGCTGGTCTTCAAATCGATTCCGTAACATCCGGAAGAAGTCTTTCAACTTCTTCTTGAAAGATGGATATCTTTGGAGACACGCTAGAGGAAAGGTTCAAAACCCTCAAAGATTACTAAGTTTAAAAGTTTTTTAAGTGCAAGTTATGCAAGAGATGCATGAAAGCCTTTGGGCTGGTCATAAAGGCTTTGTTGCTACATATGAAAAGATTATTAAGGAAAGCTATGGGTGGTTGAGGATGTACGTAACTGTTAAAGAATTTGTGAGCACTTATAGTACATGCCAGTTACATTCCTCTGTCAAGCAAAGAGAACCCCTTCACCCGACTTATCCACCTTGTATTCATTACAAGTGGGTAGTCAACCTTGTGACCATGCCTAAAAGCAATAGTGGTATGAGATATGTTGTTCTCGCACGAGAGGATTTGACAAATCACGTCGAGGGTAGAGCGGTTTGTTCCAATACTACTTATAATGTATGTGTATTCCTTCTAGAAGAAGTATTATCCAGGTTTGGATATATAGAGAAAGTAGTTGCAGATTGAGCTGAGTTAGATGCTAGAGAGGCAAGAGAATTCTTTGCACAGCATGGGATTCGATTGTCTCTTACAACTTCCTATAATCCAGAAGCAAATGGTAAAATAGAACGAGGGCATCCTTCCATAGTGAAGGCTATTTCAAAAGCTTGCCATGGAGATCTTGGACAATGGCCAAAATATCTCCCATTTGCTCTTTGGGCTTATAGAATGATGTACACGAGAACAACTGGTTTTATGTCGGCTGAACTCATGTACTGTCAGAAACCGATATTTCTTGTACATACTGAGATAGTTAATTGGATGAGTTTAGGTTGGAAAGATAATGTTTCACGAGAGGAATTATTAGTACTTAGGATTAAACAATTAAAACAAGGAAATCAAAATCTAAAAGAAGCAATTTAAAAATTAAAAACATCTAGACTGAAAAATAAAATATATTTTGATAAGAAACATAGACTGAGACCGCAACCAATAGAGAGTGGTGATTGGGTGCTTGTGTATGATAGTATGTTTGTTACTCAATACGATGCACGCTGAAAACTAACTAACCGTTGGTTCGGACCTTACGTTGTTGTTTCAGTTTTTGAAATAGGTACTTATAAATTATGAGAATTTGATGGTTCTGTGTTAAGAAATTTGATTGCAAGAAAAAGAATCAAGTCTTTTAAAAGAAGAGAAAGCAGTAAGTTCGAATTAGACGAAAACTTCCCGGAGGACGACGATGAAACGAAGAATAACCAGGTGAGTTGATTCCAATCATTTGTATTAATTATTTTTCTTCTCATGCACTTCATAAATAGAGTTTTATTTGTTTCTGATATTAAGAGGGAATCTATTAAAATTACGTAAATAATGGACGTGAAATTAAAGTAGGAATATGTATATAGGTTGAAAGTCTGATTTAGAGAACTTGTAATGTGTTTTCTGGTCCAAATTGACTAATTTTTTCTTTCTCTTAGTACTTGCAGGGAATAAAAAACATAAGGAGTTGGATTAAACAAAGGTTTTGTTATCTAAAAGGATTTCAAGTTTATAATTGGATACAAGGAAGTATTATGATATATATCATGCTTATATGTGTGTATATGTATAGGTAAGTGTCATGTGTATGCATGAACATTGATGATAATTTCATAGTTAAAATCATTCTACTTTACTTTAAACCTATTACTTTATCTTTGTTAAATCCATGTGTAAATTTGTGCTTATAAACCTTTGTCACTTTGTGATTAACATATGTTTAATTAGTTGTTAAATAATTATTAAAAATTAATTATTAAATAACTATTAAATAATTATGATAAATATCTAAATGACTAATAAAATAATTATCAATGACTAATTATAATAATTATTAATTATAATATATACATTAAATAACTTAATAAAGTAATAGTTATTTTATTGTTTTTTATGAAAATATCTTATTTGAATAAGTAACTAACTTTTATGTGTGTATAAGTGAAGTCACGTGTTTTAATTAAGTAAATATATGTGTTAGTTAAAACTAGTTAATGCATGTGATAGTGTGTGATGTGTGTTAGTTAAGAAGGTGTATGTATTATTTATCTAAAGAAGTGCATGCACGCTAGGTATAGATGTATATATATGTGTTAATTCTAAGAGTTTTGGTCTAATGCTTCTCTACAGGTACGATCAGACGAGAGAGAGAGAGAGAGAGAGAGAGAGAGAGAGAGAGAGAGAGAGAGAGAGAGAGAGAGAGAGAGAGAGAGAGAGAGAGAGAGAGTGTTGGTTTACCTTGCAAATGCATGTCTGTGAGAGAATTACTAGAGAGAGAGAGAGAGATCTATAGCAGGGTCGGTTGGAAGGAATGCATGTCAGAGCAAAGAAAGAGAGAGAGGAGGCGCTCGTGCTTAAGAACAAGGAAGTTGAATGGAGGATGTTGCAGTTATGTGTGTGTGTGTGTGAGAGAGAGAGAGAGAGGCAGAGAGAAGGAGAGAATCCAATGAAGCTGAAAGAGCAAGAGAGAGAGCTAGCAGATCTTGTCTGGGTAGAGGGATACCATCATTCTCCTTACCTATGGGGGCTTGTTGCTCGACAGAGCAAGATGGGGGGCTGCACACGCTCAATAGGATATATGCATCCGCCAATAGGTCCTTTAGGATGACGAAGAAGGAGAAAAAATGACAAATTTCTGAAGCTCTTTCCGTAGAAGCAAAATCAACTTGTGCTGCTAGCATGAATTCCTGGACAGATGAGTCATAATGGCTCTAGTAGCTTCATTTTCATGTTCACCCACCAAGGCAAAAAAGGCACAAACCAGGTTGCTATGGTCGCCTTGGAGGGATGCGTTGCAGTGTTTTGTGCAGGATTTGATGGACATGGACCATATGGACATCTAGTGGCCAGCAGGGTGAGAGATGAACCTCTGATGTTAACATCATCACAAGACCCAGATTCATAACTACAAATACTCAAAAGAGTAGACTGTGGCATTGCTATCATGTCATGCTATGAGAGAGAACCGCTATGATAGCTACTTGCGGATGGTTGAATTTGGTGCAATACAAAGAAGAAGTCAAAAAGCAGACAGAGATTGATGTTGGTGAGAGTAGAAAGAGCACGAGTGCTGAGAGAGAGAGAAATCCATAGCGCGAATGCGGTGCTGTTGGCTCATGCGTGTCAGAGAAGAGAAACATGGAGGAGTCTGACTGCGCGCATGGTGGCATCTGTTGGCTGTCGTTGATATAGAGAGAGGGATCAAGGTCCATTGGTCTTGGCTGCCGCATGTAGACACAGGATGAGAGGGATGAGAGAGAGAGAGATAGAGAGAGAGAGAGAGAAAGAGAGAGAGAGAGAGAGTAGGTTCTTGTATTGAGTGTGTATATATGCATGCATGTTTATGTATGCATAAGTAATGTTGCATAATGCATGTGCATGCATGTGAAATGTGAGTGTGTATACATGAATGCATGAATTGTGCATGTGTATACATGTGATATGTATGTATGCATGTGCATGTTAAGATATGTATGCATGAATTTTATGTGTGTAATAGTAAGTTTATATGCATGTATGTTATGTATGTGCATGTACATGTATGTGAGTTGTATGCATGAATTTTATGTGTGTAATAGTAAGTGTATATGCATGTATGTTATGTATGTGCATGTACATGTATGTGAGTTGTATTCATGAATATGTGTGAGCATGAGCATGCATGTATGTGAATATGCATGTTAGTATGTATGCATATGTATGTTAGTAAGTGGAGTGCATATGTATAGTATGTGTGTGTATGCATGTGCATATGAAGAATGAATGCATGTATGCATAATTGTATGCATATAGTATAAGAGTATGTATGCATGTGTATGCATGTGAGCATGAATGTATGTATGTAAGTGGAGTGAGTATACAAGAGTGCATGAATAGTGCATGTGTATGCATGTGCATGTTAAGATAAGTATGTACGTATTATTGATGCATGTAAGTATGATGCAAATATGTATGTATGCATATGAAGAATGATTTTCATGTATGTATGAGTGAATGCATGAGTGCATGTGAAATGTGATGCATTTTATGCATGTGTAGAAATGATAAGCATGAATGATAAATGTGTTATGTATGTCTATTTGAGTAAGAGTGCATGTGTATGCATGTGCATGTTAAGATAGAGTTGGCATGTAGTACATGTGCATGTAGAAGTTATGAGAAAATACATGTGCATATTAGA
Organism: Ceratopteris richardii; assembly: GCA_020310875.1. Classification (NCBI taxonomy): domain Eukaryota; kingdom Viridiplantae; phylum Streptophyta; class Polypodiopsida; order Polypodiales; family Pteridaceae; genus Ceratopteris; species Ceratopteris richardii. The sequence goes on along the minus strand of CM035414.1, from coordinate 25,092,484 downwards.
GGTAATGCATATGCATATGAATATGAAGATAGGATATGCATGAGAAATAAGCATATATGTATGTGAAATTGATGCATATATACATGAAAAAGATATACATGTGTGTACGAGTGACATATATATGTACGCATATGTAGTTAGTGTATGCATGTAACTTGATAAGTATGCATGTATGTTGCATGAATGCATGTGTGTGCATGAGGAGACATGTGTGTTCATGAGTATGAGCATGCATGTGTGTTTATGAATGCATTAGTGTGCATAAGTGTATGTATGCATGTGTATTGGGGCATGTACATATGTAGTGTATGCATGCATAAGATATGTATGAAGTGCATGTATGCATGTCAAATGATGCATATATCTATGTGTAGTGAATGTAAGTATGAATATGTATGTATAAATGCATGAGAATAAATGTATGCATATTAAATTATAGTGCATGTTTATGAATGCATGTTAGTATGCATGTTTATGCATGCTAGTAAATGCATGTATATGCTAATGCATGTTAATACATAAATATATTAAACATGTTAAATATGAATTAGTGTATACATATTAGATATAAGTTAATTAATGCATGTTAAATATAAGTTTTTATGCATGTTGATATGTATGTATGCATGAGAGATATTGAAGTGTTGTATGATGCATGATTGCATGAAAACAAACGTTGTTTGCGTGTAAAGTAAATGTTTTCATATGCATTAAAGTTAGGAAGTTAGAAGTGTTTGTTTACATGTGTTAGTATAGGTTTAACTTATGTATTGAATGCTAAATTATTAAATGAGTGTTTTATATTTACTAAAAGCATACTTATGGTCTAATGCTTCTCTTCAGATCATTGCGAAGGAGATTACGAGATTACGAGTTTACAAGATTGTGACATTACAAGATTGAAACAAATTTATGATCATTTAGAAATATAATTTTGTATAGGATTATTCTCAAGAAATTGTATTAGAACTTATCATAAGGTTTTGTATAGGCTTAAAATTGATCTTGAAGTTCTTTAGACTTTTACTCTGCAATCTAATTAAGTTCTTTACATTTTGATTTCATGTCTAAGGATTTAGCATCAATAAGCATTTCTGATACTAAAAGTAAAGAATTAGATAACTTTATTATAGGAACACTTCTTCCATCTTCTATTGATAGCATGATTAGTAACGAAAATAAAGAAATAGAAATAATTAAAAACAAAATAGTCGACGAAACTTTACATACAATAGAATACGATCGTAACCTTTCCAGGATTTTACGTTTACTATCTTTAGTCTTACCAGAACCTGATAACAAAGAATATCTCTTTCCACCTAATTTAATAAGAAATACTAATTCAAATCAAATTGAAAACAAAGTAGTTGATATAGTTAAAGATAAAATAACTAGTGAGGAATTAGTTTTGCCTTCTTATTTAGAAGCTGTAGCTAGATATAGGAACGTACTTCCTTATGGCCCGTAGAGTTTTTTTGAATCTTAGTTTTTATATTAGACTTAAATAGAATAGAAAACTTTAGTTTTTATCATTCATAAATTGAGAATTCAATCCAAGACCCGAAGCATATTTAGAAACACCCTAGGTGTAGTCACATGGTTAGGTTAGCGTAAATCTTTTAAATGAACGTCTGCCTCCCCTTCACACCCCTCTATGACAAGGTTGGGTGAGGCAGCTCTATGATTCTGCAAACCCCATCCTACAGTCACTAGAACAGGTTGCAGATGGACCGAGGAGATCACAGAGAATACAGGAACAGAGACGGGCAAGCAGCCATATTGTAAACACAGCCTTGATGGCTAATCTCATTCAAGAAGAAGCGAAGGAACCAACCAATGTGGAAGAGGCAATCCATGATCAAAATTGGAGGGCTGCCATGCAAACAGAATACAACAATATCATGAAGAATGGAACTTGGGAGCTAGTGGATCAACCCCCTACGCGTAACGTCATTGGCACCAAGTGGGTTTGGAAGCTAAAGTACAAGGTTGATGGTACTCTAGAAAAATATAAAGCAAGACTTGTTGCACAGGGCTACTCACAATTTGAAGGCATTGACTTTTGTGAATCATTTACCCTGACTGCAGGAATGACTACTATCCGAGTAGTACTAGCTCTGGCTGCACGTAAGCATTGGCCAGTCTATCACATGGATGTCAAATCAGTGTTCCTGAATGGAGACCTCAAGGAGGAGGTATATGTGTCTCAGCCACGAGGGTTTGAGGCTCCCCACTTAGAGAACAAGGTATGTAAGCTGAAGAAGGCATTATATGGGCTATAACAAGCCCGTAGAGCATGGTACGAGTGGATAGATAAGTATCTCTTGGATCTAGGGTTCAAAAGATGTGCTTCTGATGCTAACTTGTATGTTCTAAAGAAAGGAGGGAAGACAATTGTGCTTGTACTCTATGTAGATGACGCTCTTCTTCAACAAACAAAAGATGCCCTGAGTTCAGAATTTGAAATGACAGACTTGGGCTTAATGCATTATTGCTTAGGTCTTGAAGTTTGGCAGGAACCAAGGAAGATTTTCATCTCTCAACAAAAGTATGCAAGGTAGATATTGAAGGCATTCGACATGGAGGATTGCAAGGAAATTTCTACACCAATGGAGGTCAACGCAAAATTATCTATTGAAGATGCTTCACCTCGAGTGGATATTGGAAGATACTTTAAGAAAATAACAGCTCAATAGAATAGACCTGTAGACAGAGTTGAGAGAAAAAAACGCAGACAAAGATAGACAGAGAATGAGAGATAGAGAACTCAAATTTTCAGATTGCTGAGCGTAATGCAGTTACAATGATGGTGTTGTCCACCCGTGGGCTCCCACTGTGGAGCTTACATGGCGATCTAGACAGACTCTAGATGAAGGGCTTACTAGTGCACAATGCTATGTAAATCTCAACCTAGGCCGTGCTTATATAGTTGTTACAAGGCGGTTTGGTATAGATAAACATAGTTGGAAGATACAAAATAGATGGTAAAATATATGATCTGACAATATCTCCATGACCAGAAGTCCTATCGTCTCGGCCCTATGGACCGAGAGGCCCCCCGGACCCCGTAGAAGGGGGCAAGCCCCCCTCTGCATTCCCCCCATTAAGGCTCTATGGGGAAACTACGCGACGCCACAGGGCCTTTAGTTTCACCTTAAATGGCAACCCAATGGCCTGGAAGTTTATGCCCTACCTAGCCTAATGGTTAGGCTCACAAAGATCATCTACAACCATCAACGGTCACACATAGACCTCATCTAACTTGGAAGTTAGGGTTCCACAAATGTCCGAGCTCTCATAATGGCTTCTCCCCATAATGGGGGCCTTACAACTTAGAGCACCATGGATCATCTGTGGTCACATGAGGGTGGAGTATTGAGCATATCTAACACCCCCCCTCAATGTCCACCCTACGGTGAACTACCTCCTTGGTCCAATCCCAAGCTTTGGAAAGTTTCGAAGAACTTGCTCTCTCCCATGAGCCTTGGTGAAGATGTCTGTTCCATTTTCTTCAATAGGACAATAGCTTATCTCCACGACCCCGTCCTCAATCCACTCACGCACATAGTGATACTGAATTTCTATGTGCTTGGTATGTGCATGGAAAACAGGATTTTTGGCGATGGCCATGCAACTTTGGTTGTCACACTTCAACTCTGTAGCCTCCTCTCCTTGTATTCCTATGTGCCATAGGATCCTCCTCAACCATACTACTTCACATGCTGCAACACATGCAGCTTTGTACTCAGCTTCAGAAGAAGATAATGCTACAGTCGGTTGCATCTTACTAATCCAAGAGAAAATCCTTGATCCTAAAGAAAAGCAATATCCAGAAACTAATTTTCTGGTATCAATATCTCCTGCCCAATCTGAGTCACAGTATCCGACCAGAGATGATCCTTCTTCATAAAGAATACCATAATCAGTAGTTCCTTTCACATACTTGAGTATCCGCATGCTTGCCTTCAAATGAGTTTGACAAGGCTTATTAGAGAACCTGCTTACTGTTCCAACACCATAAGAGATGTCTGGTCTGCTATTGCACAAGTAGATGAGACTTCCAACTAATTTCCTCTATCTTCCAATATCCACTCGAGATGAAGTATCTTCAATAGATAATTTTTTGATGACCTCCATAGGTGTAGAAATTTCCTTGCAATCCTCCATGTCGAATGCCTTCAATATCTGCCTTGCATACTTCTGTTGAGAGATGAAAATCTTCCTTGGTTCCTGCCAAACTTCAAGACCTAAGCAATAATGCATTAAGCCCAAGTCTGTCATTTCAAATTCTGTTCTCAAGGCATCTTTTGTTTGTTGAAGAAGAGCATCATCATTTCTTGTAATCACAAGGTCATCTACATAGAGTACAAGCACAATTGTCGTCCCTCCTCTCTTTAGAACATACAAATTAGCATCAGAAGCACATCTTTTGAAACCTAGATCCAAGAGATACTTATCTATCTGCTGGTACCATGCTCTAGGGGCTTGTTTTAGCCCATATAATGCCTTCTTCAGCTTACATACCTTGTTCTCTGAATGGGGAGCTTCAAATCCTGGTGGCTGAGACACATATACCTCGTGCTTGAGGTCTCCATTTAGGAACGCTGATTTGACATCCATGTGATAGACTGGCCAACGCTTATGTGCAGCCACAACTAGTACTATTCGGATAGTAGTCATTCTTGCAGTTGGGGCAAATGATTCACAAACGTCAATGCCTTCAACTTGTGAGTAGCCCTGTGCAACGAGTCTTGCTTTATACTTTTCTAGAGTACCATCAGCCTTGTACTTTAGCTTCCAGACCCACTTGGTGCCAATGACTTTACGCTTAGGGGGTCGATCCACTAGCTCCCAAGTTCCATTCTTCATGATATTGTTGTATTCTACTTGCATGGAAGCCTTGAATTTAGATCATGGAGTGCCTCTTCCACATTGGTTGGTTCCTTTGCTTCTTCTTGAATGAGATCAACCATCAAGGCTGTGTTTACAATATGGGCACTTGCCCATCTCTGTTCCTCTATTCTCTGTGATCGCCTCGGTCCATCTGCAACCTCTTCTAGTGACTGTGGGATGGGGTTTGCAGAATCATAGAGGTGCCTCACCCAACCTGGCAATGGCTTTTCCACTTGGGTGTTGGCAGGTTGGTGACTTTCAGACTCATCATCTGAAGATGACGCTTCCTTCTCTTGTGTAGAAGGGATAGCTCTTGGGCCAGGTTCATAGTGCATTGCCCCTTTGCCTGATGATAAAGTGGAAGCTCTCTTTTCCTCCTTCACTGCATGTCCTTAAACACCACATCATGACTCGCCATGATATTCTTAGCCTCAGGGTCATAAACCTTATAAGCCTTCTTATCTTCGCAAAAGATACATTTGATGCTTTTTGGTTGAAGCTTGTTTCTCTCCCTATCTGGAACATGTACATAAAATTCACTTCCAAATACTTTGAAATGTGAAACAGAAGGTTTTTTACCAGTGTTGGCTTCTTGTGGAGTCTTTCCATCAAGTGCCTTGGTGTAGCTTTGATTCAAGATGTAGACAACAGTGTTGACAGCCTCTGCCCAAAATTGATTAGGCAAACCCTTTCCTTTCAACATGCACCTTGCCATCTCCATGATGGTTCGATTCTGATATTCTGCAACACCATTCTATTGAAGACTATGTGCCACTGTGAATTGATGCTTGGTTCCCTTACTCTTGCAAAAATCTTCAAACTCTGTTGATGTGAACTCACCACCACCGATTCTCCTGAATTTCTTCATCTTCTCCCATGTTTCAGTTTCAACAAGCTGAAGCCATTCTTTAAACTTACCAAAAGCTTGAGCCTTATCGCAAAGGAAGTACACCCACATCTTCCTGCTATAGTTGTCGACAAGTAACATGAAGTAGGAAGATCCGCCCAAGGCCTGTGTAGGCATTTTTTCGCACAAGTCAGCATGCACCAACTCTAGAGGATAGCTTGCCCTGTTCTTGCTTTCTTGTGGAAACACCTTCCTCTGTTGCTTGCCCATCATGCAAGCTTCACATGGTTCCTTCATTTTTGCAATCAATGGTAGGTGTGCAACCATACCCCTATGATGCATCTCCTTCAATACAGGGTATCCAATGTGGCCAAATCTCTCATGCCATAACTTACTTGTGCCCATGTTTGTAGTGGCTATAAGAGCACACAACTCATACAGGTTGTTCCTCCTTATGCCAATCCCAACAATGTTGTTGTTACCTTCCATAATCTTAGCTCCTATCTTACTGAAAGATACTTGATGACCTTGATCAGTTCTAGAAGCTATTGAAAGTAGATTTCGTTTTATTTGTGGAACATACAACACATTTGAAAGCTTTTTGATATCGCCATTAGAGTTAATGAAAGAAACCGTACCTTCACCCTCAGCATGACACCTTGCATTGTTTCCTACCTTTACTGTGATGGGTTCCTTTAGAGGCTATAAGGAACTGTAAAGGTCTTTTCTACTCATCATGTGACGAGATGCACTTCCTGAATCTTTAGTCAAGGAGCACACCTCCTCTATGGTAACAAATAACTCAAGCTCTGTTTCTACTATGTTGGCAGATTCCTTGCCCTTGCCACCTTTTGAAGAGACACTCTTCTCTTCTGCCTTCTTGATGTGACAGTCTTGGATTCTGTGTCCCTTCTTCTTGTAGTGGAAACACTCTCCCTTGAACTTCTTTTTGTCCTTCTTCTTTTTGTCTCCATCTTTTGAAGAGTCTGTTTTGCCTCCTTTGGAATTTGTTGTGAATGCAACATCTCCTTTGCTACCACCACTCCTTGCCTTGAGCCGCAACTCCTCCTCCATGAGTAAGGCACTGAATTCTTCAAAAGTTAGTGGTTGAGGTCTGATTTGGGTGTTAAGAGCAGTTGCCAAACCATCAAACTTAGGTGGACATCCTCACTTGACTTTTGAACACCTGCTCCCACCATTTGATCTCGTAGATTCTTTATGTGAGTGATAAACACCTCTGCAGTCTCCCCATCAATAGTCCCTTCTGCTACAAGTTGATTCTCCAAGTTCTGAATCCCTCTTTGATTACGAGTTTCATATTGATTTCTCAATATGTTCCATGCTTCACATGCCTTCGTAGTATGCTCAATGAGAGTTAGAACACTATCAGAAGTACTTGTAACAAGAGCACAGAGTGCATCTGCATTTCTACGTTTCCAAGCACGTAGAAGATCAGCATCAGGAGGAATTATTCGACCAAGATTGTTTGGATCAGGTCTTTCTTGGGGCTCATGATCAGTCCCAAGAACATTCTCAAAAAGCTCATACGAATCCACAATAGAAGTGATTTTGAACTTCTACAGGGTGTAGTTCGTACCATCAAGTTTACCTTCTATGAAGGCTAGTGGCCATATCCGCAACGTTGGGATGACCGGCATCATTGTTGCTCCTACTTGTGCGCCACCTACTCTTGTTAATGAACCACCTTGGCCCCCAATCATAGATGATGATGCACCACTTGACATCTTCTCTCTTTTGTTTTTCAGACCTTTGCAACCTCTGCGTTTCTGCTTCTACACCACTCAGAGCCTCTTGAGCTTTGATACCATGTAAGAAAATAACACCACACCGGAATAGACCTGTAGACAGATTTGAGAGAAAAAAATGCTGACAAAGATAGACGCAGACTGAGAGATAGAGAGCTCAAATTTTCAGATTGCCGAGCGTAATGCAGTTACAATGATGGTGCTGTCGACCCGTGCACTCGCACTGTGGAGCTTAGATGGTGATCTAGACAGACTCTAGATGAAGGGCTTACTAGTGCGCAATGCTATGTAAAGCTCAACCTGGGCCATGCTTATATAGCTTTTACAAGGCAGTTCGGTATAGACAAACGTAGTCGGGAGATACAAAATAGTCAGTACAATATATGATCCGATAATATCTCCACGACCAAAAGTCCGTCTTGGCCATAGGGGAAACCGCACGATGCCACAGGACCTTTATTTTCACCTTAAATGGCAACCCAATGGCTTGGAAGTTTATGCCCTACCTAACCTAATGGCTAGGCTCACAAAGATCATCTACAACCATCAACGGTCACACATACACCTCATCTAACTTGGAAGTTAGGGTTCCACAAATGTCCGGGTTCTCATAATGGCTTCTCCTCATAATGGGGGCCTTACAGGAAATTAGTTGGAAGTCTCATCTACTTATGCAATAGCAGGCCAAACATCTCTTATGTTGTTGGAGTAGTAAGTAGGTTCTCTAATAAGCCTTGCCAAACTCATTGGAAGGCAAAGGATAAAATGATGTTCCAACCCTCACACAAGAAGATTGTAGCTCAAGCGTAAGCACCACCTCCTTTACTTGTCAATCCGCGGAGACGTGAGGACCGGTATGAAGACCACGAGCAAGTGAAGGCACAAGTGCGTGAGTGAAAGCACACAAACATGCACACACATACACACACACGCGCACAAAGTAAGATCAAAGAGAGGAACAATGGAAAGCTTACATTGCAAAAGAGTTCTCTTGAAAAAGTTCTATTCTCTCACAAGCCAGCCCCAAAAATGAGCTCTCTAGCTCTTTTTCTAGTTTTTTGACTAGTTTTGGCCCTGTCCAGACCTAGTGTCCGGCCTAGTTAAAAATTAGGTTCCAGGGCTTATTTGAGGGCTCAAACGAAGTCTAAAAATTATGAAAATTGGTACGATGGTACTTCTAATACTCCTCAAGCTCGAGGACTCCTCGGCTTGAACAAAATGGAGTTACTAAAAATAGATAATGGTATTTACAATGGTTTTTAGTGATGAAAATCACTATTTTTGTAGGGGATTCTTTTGAAAATTTGACATACACTTCTTGGAGCTCCCTACTTGCTCCCTTTCCTCGTGTGTCCACCTTTTGATGTGCTTCCATGCTTTGTCCTTGACTTTGAGCTTCAACACTCCCCCCCCTCTCGAGTCTGTCGTCCCTGACAGACCCTTGTTGGAAGGGCTGTTCTGTGTAGTGCTTTGAGAGGTGGTGTCCATCCGTTGTATGAGCTGGTTCCTTGGATTCCAGCAAGAATGTGTCGTTGTGAGCTTTCAAAACTGCAAGTTGCTCAAAAGAGGTTGTCAAGAGTGATTTGGAGCAACTACTGGCTTCAATTTGCTTCCGAGATATGGATGTTGTTCCCATGATGTCCGCTAGCTCTTTTAAAGATGATGTTGAGAGCAGTCATGCCAACTACTCATAACCCATAATGAATGATGGGTAAGTGTGTTCGTGCCTGGGTTGAAAAAAGTATGTGCCTTGTGCACGGCCTTGTAATGTAGCCCTACGCATGCTTACTTGGAAAATGCATTGGAAGAAGTATGGTGCAAAAATTGCGGGTCTTGAGCTAAGTGCTCAAGGGTATGCTGACGAAGAGGTTTCCTAAACTATCATGGTTATGGTGTTTCCAGAGTAAAGATACTTACCATGGCGAAGGTTGATGGATGTTTGTCTCTTCGTGTTGTACACTCGGCCTTTGGGATGGAACCTTGTTGATGAATGTCCATGTTGATTGTCCACGGATGAGATCTTTTGAGTGGTGGATCCCCTCTCCTCTTTTCAAAGCAACATTTGTCACTAACAATGTGCATTTCTCAGCTTGGGCTCATGCACGTTCACTTCCCTATATTGACACTCAGAGGAATATTGGACACGTGCCGGTTTCTAAGAGATTACCATGCTGATTGACATAGACCATTCACCAGTGCTACTGTTCCATACTGGTTCAAGAAATACTGAGAATTGAATTGCTTTATATTCCTTGGCAAGCAACATCGGGTAACTACACCAAGCTGAGTTTCACATATTCTCTTTAGCTCACCATATGCAGGAGTCTTCTCCTCCAGAACTACCTTTTGCAGATATCTCCTTGGATGCTCTGGTACATGAAGTAGTTAAGCATCACTCAAGTTGCGGACCTTCAAGCTCTTCATTCCTACCATGGTAAGAGAAAATCATAGTGGGAGATGCCATGTTCATGCCAAATGCTTGTCATCTACCAGATAAGGCAGCAATAATCTCACTGCTGGCCGAGACACACTTCTATCCAAATTGATAAATGCCTAGTAATCAACAGTTCCACCTTCAACTAAGCATGACTCATTCATGTTTCATAAGCCAAACCTGGGAACAAGCTCTCTCCCACTTTTCTTTCTCCCTTTTTTTTTTTTTTTTTTTTTTTGAGGAACAAGATATCACAAAACAAGAACACAAAAGTTAGTATCAATAGAAATGTTTGACCTATGTCACTGTGCTTTTGTGCATGGGATTCTCAAGTGTGTCTATGCACGGCCGTGTAATGTGGCCCTATATTAATGCATACTTTGGAAATGCATGACCTGAATGGTGCAAAAGACAGGGTTGTGCAAGGAGCACATGGTTGTTGCTCGTTCGAGGCTTTCGATGTTATTTGTGGAGGTTGATGCCGAGCTTGGTGGAGGTATCCATTGAGTCTCGAACTAATGTAATCCTCCTTATTGGAGTCCATTTTAGAACATCATTTGGCACTGTAGAGGTCACTTCAGGCGTCTTTCTCTTTGGATGCTTTCTGAACTGTGGTATCCAGTGTGGTTGACGCTTTGGTTTGGTGGAGGCCACTTGCACTTTTGGCTTCCAAACCCATATCCTTTTTGCATGTCTTCCTACTAATGTTGAAGAGCTGATTTGATCTTCCTTTGGTCTCTGTACGTGGTTCTTACCCTTTTCTCTTTTTGGCTTCTTTGTTGAAACCTTTTGCATGTGGGAGAACAAAGGTTGTTGTGGATGTAGGAGCTTCTTAGGTACCCACATCTGTAATTGCCCTTGTTGAGCTGCAGCTAACTTCTTATGCACCCAAACTTGTTGGATACCTTGTGATTGAGCTTGTCTGAGCTGCTTCCTTCATCTTCTGGCCTGGTTAGTGTGCATGGATGGGATTTGTGGGGGCAAGGCTGGTGGTTGCTCTCCTTTGTGTACCCAGATCTCCTTCATGCCCGGAACCGCTTTTTTATCGAATGGTGTCTTTCTATTTGATGTAGCAGTTGTCGTGAACGGTTGTGTTTGCTTGTGTGGTGGGCTCACTACTGTGGCTACTTGATTCTTTGGAGAAGAAGAAAGATCCACCCGCCTTCGAACCTGGTCTTCCACGATTGACTCCTTCTGCATCATAGAGCTTTTGACACATACAACATCTTCTTTCATATGATTAGTCTTGGAAGAACTAAGAGAGTGTGTGGTGCCATGATTTAGGAGCATGCAGTTCTCTAATTCTATTGTAATGCATTGTTCATGTACCCAAACTTGAAGAATTTGACTTCTTAGGTTTAAGTTAACTGCATGGTCATAGATCCAATCTTGACCCAAGACAAGTGGTTCTGTAAGGTTCTCATCTTGACATACTAGCGCTTTGACTCTCATTGGAACATCTTGAAGGTAGATGGGAAGTTCCACCTCGCCCAAACAAGGGGTTTCCACACCTCCCAATCCTATGAGATAAGCTTCTATGGGATTGATGTTCAACCCCAAGTCTTGGCAGTAGGAAAGTCTAACTGCACTACTTGCTGCACCTGAGTCAATCAATGCTTTCACCGTCCTTTCACCCTTCCCTTGTCCTATCTCTATGGTCACAAAGGGTCTTCAGTCAATGACCTGAGAAGTCGCTATGCCTGACTTTTGACACATATCCATGTGATATTTTGGGGCTTTTGAGTTGACTTCTAGGCCTAATCGCCTTAACTTATTTCGCCTAATACGCTCTCTGGCCTCTATCTGTGCTTCTTCTCTCACTCTTAACTCTTCATCTTTTCGCTTCTTAGCAGTGTTGAGTCTCATTAGCATATCCTCAGTAAGAGGTTCTTGATATAGCTTGACTCTACAGCCACTAATATAGTTTGGCAAGATATCTCCTTCTAGAGTGGCCAACTGAACTGCACCACTAGTGGAAATTCTATTAATGATCATGGGTCCGTATCCTCTTTTTTCCAACTTACGGGCATGTTGTTTTAGTGTGTATACCAACACTATGTGAAGAGAGATGGTGGATGCAATCCAAAGATGAGTAGGTGCCGCTACAACCAGCTTCACACCAGCCAACTGAGACTTCAGAGTTGATTAGTAGACCCTTTGAGCTTCCTAAATCCACCAAAATATCAGCCAAGTACTTTGGAACATGTATCCCAAAAGTTTAAGTCAAGACCGACAAGTTGCGAAATGACTAGCTCCCAAAACTTGCTATTTTTGGACATACACCTGCTGGAAAAAATGAACAGTGCTCTCAACCTCGAAGGAATTAGAAAAATTCCTTTTGGGCATAGCAAATAGACTTAGCAAGCTTCCTATTCCAAGTTAAAACACTTCAAATGATGGACTGAGCACTGAGAACAAGTTTCATCAAGTTCTGGAACATTCCCACAATTCTCGGGGCTCTGTAAAGATAGACCAGTAAGCAGTAAAATGCAGATATCTCCAAAAGTATAAATCCAATGACCTTGAAAATTAATAGGTAGAAACTAGACAGTAAGAGCTATCCAACGCACTTTAAAACACTGATAAAGGTTGAGTAAAACTCGAGATATGACCTTCTGAAGTTACTGCTCTGAGTGAGTATAGCAGAGAACAAAACAGAGAGGTAGATGATAATAAATGTATAGATTCACATATGATTACAACCACATTGGCAATGAATCTTTGCACAATGGGAGTAGAATGATAGAGCTATGGAGTAAGCTCTTCAATCTCTACAAAATGACATGAAGTGGTCACGTACAAGGCTTGCTAATCGCCTCTTCCTTCTTGCTCCTTTTATAGCTATTCTTGGAGGGAGTTTTGAATTCGAATTCGAATGGCTCCACCTAAAAGTGATCCCCAAAGTTAGGAGAGATTCCCTCAGCTCAAAAATTCGTGATTTTGGTAGTTGGAGCCACGAATTTGCTTTTACATCATGGATGAGGTAAGCCATCCTTTTACTTTTTTCTTTTTCCATTTACAAGAGATAAAATGTACTCTTTTACAAGAGGTGTTCACATGACTACTCATGTGACTTACAAATGAGGATAATATCAAGCATATCAAGCATGTAGGCTTGGGCAAGATGCACCAACAGCTCCCCCTCAAGCCTAACATGCTTGGCCTCCAAATAAGTCTTCAATTGTCCTTGATTTCCTGCAAACCAATCATCAACTTGAATCTACTTAATTTCGTACCATCAAGAGCTTTCGTCAACATGTCTGCACATTGCATATCTGTAGAGACGTAGGATAGTTGAATATCCTTGCTCATTAGCTTCTCCCTTACATAATGGTAGTGGACTTCAATATGCTTGGTTCTAGCATGGTATACCGGATTAGCTGCTAGATGTAGTGAGCTTGTGTTGTCACCAAAAATGTGAGGTGTTGAAGAATGAAGTCCAAGATCTGTGTACAAAGATTTTAACCACATGATTTCTTGAGTTGCATTAGCCAAACCTCTATATTCAGCTTCAGTAGAAGATAATGCCACGGTTGGTTGCTTCTTCGATGACCAAGAAATGATTTTTGAACCTGCAAATGATATATACCCTGATGTGCTTCTTCTATCATCTTTAGATCCGGCCCAATCTGCATCTGAGTAGACCTTTAGCTCAATATCTGAAGTAAATGAATAAAACAAACCTTCATTCATGGTCCCCTTTAGGTACTTGAGGACTCGCTTGGCCGCTTCCATATGTGGTCTTCTCGGCTTATGCATAAACTGACTCAATATGCTAACACTATAGCATATATCCACCCTTGTGAGTGTTGCATAGTTCAAACTTCCAACCAAGCTTTGATAGCTTGTGATGTCTTCAATTGGCTCTCCTTCATAAGCACTAAGCTTATGATTTTGCTCCATAGGTGTACCTGCACACTTTGTATTTTCCATCTTGAACTTGACGAGCATGTCATGGACATACTTCCTTTGTGTGATATATATACCTGAATCTGTGTAGATCAACTCCAATCCAAGAAAATAAGTGAGTGGTCCGAGGTCACTTATTTTGAACTCCTCCTTCATTTGACTCTTTACCTGTTTGATTCCTTCAAGATCATTGCCTGTGATAATAATATCATCAACATACACACATAAATAGATCACTTCAGATCCATTCCTCTTTATGAACAAAGAGGTATCCGCCTTGCTAGCTTTGAATCCTTGGTCCTGCAAATAAGTAACCAATCTGAAATTCCAAGCTCTTGGAGCTTGCTTCAATCCATACAAAGCTTTCTTTAGTTTGCATACATAGTTAGGATGATGTGCATCCTCATATCCAGGAGGTTGTGCCATATACACTTCCTCAGAAATCCATCCATTCAAGAAGGCATTCTTTACATCAAGTTGATAAAGATTCCAATTTCTAGATGCAGCAAGACTTATGAGAACCCTAATTGTAGGCATTTTTGCAACAGGAGAGAAAGTCTCCTCATAATCAATACCATGGGTTTGAGCAAACCCTTTAGCAACTAACCTTGCTTTGTGTCTATTTATACTTCCATCTAGATTCTTCTTGATTTTGTATATCCATCGAGATCCGATTATCTTCATAGATGGCTTGTTAGGTACAAGCTCCCAAGTGTCATTCTCCTTCAAGGCTTCCATTTCTTCATCCATTGCATCTCTCCAAGCTTTCTTGCTTTGTGCTTCTTCAAATGTGGTAGGTTCTTCATTGGTTGAATCCTTTGCAATGTAGATTGAGTGCTTGGTGACCAAAGAAGTATCATAACCAAACCTCTCTGGTTTCTTCTTCTCCCTCGAAGACCTTCTAAGTGGTTGATGTGAGCTCTCGGGTCCATATGTAGCATCCTGCATCTTTGCTTTACCTTTGTTCTTCCATAGCTTTAGTCTTTCCAAGTCTTCTAGGTCAATCTCCGAATCACTTTCTTCAATCTGCTTTGGCTCCTTTGGTTGAAGTGATGGAAAATCTTCATCCAAGTCATATGGCAGCTTCACTTTCCTGTCATCATCAAACCATGATTTGTTTTCATAAAAAATTACATCTCTACTCACAGAAAATCCTTTATTGGTTGGATTGTACAATCTATATCCTTTTTGGTTTTGATCATAACCAATGAATACACACTTCTCTGCCTTGGGATCCAATTTCCCTCTTACTTGAGAAGGAATGTGAGCATAGGCTAAGCATCCAAAGATTTTACAATGCTCTAGACTAGGTCTTCTTCCATTCCACACTTCATATGGAGTGGTTCCATCTAGTGACTTAGATGGAAGTCTATTTATGAGATATGTGGCTGTCGACACAGCCTCTGCCCATAGGTAGTTCGGCAATCCCTTTTCATTGAGCATGGACCTTGCAGCTTCGACAATAGCTCTGTTCCTCCTCTCTGCTACACCATTGAGTTCGGGTGTATACCTTGTAGTGACTTCCCTTTTAATGCCTCTTTCATGCAAGAAGGCATCAAATTCAAAAGAGAAGTATTCTCCTCCACCATCTGATCTGAGTCGTTTCAAAGTCCTACCTGTTTGGTTTTCAACAAGAGCAATATACTTCTTAAAGCAATTAAACACTTCATCCTTGTGCTTCATGAAAAACAGAATGGTCCACCTGCTACAATCATCTATGAAAGACACATAATATCTTGAGCCTGATATAGATGGCTCCTTACTTGGACCCCACACATCCGTGTGCACTAGATCCAAAGGATTTTGATACATATATCCTTTCTTATTGAAAGGTTGTCTATGAGCCTTGCCGAGTTGACAAGCTTCACACTTATAAATCATGTGTTGCCTTGTGATATTAGGCAAACCAAGTACACTTTGGTCCCTGCAAATCTGTTTGAGTGTCCTCTCACCAATGTGAGCAAGCCTTTTGTGCCATATCTCCAACTCTGTTAGAGTTTGAGATCCATAGCTAAACAAAGCTATGTTCTTTGTATCTTCCACTTCAAAAGTGAAAAGCCTTCCTGTCTTTTCTCCTTTGGCAATCCTTCGAAAGCCTTGCCTTGGGTCTTCAACATATGCTCCAAATCGATTGAATCTAACCTGCAATCCTTTTTCAACAATCTGTCCAACACTTATTAAATTTTTGGTAATTGTAGGGACATACAAGACTTTGCTTAAGAGGTTCATATTCCCATCTGATGTCTTCACATTACCTATCTTCTCCACTGAGTGCTTTGTGTCATCTCCTGTCTGCACTTCATGCTTGTTATGAGGATCTTCCAAATCAGAAAGTAAAGCCACATTTCCTGCTACATGGTTCGAGCATCCCGAATCAATGTAAAATATGTGATCATCATCCTTACCCTTCTTCGTTGATAGATTCATAATCAATAATGAATCTTCTTGACTTTGGTCCTCTGCATAGTTATTGTAATCTCTTCTTCCTCTATGGCCACTTTGATAGTTGTTGTTGTTGTTGTAATTGTTGTTGTAGTAGTTGTTGTTGTAGCCTCCATTGTACCTGCCTCTATTTGATCCATAGCCACCTCTATTGAATCCTCTTCCTCTTGAGTTCCTCGGGTTCCTGAAACATTCTTCAGTAGTATGGTTAGATAAGCCACATATGTTGCAAGGTTGAGATGATTGGAATCTCCCCCTGCCTTGCTTTCCACTTCTGCCTCTTCCTCTAGCTCTTCCTCTACCTGCAAAGTTTGCTTGGAAAGAGCTTCCTTCATCTTCATTCTTTCTATTCTTTGACTTGTCCTTGACCTTAGCTTTATCAGAATATAAGGCAGAAGTTTGATTACCTCTTGAGGACTCACCACCTTTGCTAATCTTTGCTTCATGAGTGAAGAGTTGGCCCATGAGTGTGTTGAGGTCGGGTACATGCATATCCATGTATAAATCCATGGCTGTTGTGAATGACTCCCACTTGTCGTCTGCTTTGATTCCATTCATGATTTGTCTTATGATTTGCTCCTCTTCAATTACTTCTCCAATGCTTCCAAGTTGGTCGGAAATCTCCTTCATCTTTGTGACATAATCAGTCACATTTTGCTTCGGGCTTTTCTTCATTGTTGTGAACTCCATCCACAATTGGTTCTTCCTTGCTCGAGTGTTGGAAGAGAAGAAAGAAGCAAGTGCATTCCAGGTTTCTCTTGATGTCTTGCATCCCTTGACATGAGGTAAAAGAAAATCAGAGATTGAGTTTAGAATATAGGACCTTGCAAGTGCATCCTTCGAACACCAATTCGAAAGTCCTTCCACTTCTTCATGTGATGGTTGCCCTTTGTTCCTCATGGTTGGCATTGCTTCATCTCCGGATATGAATCCATATAGATTCCTCCCTTGAAGGTAAGCCTCCATCCTTAGAGACCATGCCGGATAGTTGTTTCGATCCAATTTGTCAATTGTTGATGGAAATCCATCTCCCATGTTGCTTGACTATGCTCTGATACCACTGTGAAGAGAGATGGTGGATGCAATCCAAAGATGAGTAGGTGCCGCTACAACCAGCTTCACACCAGCCAACTGAGACTTCAGAGTTGATTAGTAGACCCTTTGAGCTTCCTAAATCCACCAAAATATCAGCCAAGTACTTTGGAACATGTATCCCAAAAGTTTGAGTCAAGACCGACAAGTTGCGAAATGACTAGCTCCCAAAACTTGCTATTTTTGGACATACACCTGCTGGAAAAAATGAACAGTGCTCTCAACCTGGAAGGAATTAGAAAAATTCCTTTTGGGCATAGCAAATAGACTTAGCAAGCTTCCTATTCCAAGTTAAAACACTTCAAATGATGGACTGAGCACTGAGAACAAGTTTCATCAAGTTCTGGAACATTCCCACAATTCTCGGGGCTCTGCAGAGATAGACCAGTAAGCAGTAAAATGCAGATATCTCCAAAAGTATAAATCCAATGACCTTGAAAATGTATATGTAGAAACTAGACAGTGAGAGCTATCCAACGCACTTTAAAACACTGAAAAAGGTTCAGTAAAACTCGAGATATGACCTTCTGAAGTTACTGCTCTGAGTGAGTATAGCAGAGAACAAAACAGAGAGATAGATGATAATAAATGTATAGATTCACATATGATTACAACCACATTGGCAATGAATCTTTGCACAATGGGAGTAGAATGATAGAGCTATGGAGTAAGCTCTTCAATCTCTACAAAATGACATGAAGTGGTCACGTACAAGGCTTGCTAATCGCCTCTTCCTTCTTGCTCCTTTTATAGCTATTCTTGGAGGGAGTTTTGAATTCGAATTCGAATGGCTCCACCTAAAAGTGATCCCCAAAGTTAGGAGAGATTCCCTCAGCTCAAAAATTCGTGATTTTGGTAGTTGGAGCCACGAATTTGCTTTTACATCATGGATGAGGTAAGCCATCCTTTTACTTTTTTCTTTTTCCATTTACAAGAGATAAAATGTACTCTTTTACAAGAGGTGTTCACATGACTACTCATGTGACTTACAAATGAGGATAATATCAAGCATATCAAGCATGTAGGCTTGGGCAAAATGCACCAACACACTAGATCTCCCTCTTTCAATCCCTTATCCTTGATGTGTGCATCAAAGTATGCCTTTTGCCTCTTCTTTGCAGCGTAGATGCCTACTGCCGCTCGTAGCCTCGTCTCACCCAAGCGTTCGAGATCAAAGATCCTAGAGGACAATTCATGCCCATTCCACTCATACTCTTGTGCTACTTTTAAGGCAGGGATTAAGAAATCTAATGGTAGCACAGCGTTCTGTCCGAAGACCATCTGAAATGGGGTGGCGTTGAGTACCGTTTTGTAGGCAACTCGATAAGCCCAAACAGCATGATGAAGTTGTTTGTCCCAATGAGAGCGTTTATTATTTACCAGTTTTGTCAATACGTTATAGAGGATCTTATTGGTACTCTCGGCTTGTCCGTTGGCTTGTGGGTGATAGGGGGCAGATTTCTTATGTATCACCAAGAATTCTTGGAGAAGATTTTCAATGACTTCATTCAAGAAGTGTGTGCCTCTATCGCTCACCAACTCTATTGGTAGTCCATATCTCGTGAACACATTCTCGAATAAGAACTTAGCCGTAGTCTGAGCATCATTCTTTGTTGTGGCTTTGACTTCTACCCACTTTGTAAGGTAATCTATGGCTACAATGATGTACTCTGCATGGGAGTTTCTAGCTGGGGGGTTAATAGGACCTATGAAGTCTATGCCCCACTTCGAAAATGCACGTCCTCCCATCATTGGCCTCAAGGGCATCTCGTCTTTCCTCACTGGATATTGTGCACGTTGGCATGTGTCACATTTCTTGACATAGGTATGTGCATCCATATGAAGAGTGGGCCACCAAAGTCCTGAGAATAGAATGGTCTTGATCACTCGGTCAGGACCAAAATGTCCACCTGCAACACCGCTGTGTGCAGTCTCTAAGACCTTTAAATAGTCTGATTCGTGAACGCACAGTCTTAAGTAACCATCTTTGCCTCTTCGGTATAAGTTGTCTCCTACTAGGGCGTAGCCTTGAGCCTCTTGCTCCATGCTTCTTCTTCTTGCTAGACTAGCCTCTTTGGGTAATCTTCCCGATCTCATAAACTCTACCAATGGAGCACTCCAACCTGGAATTAATGACACTTGATAAAGGGTCGCATGCTCCACTGGGGGTCTCTCTCTGCACCTTGGACAATTCTTAATCCACTCATGTATTTCTTTGTCCATGCTAGGCCAATACACTCCTAAACGCTTTAGATTCTGCAATGTTCGTTGTTTAGAATAGTGATTTCCTAGCATTCCTTCATGGGCTTGTTGCAACCAACTACTATGTTCATCATCCTCCACACAACAAGCTAATACACCCTCAGTATCTTGTTTGTACATGCTTCCTGCTAATATGTGATATTTTTGTGATTTTACAATTTCTTCTTGTGATGTTTTCACATTCTTATTTGCAGGGCCAAAGGTTAGGACTGGTACCAACTTATTTGCCCATTTAGGAACAACTTCTAAATTGAACAGATAAGCATCGGGTAATTCGTCAGACACTCCTTGCGGTGACTCTCCTGAAGTGATGCGAGAAAGGTGATCTGCCCAAAGGTGGGTTCTACCTTTCCTGACAACAACTTCAAAGTCATATTCCATTAGTAAGAGGAACCATCTTACTAAGCGTCCAGTATTGCAAGGTTTATTGACCAAATATAACAAAGCTTGATGATCAGTGAAAAACTTGAACTTGTTGGCCAATAAATAGTGTCTAAACTTCTTCACAGCATATACCATGCCTAAGCCCTCTCGCTCAGTTGTGGTATAGTTCCGTTCAGCTGTAGTGAGCTGTCTACTAGCATATGCTATGGGCAAATCTAAGTTTCCTTCACTTGTGGGTTGTGCTAGCACACATCCTATGGCATGATTGGATGCATCCACATGGACATGGAATGGTTTATTCCAATCAGGAGTGGTGAGTATTGGTGCCGTGCACAATCGTTTTTTCAGTTCGTTGAAAGAATTCTCGCATTCGTCGTTCCACTCAAAATTAGACAACAAGGCATAAAGGGGTCTAGCTATGATCGCGTACATGTGGATAAACCTACGGTAGTATCCACAATGGCCCATAAAGGCTTGTACCTCTTTAATATTCCTTGGCCTTGGTAGCTCCGTTATGGCTCGTACCTTATCTTCATCTGTTGAGATTCCATTCTTAGAAACAATATGACCTAAGATTTTACCTTGACGCACCATAAACACACACTTTTCTGGGTTCAGACACACTCGATATTCTCTACACTTGTTGAAGATTTGTCTGAGCTCAGGGATGTGAACCCTTCTTTCTTGGGAATGAGCACATAAATCATCCACATACACTTCTAAGCTCTTTCGCAAGAACTCTTTGAAGACATGACACATGAGCCTTTGGAATGTTGTAGGTGCATTGGTGAGCCCAAATGGCATCACCCGAAATGCAAAGATTCCCCACTCTGTAGCAAAAGCTGTTTTGTGTTGATCTTCTGGGGCAACGGCTACTTGATTGTAACCTGAAAATCCATCAAGGAAGCTATAAACTTCCTTGCCTGCAACACGCTCCAATAGGTGTTCTGTGATTGGAAGTGGATAACTATCTCTAATCGTAGCGGCATTAACTTTTTTAAGGTTAATACACACTCGCAACTTCCCGTTCTTCTTGGGTACCACAACAATGGGGGACACCCATTCGGTATGCTCAATCTCATAGATGAATCCAGCTTCAATCAACCTATCAATTTCTTCTTTTATTTTGGCTGCATAGGTATCATTATATGTGTAGGGCTTCTGTTTGGTGGGCTTAGCATCAGCAGTCATGGGGATAGTATGAGAGCAAATTCTTGGATCTACCCCTTTCAAGTCTCTATAGTGCCATGCAAACACATCCCTATATTCCCTTAATAGAGCTATGAGCTCCATTTCTTCTCTTGCACTTAGGTCATCTCCTATATATGTGCATCTCTCTTCGTTCTCTTCAATGGTCACTACAATCTTCTTGGTCTTTTCTTTATTATCATATGATTCTCCTATGATGGCCTCTCTCTTAGGCATTCGTACCAAAATTTTGCGGTCGTCAACTTCATATTTCTTGAAGTTTTCTGGTACTTCAAACAATGATTCCTCCTCTTCTTGTTTCACTGCTTTTCTTTTCTTTTTCTTTTGACTACTCTCACTTCCATCCTTTGACTTTACTGTTTTAATACTTGTGAGAGGTTCTTCTTCTTTCTGGGTGAACACTCCTATATCTTCTAGATAGTGCTGCTCTGAGTTAAAGCAACTATCCATCACAATAGACTCCAGATCATCGTCATTCTCTTCTTCCTCTATGACATCACTAGGGTCACATTCTTCTAGCAAGGGTTGACACATGAAAACTGAGATATCATAACCCTCCTCATCACAATGGGGTGTCCACTGTTCCTCATTGACAGCAATGTCCATGGTGGCTAAGATTTCTGGCCAGCCATGAGGCTCAAACTCCTCATCTGGAAAGATCATCGGTGTGTAGGCTGGGTCTCTAATTGGTCTATCTCCTAGCAAAGTTCCTTCTTCTCTTGCCTTTAAACGTTTTTCCTCTTCCTTTGCGACCTTGCACATCCACAAATGAGTATCTTCATGCAGCCATGATGGATCAGGTGAACTTTCAGAATGCACAGAGATGGAATCTTCTTTCGCTTTGTGGATAGAATTCCACTGTAGGGGTGGTACATCTCTGAAGGTGTAATCCTTCAAATTGACCTTGGTGGTGACCCCTAAGTGCTGTAAGTACAAGGAGTTAGTTCCCCAATCCTGTACTATTTGCAATTGTCGTAGGAAGGGTCTTCCTAGGATCATCTCATAGACATTATTTTTCTCAAAGTCACATATAGCAAATGTGTGCTCAAACTCTACACCACAAGTGGTTAGAGTGATCCCTTCTAGCAATCCTAGAGGTCTTTCAAAATGACCATCAGCCATTTGAAGCTTCATTCTAGTTGGTATTAATGTGGGCTTGCCCCATTGCTTCCACAAGGAGGTGGTCGCAATAGCAACACCAGCACCTGAATCTATGATTGCTTTGGTTGTGTAACCTTGGTAGGTGATTGGAAGATAAGTATTACCTTCTTCACCCTCACACATGTCCCCTATTTTGTCTAGAGGTATCTCTGGTACCCTTTGCTTGGAGCCTGCTTTTGGCATGTTTGAATCAAGTTCTGGAACCTGATCCTTCACATGATTCCAAAGCTCAGGTTTTGCTTTGAGCAGCTCTTCTACAGTGAGATGACACTGAACCTTAGTGTTCTTCACGACAAAGAAAGAAACCTATTATTACTCAGAGTCATGAGCATGCTTGTAGTGATTGTGCACCTTGATTCATGTTTGGAGCTACATACCGTGTTCCTTGGAACCACTGAGTCTTCATTTCTTACTAGTATTGTGGGAGCTCTAATCTGGAGAGATTCAGATTCCCGTGGGCCTGGAAATTGAGGCAGTTCTTCTAAGGTATTAGATTCAAAATCTAACCTTTCGTCTTCTTGTTGTTCTGCTTCATCTCCGTAAATAGTTGGGATGTCTTGGGGAAATTGATCATGAAGATCATCAATCTCAGGAATAGGAGGGGAATTACCCTTCTCCTTGGCCCATTTCTCTTCTTGTATTTCCCGCAAGAATTCTTGAGAGTACTGTTGAATTGAAGGAGGTATTCCTGGATCCGTGGAATTAGGAACATAAGCTCCCATTGGTGGTGAGCTTCCTCTTTCAATAACTGGTTGAGCCTGTGGAGGTAAAGAAACTTGTGGTTTGTTTACCAACTGCTCTAATCGTTCTAGTAAGCCCTGGAAATGCAAATCCCCTTTGACAGAGTTTGTCTGATTGAACTTTTGACTAGTCTCAAGTATAGCTTGAGCTTGTTCTACCATTTTCATGCACATTTTCATCTGTTCAATCTCTAAGTCCGCTCTAGGGTAACTCTTGTCTAGGTTTGTAGCTGTAGGCCCTTCTTGAAGTCGAGCCTGGTAGGCCTTGAACATCATGTCCAAGCCTTCTGGGGTTGGATCTGCAAGAACCGACCCTGGTTGTGGTCTATTTACAATGGGTGGTGGGGTGGGATGAGGTGGAGTGGATGGAGTTTCGGTATGCGAGGGGCTTTGAGATGCAATGTCTTCTATTTTTGTTTTCGCTTCTTTTAAGATTTCTTCTAGTTCCAATAACTTTTTATTCCACTTGCGATTGGCCTTCTCTCTGGTATCCTTCCATGTTCTTGTTTTCCTCTTACTAGGCTCTCCCGATTCACTCGACTCTGATTGTTCTACTGGTTTATCCTGTTTTAAGGCTTGTGCTCTAGTGACAGCTTGTATAGGAGCCACATTGCTACTACTTGAACTTGAATCTGCCACTAAGCCTACCACATTAATGGGTGTAATCTTGGGTGCACTGGAGGGGTTTCTTGGACAATCTCTGGGGAGATGGTCTTTGCCGCAATCAGGACAAAAAGCCTGTATTGTGATAGCCTGTCCTTGACTCGGAGATGGTGGGTGGGGACAGTCACGAATGAAATGGTCACCTTGACATATGAAACAAGATCCTCTAGGGGCTTGTGGTCTCATTTGTCTCAACTGGGGCCTAGGGTTAGGATTTGTGTACATGACATTGGAGTATTCTGGCTCCCAATTTTGCTCCATAGGTGGTACCTCATATTGATACGAGTAAATCTCACTATGTTCAGGTGACTCTGTGTAATACGCATGTGGACTACCTTCATGGGAGTAGTCTGAACTATGAGCATGAAAATCATTATCTGGTATCAATGGGGTTAGGGGCACCAATGCTCTATTTGGATTTTCTTCTCCCACAGCATATTTGACTGGAATCACGTTGGCTGGAGCTGGTGGTTGGTTTCCCAGGACAGGTTGTGGCCTATATGGTACCTGATATTGCTGTTGTGGTCTATAATATGGCTGTTGGTATTGGTTCTGATACCTACCTTGTGGGTAAGGTTGCTGATAATTCTGTCTAACAGCCTGCCTATTGTAGGGACAATCTTGAGCCGTGTGGTTTGTGTATTTTCTCTCAATAGTGCAATATGGAGCATTCCTTTCTCTAATGTTTTGGTTTTGCATTGGGCATACATTAGCCATGTGGTCGCCCCCACAAGTATAACACCGATTCACTAGAGTGACTCTCTGTGTTTGTTTATTTTGGACTCCCAGCTTCTTGGCAACTTGCTCAGCTATCTCCTCTATTTCCGTGGAGATTTTTGAAGTATCACTAGTAGAACTATCTGAATCCTTATAGAGTTTGGATAATCCTAACTCCTCACCCAAGTTATCTTCTATGTCAATGCATGTCCGCACGCACTCTTCTATGGATCTAGGCTCTTTCAAATATACGTATGATCTTAACTTTGTGCTCAGTAAGCCATCTAAGAACAAAGCCACTTGTTTGGCTGGTGTGGGTAACTCGGGAGCAGGGCATCTTTCTAGGTATTGTCTGAACCTTCTACCTGCTAGTCGCACTGTTTCTTGGGGTGTCTGCTTGAAACTGTGGATCAAGGATGATGAGTTATGCCTGATACCACTCCTTGGAAAATTCTACAATGAATTCGTCTAGCAGTTGACCTATATCGCGACAGTTGCGACTACTCAATGGTTGAAACCAAGCCAAGGCAGTGCCCTTAAGAGTCAAACCAAATGCCTCGTATTGGGTGAATAAATCCTCAACCTGTTCAGCTCTTAACACTTGTTTGAACTCGGCCACATGATCATAAGGATCTCCTGACCCGTCAAAATAATTCTTCATTGCCTTGATCACTTGAGTGGGTCTAAGGGTTCTTGGGTGCTCTCGGGGTCTAGGCAATGGAAAATCATGTTCATCTCTTTTTTGCCTATGTTCTTGATGTCTCTCTCTTTCAGGTCTTTCATTTTCGAATCCTGATCTATTCCTGCCCACGGTGTGTGCAAAACTTACCTCAGGTCTCTCTCTAGTTCTTCCTCTCTGGGCTTCATGAGCGTGGGATGATCCTACTCCTTGGAGGCCATGGGAAACATTGGATATTGGTGGGGGGAAAATCAATTCATTCTTCCAAGTATATGCATGTCTATCATGTTCTGTTACCAAGAAAATTTT
Organism: Ceratopteris richardii; assembly: GCA_020310875.1. Lineage (NCBI taxonomy): Eukaryota > Viridiplantae > Streptophyta > Polypodiopsida > Polypodiales > Pteridaceae > Ceratopteris > Ceratopteris richardii. The sequence continues at coordinate 25,066,977 of CM035414.1, read as the reverse complement.
CTCTGATGTGTTATCCAGGTAGACAACTTTGCCTGGTATCTCTGGATCCTTGAACTCGTAGATGATGACTATGCCCAATTGGCTAGGTTGATCTGGCTTGAATCTCCAAAAGGCTTCCTCTGTTTCTCTATTCAAAAATAGTTCTATGCTTTTGTTATCTTGAGGGATCCAGTCTGGAGTGATCACTCGGGTCAAAACTGACTTACCTCTAGGAGTCTGGGGTCCTTGTCCTACATTTCCTTGTTCTAGGTCTCCTATTTCATTCTCAGGAATGACATTTCCAAACTCATCAGTCCTATCTGGTAGGTTGGTGACCACATACATGGTTCCTTCCTTATCAATGTATGAACCCTCTTCGAACTTGACCACCGGGTGTTCAGGTCCAAAGGATTGATCTGGATTTTTGAGTTGGACCACTGATCGCCTCAGACCATCCTCATAGATGCGAGCACCTAATTGGTTGGTCCGAATATATTCCAACTGTGTCTTATAGGGACCTTCTGGTGTTTGTAGATGGGCAGTCCCTGAGCCACCTGCAGGTTTTCCCATACTAAAAGACATTTCTGAATCACTTGTGTCTGAACTTAGTAAAAGATGACCACTTAGTTGTGGTGCACAAGACTTGGATGTATGGTTGATACTAGCCTCAGAAGATCTAATGCTTTGTTTATCCTTGCCTAAGTGTCTACCAGATCTCAGGTTCATAAGCTTTAGTCAAGAGTCCAAATTTTCCCCTTGGTATGGTTCAAAATTCTTTGGAGTCCCCTTGGTTCCTTAGTCCCACTTGAGGGTCAACTTCAAATTATCCTATCTCAAAATCAACGCGTTATTCTTGAAAAAACAGTTGAGGTCGTGTAGGATTTGAAACGAGCTTTCCAACGAGCTATAGAGCTCAAAAAATGGACTTTGGATGAAAAAGTTATGCCAATTCAGGCTCCTGGGGGTCAAAACAGGCAAACAGGACCTTTGGAGAAAATCGCGATTTTGTACCTTGAGAATCGTGTTCACAAAATCGTGTTTTCACAAAATCGTGTTTTGAAAATCGCGATTTTGATCACAAAATCGTGTTTCTGAAAATCGCGATTTTGATCACAAAATCGTGTTTCTGAAAATCGCGATGTTGATCACAAAATCGTGTTTCTGAAAATCGTGTTTTTTGACATGAAAATCGCGATGTTGATCACAAAATCGTGTTTATGAAAATCGTGTTTTTTGACATGAAAATCGCGATTTTGAGCACAGAATCGTGTTTTTGAAAATCGCGATTTTGACTCAGAGAATCGTGTTTTTTTCACAAAATCGTGTTTTTTTTCACAAAATCGTGTTTTCTCAGAATCGTGTTTTTGGCATGAAAATCGCGATGTTGAGCACAAAATCGTGTTTCTGAAAATCGCGATTTTGAGCAAAAAAACGTGATTACACAGAATCGCCTTTTTCTTCACAAAATCGTGTTTTTTACTGAAAATCGTGATTTGTGAGAATCGCGATTTTGAGCACAATCACAGAATCGTGATTCTGAGAATGACCACAGAATCGTGATTTTTTCAGCCAACTTTTAGGCAGGAAAACAGAAAATCGTGATTTTTCAAAAAATTTTGAATTTTCACAGAATCGCGATTTTCATCACAGAATCGCGTTTTTTGGCGGGAAATTCAATTTCTGAGCGCCGGCTATGGCGAGCTCCGTATGAGCAAAAAATCATGAAAAAAACACAGCGCTTGCTCTCCCTTGCTTCTCCTAACTCCTTCCCACACAATAATGCATGAAAAATGGTATGAAGATGGTGAAAATGCACTAAAAAACAAGAATTTTCTATGAAGAAGAAGGTGGAAGAAGGTGGAGATGATGATGATGATGAAGATGAAGAGGAAAAAACAGAAAATGAACTGAAATGACAGTTTTTTTTACCTTCCAACGTCGCAAATCTACGATCTTACCATCACAACGCTCGTCCTCGAAGCTCTCTCCCCGACAACGGCGCCAAAATTTGGTGTAGCTCAAGCGTAAGCACCACCTCCTTTACTTGTCAATCCGTGGAGACGTGAGGACCGGTATGAAGACCACGAGCAAGTGAAGGCACAAGTGCGTGAGTGAAAGCACACAAACATGCACACACATACACACACACGCGCACAAAGTAAGATCAAAGAGAGGAACAATGGAAAGCTTAGATTGCAAAAGAGTTCTCTTGAAAAAGTTCTATTCTCTCACAAGCCAGCCCCAAAAATGAGCTCTCTAGCTCTTTTTCTAGTTTTTTGACTAGTTTTGGCCCTGTCCAGACCTAGTGTCCGGCATAGTTAAAAATTAGGTTCCAGGGCTTATTTGAGGGCTCAAACGAAGTCTAAAAATTATGAAAATTGGTACGATGGTACTTCTAATACTCCTCAAGCTCGAGGACTCCTCGGCTTGAACAAAATGGAGTTACTAAAAATAGATAATGGTATTTACAATGGTTTTTAGTGATGAAAATCACTATTTTTGTAGGGGATTCTTCTGAAAATTTGACATACACTTCTTGGAGCTCCCTACTTGCTCCCTTTCCTCGTGTGTCCACCTTTTGATGTGCTTCCATGCTTTTTCCTTGACTTTGAGCTTCAACAAAGATCAACCATTGGCAGAAGATATCAACTTAGAAGATGAAGAGCAGATTGACTTCAAGGCTTGGAAGTCAAGAGGCAAGAACAAACTCAAGCAATCAGAAGACATACCAGAGTCTTCAAATCAAGCACTAAGGAGATCACAAAGAGAAAGCAAGAAACCCATAAGGTATGGCTATGATACATCTTTAGTCACCAAACACTCTGTGTATATCACTAAAGAATCTATGGCAGAAGAGCCTTCTTCATTTGAAGAGGCCAAGAAGAAGAAAGAATGGAGAGAAGCTATGTAGGAAGAAGTGGAACCATTAGAGGAAAATCACACTCGAGATCTAGTTCCCAAGAAGCCAGACATGAAATAATTGGTTCAAGGTGGATCTACAAAATAAAAAAGAACTATGATGGCTCTATAAACACGTACAAGGCAAGGTTAGAGGCAAAAAAATTTCCCAAACTCATGTAGTAGACTATGAAGAAACATTTTCACCTGTGGCAAAGATGCCAACAATTAGGGTTTTGGTAAGTCTTGCTGCTTCTAAAAATTGGAATTTATATCAGTTAGATGTGAAGAATGCATTCTTAAACGGATGGATATCAAAAGAAGCGTATATGGCACAACCACCAAGGTTTGAAGATGAAGTTAAAGTAGGTTATGCATGCAAGCTTAGGAAGGAACTCTATGGTCTCAACCAAGCTCCTAGAGCTTGGAACCATAGACTTGTTACTTATTTGCAGGACCAAGGCTTTATGGCAAGCAAGGCAGAATCTTCTTTGTTTTTTAAGAAGAACAAATCAGAAGTTATCTACTTATCTGTTTTTGTAGATGACGTCATCATTATAGGGAATGATGCTAATGGCATCAAGCATGTCAATGCTTAGGTCATGAAGGAATTCAAAATCAGTTATCTTGAAGAGACCTATGTGCGAAAGTACTCCAAAATGTCTCTAAAAACACCCCTCTTCAAAAAATGGGCTTTGAAAGCAAAGAATGAATCTTTGAGGGACCAAAACATGTTCAAGGTAATGTTAACCTTAGTCTTTCCCCTTCTTCACACACCACAAGAGTGTAGCTTAGTGGCAAGAGATTTTCCACGGTTAAGCAAGCTCCGGGGGGAATATTACTAGGATGGGTGACCTCCTGGGAAGTACGGGGAACCTCTATCTTCCTTGATCGTTGAGATCCTCCCTTATGTGCAGCCAACGGTGCCAACGATGACTTCGGTGACTCGGATGACAAGGTATGCCAAAGTCTATGCCTTGGTCGCCACCTTGGTCGTAAGCCTTGGGGAAAGTCGGGGGAGGGTGGCGGGTGCTCCCTTCACTCGCACAAAAGGAACAAAGCTTTTGCATTGAACAACTCTGACAAGAGTGAAGTATTTTGATGGCAATACACCATAGTGCGCTCTCCTTCTTGAGAGCTCCACGAGGATATCCTCAGAGTAGAAAACCGAGCCCCTAAGGCCGCACATAGTACTCCGCATAGAGGCTATAGAATATGCAAAATAACACAGTACAGAGGGAGCATGAAGATGGACTTCTTAGGTCTTACGAATGCGGTCAAACTTACAGTCTGTGACTGATCAGGCCACTATATGTTTCATTAAAGAACATATACAAAGAAGTGTTCGGTGGCCATTTGGCCTTTCACATGGACACTAACCGTAACATCTAGAAAGGCTTCATGTATATAGAAGTTGTTTTGGTTATCGAGGAGATCTTCCATGTGTTGTATTTAAGAAGCTTGGCACTCAATCGTATTAAAAAATGACTGTCACTCTTTTTGCATTGCTTCTAACTCCTTGCATAAAGTGATAGTTTGGCCAATAGTTTTGTGCTATTTGTTATCCCTGTTAAATAATTGAGCCTTGACTTGTTCAAGCTCATTATCCATATATGGTGTAGTAATGGTAAAGATGGTGCAAGCCTTCTCCAACAGGTCATTCTTTGTAGTTTGTTCTTCTATCCCAAAATTGACTTTGGCTAAGGTCTCCTGCTTTTGTGTCAAGTCCTTCCACAGGGCCTCCATTTCACTCTCTTTATCAGTGAGCTTCTACTGCAACCTTAAGTCCTGAGCCTAATATCTCATAATCTCACCCTACAAGTGTGAGAGATCATACTTAGTAATGTCCAACTTTTCTTGGAAATTCTTTTGAATTTCAGCTTTCGGAAAATCAATATGACTCTAGATCTTATCGAGGCGTATACAAGATATTGTTGGATCTTTTCCAGATCTTCCATGACAAAGTGAGGTCCAATACCTAGCTCGAAAGAAGAATCAATGGGTAGTGTTGACACATCAGTGGTCAAGACTTTAAGGTCTTTAGAATGGGGTTGATTGAAGGTGATGGGAGGAGGGGTATAGGTTAGCGAATCCAACGGGGTCTGCATGGTGATACATTCATGTATAGGGTGAGCCTCGGGTGATTCAATGGGTCGAGACGAGATAGTCGAAATAGCTAAGAGAAGTGGAGTGAAGTGTTCTTTGGGCTATTCACCCTCCTTAATAGCCTCGAAGTCAGCCATCAGCATGATGCAATCGAGGCGATCTCTGAGGAGAGAAGACATTATGGACATAATTGAGGGGCTTTCAACTAGGATGGCAACATCGTTGATGTCCATTCGTGAGGGACTCGTTCGGTTGGTGGGGACCACAAGGATGGGTGCCAAGGTAGTGGTGGTGGAAGAGAGGACTTCAACTACCTTAGTCTTCTTAGAAGTGACTATAATGCCTACATCCTCCATCTCTAAAAAAGAACTATGAGCAATAACAACATCAACATCTACGCGACGCTAGTTAGAGCAAGGGAAATAGAGCATAATAATGGATTCATTGTCATTATCCTCCATGTGAGAAGACACCATAGAGGGTGGGGGAGGAAGAGCAAGAGTGTGAGGTGTAGTGACTTGAAGAGTGTGAGGTGTAGTGACTTGAGGGTTAGGTAAATGGAGAGAGAAAACATGGGAAAGGCAGGTATGAGGGGCTTCACCCTTGCCTAACTGTTTTAGGATCATTTGGCACTCTTTGTGGATGTTTCAAAAGTAAAATGCTTCCCAATTGATGGCTTCTGAAGTAGCCAAGTGAATAACGGAGTACACTGATCGAGAAATACCATACAATCGTTCCTAAAGGAGGCAACCACCGAAAATTGTAAGTGGTGCACTCTGACAATGGGTGGCACATGATCGCATATTCGTTGGAGGAGCATCGAGGGAAAAGGGCATTCATGGTAGCGAGCAGACGAGAGGTGGCTTTGGTGCGACCCATCTTGGAAAGGAAGAGCGGATATGTGAAGGTTTCTGTTATGAGAATGGTGAAGAGCCAAGGAGCGGTGTCACGCGAAGTGGAGGTGGAATCGAGGCAATCAACAATGGCATGGACAAGAGTATCATTATAGGCATGAGGGAGGATAGTATTGCATGATAGTTGGGCATACTATAGGAGCCGACATTCTTGGAAGTAATCAACGAGCTCCGGGTCCATGGAGTCCCCAAAACCAGCCAGGTGTGGCAAGGTCTCCATTGCAAGGTCTCCATTGCAAAGTAAGCGAGCATTGCAGACAACGAGCAATTGTAAGCTAGGGGATATGCACATAGAGTTTGAAGAACACCATAAAAGTGAGAATTGAAACTAAGTGGATAAATATATGTAGATAGCAGCAGTGCCGATGGAAGCATGCAGGAATGATGAAAGCAAAAGATTAATTGCCATCGACAACAATATATTATAATACAAGCCATTATACTTGCCAATTATGTAAAGGAATACATGGATTGTATTGAGAAGATGGAAAGTGAAATGCAAGCGCATTAAGTAGCCACCAAAAAGTAGTTATTAGTGAGTGTGGACACAAAACGATCATAATTTAGATCCATTGATCGGACTACGTAAGGATTATCTAGTGAGAGTTTCCAACCGAAAAGTAGTTGGAACAATTTGCATGAAAATGTGATAAATGGCCGAACCAACAAACTTTGAAGTTTCAAGCGGTACAATTAGCCTTAGAATTGTAAGCCAAAACTAATTGGTGGACCGTAAAGAAAAGGTTTTGCAAGAATCTATCAAGCATGCCAAATTTGTAAGTCTTGCATTAGGAGGAAACTTGCAAACCAATCTCCGTCCAAAGCTCAAATGACATCCAAGAAATCATAAATCGGATGTTCATGAAGGAATTTATGGTCAATAGCAACACGTAAAATAGGAACAACTAACTCCATGGGCACAATGGCTTCAACTCCATAAGCCAATTTAAATGAGGTAAATCGAGTAGAGACTTTATAGGTCGTACAATAAGCCCATAAAACAGAGCATAAGAACTGGTCCCATCTCTTCGATGAGAACTAAATTAACTTCTTCAACACTATTAACAGTGATTTGTTAGTACTCTCAATGAGACCATTGGCATATGGATAATAGAGAGTGCTTAACTTATGGAGAATATTAAAATCAGTAGTTAAAGCTTTTATGAGCTCATTAACAAAATGTGTACCAAGATCAAAAATAATTTCTAGAGGCAACTTAAAATGGGGAAAATCATACCGTGTTAAACACCGAGCTACCAAAATTGCAGTGCAATTCATAAGATCACATGCTTCTGCCCATCGCTTTTCACAATCAATACAAGTTAAAATGTAATGATTATTATTAGAGATAGCAAGAGGAGTGATTGGACCAACAAAATCCAAGCCCCACTTTTGGAAGGGTTCTAAAGGAAAAATTGGTTGGAGAGGAAAATGCCAAAAAATGGATGCCCGGTTTCCTAGCAGGGATCACGTGCAAGAACATAGAGGCAAATATCTTTGTGCATTGTAGACCACCAAAGAACACTCTACAACACTTTCTTTGATTCTCTACTTTCCACTCCTTTAAACTCTCAATTGCTATAGATTTTTGATCCCATCCTCTTGTTCCAAATTTTTTTTCCTTCACTTTCCAGTCATTCTTTTAACTTTGGCACCATATTATTACTACGATCTACCGATTCTTCTCGTTTTGTCCTTTATACACCAATAAATCTCTGGAATCTAAAGCATTCTTGGATTCTACTAAAATTTCTTCTTCAAATATTGGTTCCTCTTTTAACATTGTCACTTTGTCAATTACTCTTTGTTCCTTACCCATGCTTTTCGCTTGATCTTTCCTTGCAGAACTTCCATCGAATTTGGAAACGTGTGAAGAGACTCGTGAATATTCCACACCAGAGCATAGAATTGGCATAAACTAGCCATCTTATCATCACTTTACATCTCCAAACCTTAAAACATCTAGTCCTTTCAGCCTCCACTCCCTAGCAAGATCCCTAAAGTGTTGATTGAACTATCTCTACTGGAAATTTACAGCCAAAAAATAGGGATTACAAGAAAGGGTTCTTGGATGGCAGTCGTATAGATACCTAGAGACTGGATTATTTCCCAACCATAGACTTACAAATTGACAGTATAAACAACGTCAAGGAGATACTCGTGGAGTTTTTGGAATTTACACATAATTAACTTCACACTTCCATTAAATATTCCACTTTTATAATGTTATTGACAACAGAATCGTTTACAAAACTATTGTGCATACAGAATAACTTGCAACTTAACCGCAACATTAATTTAACTATGTAATGATCCTTAACACAAATAATTACAATGAATTCACTAAAAAAACAAAATTAGCTTAACAAACGTAATTGACCTTCTCGACCTTCCAACTTTTGTCTAAGATTCTTGGGTGTATGAACATATGCTTCACACCCAAAAACTCGAAGATGATCAAAATATGGTGGCTTCCCTGTCCATAACTCTTGTGCCACTTTCAGACCTTTGGTAGTACTAGGTGAAAGGTTAATCCCATGAACTATAGACAATACTACTTTTGCCCACAAAATTTTGCATGATGCAACATAGAAACTACTCTATCTTGAATAGTTATTCATCCGTTCAGCTACACAATTTTCTACTGGGCTCTAAGGAGCCGTAAACTCTCTATGAATCCCTATAGACTGGCAGAAAAGGTTGAACGCATGTGAGGTATACTCAACCCCATTATCTGAACATAAAGCCTTAAACTTAGTTCCTTTCTTTGTCTCAACTCAAGCAAGCCATTTTTTGAAAGTAGGGAATACCTCATCCTTGGATTTGATATAATATACCCAAAATTTTCTAGAAGCATCATCTATGAAAGTATCAAAGTAAAGAGAACCACCTAAGGACCTAGTGGGCATACGACCACACATATCTATATGAATGAGATCTAAAGGCTGAATTGAAGATTTAGTGTGCATTCTATGCACATTTCTGGTTTGCTTTCCATATTGACAATGCTCACAAAATGAAAAATCTACGAAAGATAACATATGTAAGTAGCCAAAATGAGAAAGATTTTCCATTCCACTACGAGATATATGGCCCAAATGACCATGCCAAATAGAATCGATAGGCTGTTCAGTAACAGATAACAAGTCATCTTTCTATGATACAAGTAAAGGATAAATTGATCCAACTTTGCTTCCTTTTGCAATGAACATATTGCCTTATGATATACGAAAGGATTGAGCATAGAAGACCACCTTGTAACCAAGGTCATCAAGTTGACCAACTGACATCAAACTGCATGATAGCTTAGGTACATGGCGTACATTATGCATAGTAAATTTTGAACCATCAATGAACTAGACAGCCACATCTCCAATCCCCCATAATGTCACACTCGTAAGAGTGACCAAGTCTCATGGTACCAAGAGACTTTGCTACATAATTAGAGAACCATTTTGTATGTGGTGTCACATGGAAAGAAGCACCAAAATCTAGCAGCCACGTGTGGGAAAGAGAATCAGCCATAAGAGTCTCAACTGGCACAATACTATCAAGTGTCAACACATCATCATCATTAGAAATAGCATTAATTTCTTCAATCTTCAGATTCAAAGTAGATGGTGCAGGTAATTGTTTAACATGTCCATCATCATTCTGTCCTTTACCTTTAGCATTCTTTAATGCATAACAATCTTTCTTCATGTATCCTTTCCTATGACAATAATGGCATTCGATATCCCTCTTCCTTGATTTACTTATACTCCTATTTCGTTGACCATTCTTTTCCTTGTTCATGCTCCTGCCACATTGCTGATTCTTTCCTTGGTAAGAATTACAAACATTATATGCATCTCCACTCTCAGTGCTAACCATAGATTTTCTACGAATCTCCTCACTCAAGTGCTCCACATATGTCATCATAGAGGAGTTTACCACTAGGTGCACTATTGCAAATAGTTGTGCAAAACGTATCCCATGATGATGGCAAGGTGCATAACAACAATACTGCTTTCATTTCATTATCCATATCCATTTTCTGAGCCTTTAACCAGGAGAATATAGCATCAAACTCATTTCGATGAGAAGCAACACTATCTATGTCCTTCATACGAATGTCATATAATTTTCTCATCAGATACACTTTATTTGATGATGTCTCTTCTCCATATGCATTGCATAACTTCTTCCAAATCTCCTCTGCACTTTCATAGTCTGGTACTGTAAAGTAAACATTATCTGCTAGGTGCAAGAGAATGGTAGACTTGGCCACTAACTCATCCCAATCATCTTCATCCATGTCAGCAAGCTTCTTTGAAATTCCATTTACTTGCTTCCATTGCCTACTTTGAATCAACACATCTTTAATTTAATTCTTCCATAGAGCAAGGTTTCTGCCATCAAATTTTTGGATCTCAAAATGGTCTTTGCCCTATAAGTTATAGCTCCTCCTCGAAACACTTCCACTAGACCCTGATCCACTAGATGGGCCCGAGACCTCTGATGACATGATGGTAGAGAACTAAATCGAATGACAATGGAGCTAGAAGAGTCCAAACACCAATGAATAAGTGTATCAAGGAGTAAATTGACCACTGTATAGTTGACTAGACCAAAAGTCTGGAAAAATTTTGCTAGAGTATCCTCTACAAAATGAGCATATGATGAGTGTCAAAATATCATAAGAATGCAAGTACTCACATTTTTACGTGCATAGTAAATCACTAACTCGACTGCATATAATCAATTACCTAATAGAAGCCAACTAGGCTTATCGAGAACCTATATAAAACTATCATACATCTCCTTTGGCGACTCTGGGAAAGACTTGACCGTCACTCTTTTTGCATTGCTTCTAACTCCTTGCATAAAGTGATAGTTTGGCCAATAGTTTTGTGCTATTTGTTATCCCTGTCAAATAATTGAGTCTTGACTTGTTCAATCTCATTATCCATATATGGTGTAGTAATGGTAAAGATGGTGCAAGCCTGCTCCAACAGGTCATTCTTTGTAGTTTGATCTTCTATTCCAAAATTGACTTTGGCTAATGTCTCCTACTTTTGTGTCAACTCCTTCCGCAAGGCCTCCATTTCACTCTCTTTATCAGTGAGCTTCTGCTGCAACCTTAAGTCCTGAGCCTAATATCTCATAATCTCACCCTACAAGTGTGAGAGAACATACTTAGTAATGTCCAAATTTTCTTGGAAATTCTTTTGAATTTCAGCTTTGTGAAAATCAATATGACTCTAGATCTTATCGAGGCCTATACAAGATATTGTTGGATATTTTCTAGATCTTCCATGACAAAGTGAGGTCTAATACCTAGCTGGAAAGAAGAATCAATGGGTAGTGTTGACACATCAGTGGTAAAGACTTTAAGGTCTTTAGAATGGGGTTGATTGAAGGTGATGGGAGGAGGGGTATAGGTTAGCGAATCCAATAGGGTTTGCATGGTGATAGATTCATGTACAGGGTGAGCCTCCGGTGATTCAATGGGTCCAGACGAGATAGTCAGAATAGCTAAGAGAAGTGGAGTGAACTGTTCTTTGGGCTATTCACCCTCCTTAGTAGCCTCGAAGTCAGCCATCATCATTGTTGGGGGTTTCTTGGACGTGAAGGAGTTTGAGGGTTTGTAGGAGAAAAAAGAAGAAGAAGAAGAGAGGAAATAACTCAGACAAGCTTCTGCAGAAACACCTTTGAACCTTGAGTTTTTGATTACAATAGAAGGATTACACTGTTTCATTCAATCCAAGTTAATACTTCGGGTGCAATTACAGAGAATGCTCAATCATAAAAGATCAATTATCTCAGAGTCTTCCAGCAGCCGGCCTCTTCTGCACCAGTCCTTCACTTGCTTCCAGCTTCTCCTTGTGCACACCTTGCACTAAGCTTCCACGAGCTGAGGGACTAATACTTTTCTGGCCTGATCGCGGAGAGAGACTTTTGGGATTGGTGTGTCCCGCTTCGCACTCTCTGCACCTCCCTTAGCCTCACTTCTTGCACTCTTCACTTTCCGCGGTCGTCACACACCAGTGACTCTTCACTTCTCCTCTTGCTTCTCCCTTCCAGTGTCCAAGAATAGCCTTTTGTCTCTCTTTTGTTGAGTGCGCCGGTTCCGCGCACTCTAACTATAATACAATCTTGGTGCCCTTTCAATGTCCCAAGATTGTCTTTTGAACTGGTCACCAACGACTCACTACTTTGTCTTGTAGTGACTTTAGAACAAAATTTTGATTGGGCGGCCCTATTTCCACCTTTGTACACGGCCGCTTCCATACCTTCACCTTTCCTTTTAATTCTTTACTTTTGCACCTAAGATTTTAAATTCACCCTTTGAACCTTAAGATCAAAAATACTTTGCACCCTTAGTTTCAACCGGTTAGGGCTCAGCAGATGCCCACCACCTAAAGATCTCTCCGTCCCGGAGAGACAACAGCAATACCAAAACAGGTAGAACTCAAAGACAGCGGACAGGAGAAGAACGAATCTGAGGCAAGAAAAGAGATAAAGAGTGCGAGTATTATTTAAATAAGAAAAATCATAAGGCACCCTACAAAAATTATTGACAAAATCAGAGGGATGAGAATTTTAGTGACAAAGTGATAATGGAAGCTAAGAGCAATTATTATGAAGGGGATGAGCAATTTACTGAGACTGTGGACGACAAATTATTGTGCAGGGTGATTGAGATTCTCAGCCGATGTTGGTGGAGAGGGGGGCAAAGGAGCAGAAGCTTGCTCAATCATATGCTGTAGCGAACTAAGGCATTGCCTAAGATTGTCCCTGTCCCGTCGGATACGTCTGCATGCAGGATTAGCACATAGCCCTAAGTTAGAGCGATTTTGAAGATCTTCTAAGGCTTTCAACGCAGAGTCGGCCATATCTCGATAGTGATCTCTCTCTTCTTTGAGCAATCGAGCCGTTTCATTGAGCGATTGCCATTGAGAAGTAGCCATGCGATTGTTGTCGTCAATTGTGGAGATATATATTGCTGATGAACCGACGCTGCCGCCGATACCGAATCCAAGGAAATCTGGGAGGCTTGAGCACTGCCAAGAGCAACTGCGCTCGTGTCGCGGAGTAAATGTAAAAAGGAAGGGGTGGATGGGAGGTCAAATGGCGGAGTAGTTGAGGCAGGTGGATTGGGAGGGAGATTGGAAGGAGGGTTTACATGCGGACGGGGAGGAGGGGTTGTAGATGGAGAAGGAGCGGGTTGGTCACCGGTACGTTGAAAAACAGAACTCGGAGGACGAGGGGGTGTACAGGTGGGGTTTTGCGGGTTGAGTTGGGTTTGAATTTGTGGGCGAAAGGATGCGGCCGAAGAAGATCTATGAGGGGGAACAGGTTCAGGAGTATGAATTGTGGCAGTAGCAGGAGATGTAGTGAGGAGAGGGGAGGCAGAGTGTGGATGAAGGGGAGGAATATCAGGTGGTGCGGAGGGTAGGGTTGGAACGGAAGTCGAGCCAATGGAGAGTGTAGGGGAGGGGGGAGGGCGGGAGATGGAAGGCATAATCTGATCTGTGTGGGATTGGGGTAGTGAATGATTAGCAAAATGCGCAGGGAGATGATATAACCAAGCTAGCAATGGAGCAGAATATATGGAAAAGGCACGAGATTGGCGAGTGATAGCTCCACGAAGTCTACTGGAGTGCAAGCTTAAGGAACTATAGAAGAGGGCGGCGTAAGGGTACGGGCGGCTAGTGAGGAAGCAGTAGAGTGGATCAGCAATGCGAATATCGGACAGTGGAAGTCGAGAGGTTGGGCAACGAAGTAAAAAGAAAAAGATGAAGGAATTAAGAATGGATTGCATTCGAATGGAGAAACTTGCGTGATTTTCAAAGCGAGTTTTACAAAAAGCAATTGTTTCAGAGGGTGATACTCCCGAATATAAGAATGGAGGGCTGCTATAGTGAATGATGGAGGAGTGTATACTGGTGGCAAGGTCAGAGATGGTGAGAGTGCCGGTGCGAAAAGTGGGGAACAACCGGAGAGCTTCATAGACATCATTATGGTTGGATGGGTCCTGCAAGATAACGTTGGCCAAGCCCAAAAGTCCTACAGACTGAAGATTTTCGACGGAGAAAAGATTACGGAGTTCAATGGGGGGAAGGGATAGATGAAGACGAATTTGGATATTCAAATCCGGTGGAAGAAAAAGGCGCATGTAATCGCCGGAAGGCGAATAAGGTTGCGAGTTCTGCGAAACAGAAGGAGAGGAAGAAGGGGAAGGTGGGCGAGGAAGGGAAGGTGGAGAATAAATATCGGTTGAATCAGAGCGAACTGAATAGGTAGGAATATTTAAAAGTGGGGGAGGAAATGGATTATGACGAGCGGAAGTCGAGGCATCAGGTGTGGGATAATGGGAGTCTGTGGTTGCAGGAAGCGGGGTGGAAAGTGAAACTGGCAATGTCGGGACCGGGTAGACGAGGGTGGTAAGTGGTCGGGTATGAGAGGGTTGAGGATTTGAATGAGGGTCAGTGGGATGGGTCGTTTGTAAGGTCGAAGATGGGAATTCCGAAAGAGCTGCCTGTGTTGAAGGATCGGCCATTGGGGACTAGAGCCTGAGGAGCGGGAAATATTTCGGATTGCGAAGGGTGCAGAGCGCTGCAGGTGTGAGAGGCGGGGTGAGAGGGGTGGTGATAAGGGGGATTCGGAGGGGGTGGTGGGTTGGGGGAGGCGGATGGGGTGGTGGGATGGGGGAGGCGGATGGGGTGGTGGGTTGGGGTTGAGAGAGGGGGTTTAGAGATGGGGGGGCGGAGAGCACTGCGGGTGTGAGAGGGCGGGGTGTGTTAAAGGTAAGATCGTTTATTATTAACTTAACTGTTAACTGCCTACCGCAGCCGTTAATTACTAGTTTAAAACAACAATCCTTTAGAGACTCCAGAATCTGGTTCCACACTTGCGTACCAGATATTTCCGAGTCTCTCTTTCTCTGTACTCAATCTTACCGCAGAATAAACTGACTCTAACCATGTGGGTCCTTGGGAGTGGTAGGGGTCTGTTGACAGAGGCCCTGTACTATTTTCCCAACTCCTCACTCAACCGTAGTTATGGTTTTCACGTCTTAGCTCAGTTTTGCTCCTGAACAACTTCACTAGACCAATGTGCTGGACTCAGAGCTCCCAGACTGTTCCTACCATAGTGGTTGAGCAGTAGTCTGAAATGACAGTCCAATACTTTTAATAACTTAACAGATCATCACACGCAATTCTTCTTGTCAGTTCACAGACTTACCGTGTATCTACCTTCAACCCGTAATATCTACTGTCCGCAAGACGTGTCGCAACATTATTACCATTCTACGCGTACTTAGACATTACCGGCACTACCTTTGAACACAGACTATAATACCGACTCAGTCACTTACAGAGCATCATAGCAACTCATGTTCAGTCGTCACGCTTACCTATTCCCCGAAGAAATAGCAAATGGACAACACACTAACAACTTACGCATAATCAAAGACACCTTAACTCGTTATCGAACAGAGTCTCAAAATCGCAGTACCGACTTGTAACACCGTAGTGTATCACGCATACGCAGTTAAACGATTACACAGATAAGGCGCGCAGAACAGGACAGAGCCAAGATACTCTACTCGTTAACACCTATCTACACACAGTAGAAGAGTTAATCCCAAATCAGGGCTCTCACAATATACTCGCAACTTCCCAAAAACGGGACTCCTTCTCTCGTCCCTCTGCTGTTCTTTTCATTGCTTTAAATAGAATTTTGTTACAAGGCTTGCGCGAATCTTTCTTTACCGCGTACTTCCAGAAGGGTTCTTTCTACATTAAAAACCTCTGTCTAAGTACAATTGTCCTTATTCGGCGGCCGTCTAACACTGGCACGCACGGTGGACTCGAACCCGCAAGTTCCTATGGTTCAGATACTAGACCTTCTAAGTACATACTTCGAGCGAGCCTAAATGTTCGGGTAATTTTCTTTTTGAGGGTTTCTAACATTTGCACTAAGGTGGTAGGTTCTAATACTTGGGCGTCGGTTCTGACTGCACTGAGGGCTATGGCTTGATTTAACAAAATTTCGGCTTGGGTTTGAAGAAAAGCCTCCTGGAGATAAAATTCGTTGGCTAATGCCGCATCTCGGGCTGTCGTTATTTCAGTCAGTTTGGTCTGCATCTCTCTGATGCACTCCTTCTGGTTGCGTATTTGGTTGTCTTGGCGTTCAAATTGCTGTGTTTGGAAATTGAGAGTTTTCTTATACGCATCGCGTTCTCTGCGGGCGTTGGCGATATCTTTTTGGTATTGGCCTTCCTTTAGTAATTGTTGTTTGAGAATATGGTTGACCGCGTCGGCACATTCTTCGGCTCGCCGTAATTGCTCTTGAACTTGGTCGGCTTCTTTCTGTTGGTCCTGCATCTTCTGGGTGGTTTCTTGTAATTGCGTCTTCGTGTCTGCGATCAATTCTTCGAGAGATACGTTGATATCTTCTTGTTCTTGAAGGGCGGCCTTCAGTGTTCGAATTTCCTCATGTGCGTCGTGTATGACTTGGTCTTTGGCAGCTAGCTGGTCTAGGGCTGCATCTCGTTGTTGTACTAGCGTCTGTTCTATCGAAAGTCGTGCTTGGAGTTCTGCTAGCTGTGTCCGGAGTTGATGATTCTCGGTCTTTACGGCATCAACTTCTTCCTGGAGGGGGGCGATGTCGGCTTCCAGGGTGTCTACCTTGTGCTGGTATTCGAGTTTGAGGTGGTCCGTGGCTGCGGTAAACTGGGCGGGCAGCTGGTGTGATAACTGGATGAGGAACTGCCCCATGGCGGCAAGTTCCGAGAATGCGTTATGTGGCGGTGGTGGTGGAGGATGACGAGGTTGAGAGGATGTGTCGGTGAGTAGTTGCTGGGAGTTTGGCGGAGAGTAGTTAGGGGAGGAAGAGGAAGATGCTGCGGGTTCAGTGATGGGTGGGAGGGGTTTGGCAGGAGGTGGTGTAGGGAGAACGGTATCTGAGGGTTTTACCTTGTCGAGTGTTTGTTGTATGGTTTCTGTCTGGTTGATGGCGTCAATGAGTTGGTCCAGTGCTTTGGTGGCCGATTCCTGTTCATCCTGGTGCTGCTCAGATTCCTTTTCTGTGGACACTATTTCTGTCTCTGCTTGATCTTGCTGGTCTGGTTGCTCCGTCGATGTTTCGTGGTGTGTGGCGGTGTCGTGGTATGTTTCCTCTTGGTCGTCTGGCTTAGTCTCCTGATCTTTTCCGGCGGATCCTTGGACTTCACTTTCCGAGGAGCTGATCCGAATTCGCTTGGTACGGAAGAGCTGATTAATCTCTTTGTCTTCTTCTTCAGTGTCCTCGATTGGTTGTGCGGATTCTTCGTGTCGAAGTGCGGGGCCTGCGGGTGGGGGTTGTGCGGCGAGAATGGTTGGGAAGAGGAAGGAGATGATGTGTGGAAGGCGAGAGCGGGGGGTAGAACCCTTTTGGAGCTGTTTTACGATAGCTACACATTCTTTATGGATTCTAAGGAAAAAGTAAGAGGCAAAATTTACAGGTTCGCGGGCAACTAAGTCTAAGGCGGAGTAGAAGGGGCACGAGATGCCATATGTTCGTTTTTGCAAGTTAAGGATGGCTACAAGGAACTGTAGGGCGGATCGCTCGGGTTCTGGGCGGCATAGGATGGCGTATTCGTTTGATGAGGAGCGGGGAAAGAGTTCGGACATATGGGCGAAAGGGATGCTAGGACCGGTTTCGCGGCCTTGCGGGGTGAGGCGGTAGGCGTCGGCGAAGGCTTGGAAGGTGATGACGGTTCTATGTGGGAGGGAAAGGAAGACCCACTGTCGTTCGGTGGCGGAGCTTTGGGCAATGGCTTGGATGATCTGTGCGGAGAAGGGATGGGCTTCCACTGAGTGCCAAGGCAACTCAGCGAAGTTGGCCAACCCTTTGCATCGCAGGTATTCGCCTACGTCTGTAGGGATACCGTCGCGGAAAGAAGCGTAGTTGGCTAGCGCTTCCATGGCGTTCACAGTGCACACTTACAGAAAACACAGAATACTGAGATACAATCACGAAAACACAATAGCGATTTTTGGCGCAACTCAGGGGGTTAAATATGGAGAACACGGTGTGGGGGTGAGTATCATTGTGTGGTGCGGGAATGATACGGTTTGCATGCTAGCGTACGTACTGAGTGACCGGTAGGGAGGGGCGGCTGGTAACATAAAGAATTGTAAAAAAGACGGGTAAAAGCAAAACATAAAAATTTATACAAAACGTGGCTCGTCGCCGAATAATTAAGGCGTACTGGTAGTGGGATAATACGGCCGCAACTTCGATCCATTAATTACTTTTGGAAGTGGAATTTCGGTCAACGTAGTCAACCGAAAAGTTGCCGGACCTACTTGTGCTGAGATCTTGAAAGGGCCGAACCATCGTAGTTTGAATTTTCCTGCTGCTCTGTCCGATTTTGCGTTATAGAAGAGTACAAGCTGTCCTACCGAAAAGATTGGCGTCTTCAAATATCGATCGTGTGTCTTAGCTTGCCTTAGTTGAACTTCGCGCATAGTTAAAAAACTGAGCCATCGGTGCTCATCAAGTTCTCTGAGTGCGTCCATTCGTGCTGTCAGTGAAGATTCCGGTAGCATCTTCTGAGTGATTGCTACCCGCAAACTTGGGATGACTACTTCCATGGGAGCGATTGCTTCTAAGCCATAAGCTAGCTTGAAAGGTGTCAAGCATGTTGTTACTTTGTATGTAGTTCGGTATGCCCATAATACTGCAGGTAGTAGTTGATCCCATCTTTCCGGTGCTTCCATGATCAATTTCCGGAGGATGTTTAACAGTGATTTGTTTGTACTTTCAGCCAATCCATTGGCACGTGGATAATAAGGAGAGCTAAATTTATGTGTGACTTGGAAGGACTGTGTGAGTGCCTTCATTAAATTGTTTACAAAATGAGTGCCTTGATCTGAGACAATTTCCAGTGGTAAACCAAATCGTGGGAAGACATCTGTGAGTAGACATTTTGCTACCGTAACTGCTGTAGCAGACCGCAAAGCCCAAGCTTCTGCCCATCTAGTTGCGTAATCTGTGCAAGTCAGTATGTATCGATTGTTACTGGTTACTGCTGGAGGTGTAATTGGCCCGATAAAATCTAAACCCCATTTCTGAAAAGGTTCTAATGGTAAGATGGGTTGCAGGACATAGTTGGCCACCAGAGTCCTCCTTGCAGAATTTTCCGGTGAGTTAAGTCTACTGCAAAATGGCCGCCGGGAGGAATTGAGTGAGCCAAAGTGATAACTGAGTTAACTTCATGTGGTGGAATACAGCGAAGTAGGATTCCGGTATGATCTGTATAATATAGTTCTCCAGCAACTAACCAAAATCGGCGGCAAAAAACTGCGATTTTCCTTCGAACCGCCTTGGCAGTCTCAGCTGGAAAGCGTCCTTCGGTGAGAAAAGTTAGAATCTGATCATAGTATGTAGGTGGTGTTTGTAAGTTGGGCGTCTCATCAGGTAGTGGTTCAGCATTATAAATCGCAGGAGTCGTGTCATCTATTCCTACCGGAGCTTCACCGGAATCTAGGCGTGATAAGAAATCTGCTAAGGCATGTGCATTTCCGGGTCGGTGAATGACATCATAGTCGAATTCTTGTAAAAGTAGCACCCATCGTGCTAATCGTCCTCCTAAGTGCTGCTGTCTTACTAGATAAACAAGGGCAGCATGATCCACATGAAAGGTAAATTTCCGGCCTAGTAGATAATGTCTGAACTTTTTGATTGAGTAGATCAATCCTAGACATTCTCTTTCAGTGGTGGAATAGTTCTTTTCTGCCGGTGCCAGTCTTCTACTGGCGTAATAAACAGGGCGAAACCACTTATCTGTTTGCTGCATCAGAATACTGCCGATTGCAATATCTGAAGCGTCAACAAAAACGTGGAACGGATTGTCCCAGTCCGGTGGTTGTAAAATTGGAGCGTGCGTCAGGAGATACTTGAGTCGATCAAATGTAGTTTGACATTCTTCAGTCCATTCAAACTGTCGGGGAGTTTTTGTGATTAGCTTGTTCAGTGGGACTGCTAGGTGAGCAAGCCACCGTAAGTGTCTGCCATGCCACCGTATTTGACCCATAAAACGCATTACTTCCTTCGGAGTTGTGGGTATCGGGGCTTCTAAAATCGCTAAAATCTTATCCGGGTCCACTCGAATACCTTGACCAGATACAATATGCCCAAGTAGTTTGCCACACAAAACTGCAAACACGGATTTGTTGGGATTAAGGCAGAGTCTATATTCTCTACACTTCTGAAAACAGCATCGTAAATGAAACAAATGGGCTATCATCTTCCCAAAGATTGAGAAGTCGTCGAGATATACTTGCATGAATGAAGTGAGATAAGGAGAAAATATCTCCTGCATACATCTTTGAAATGTGCTTGGTGCATTTCTCAATCCGAACCACATTACTGTGCAGGCAAAGACACCCCAATTGGTAATGAAGGCAGTTTTTGGTATATCCTCTTCAGCCATTCTAACCTGGTTGTACCCGCTGTATCCATCTAAAAATGAATACATTTCGTGACCTGCGACTCTATCAAGCATGGTATCCAAAAAGGGGATTGGGAAAGGATCTGGTACTGTTGCTGCATTTAATTTCCGGTAATCCACACAGATTCGTAACTGCTTGTTTTTCTTTGGCACGATCACGATGGGTGAGATCCATTCAGCGTGTTCTACTGGTACAATGAATCCGACTTTTAATAGTCTATCGAGTTCGGCTTTTACTTGTGATGCATAATGGGGGTTCATTCTGTAGCTGGGTTGTCTTTTTGGTTTCACTTCCGGTTTCAACATGACCCTGTGTTGATAGATGCGCGGATCTAATCCTTTCATGTCTTTGTAATCCCATGCAAAGACGTCTGCGAATTCGCGAAGAAGTTTAATCAAATCCTCCTTAAATGTTTCCGGTAAGTTCTGCCTCATCTTCACAGGTCGTGGGTGGTCTTTATCTCCTAGATTGTACGTGATCAGCTGGTCTTCTGGAACATAAAATTGTTGAGGTTTCTCTGTATCATCTGTTGGCTTGAACAGTGGTTGTAATTCGTCGTCATGGGTTGAGGAAGTATCTTCCTGGACCGACTTTCCGGTGATAGCTACTACTGTACATACTGACGTGTTCCAGTTATCTATGACGGATTGTAGGTCAACAGTTCCTAGAGACATTAAATCGGCATTACTCTTCAGAAATTGCTCTTCTTCATCATCTGACAGTCCATCTAACATATGAACTGGTTCAGCAAAGTAGGGTCTAGCGTGAGGTTCGCAAGATTGCATAGCATCTAGTTTCACCACATATTTACGATGGGCATCCTTGAATGTAAGCTCTTGTGCAGACCAGTCCTGTATTACCTTCGCATGCTTCAGCCAAGGTCGGCCGAAAAGAAGATTGTAATCCAAAGTGGATTCGGGTAGATCTAGTATGACAAAAGTCATCTTGAAAATTGTACCTTGTAGAGTGATGGGTACATTCCGCACAAGTCCTACAGGATGGACTCTCGATTGATCCGCCATCCGAACAAAGAATTGGACTGGTTCAATTTCGGTCCAGCCTAGCTTTTTGCATAACGCTGCGATCGCAATGTTTACGCCTGAGCCTCCATCAATTAATACCTGTGTGATCTTCTGATTCTTATACCATACGGTGATCAAGGGCACTGCGTGATCAATCGCAGCATCAGGTTCCGGTTGAACTGCGGCTGTCGTCGGAATGCAAGAAGGTACTGGGCTGAATTGTTGCTGAAACTGTTGTCGGATCCCGGGCACTAAGGCCAGAAGTTGGCCTAGAGGCAGCGTGATGGATGCTTTGGACAAAATTTCCCAGGCCTGTTGAGCTTGATTGTCTTGTTCTTTTGGACTTGAAGTTTCTACTGACGCAGAAGTGTCTGCTGTTGTCTCTACTGATGATGATGGCCCTACTGATGCATCCTTTTGCGTTGTTTCTTCCTTTGATGAAGAAGCCTGAGTCACCGGAATAGGTTCTGGGAACACTGGTGGTTCTTTTGGGGTCCAGTGACTAGCTTTGTTATACATCCTTCGTTGTTCTTGTATCCCTGGTTCAAAGAATTCTGCCGCCGGCTGAAGTTGTTTACCGGAACGGGTCTGGACTGTAGTAGTCTGTGTCTGGATCGGTGTAATTTTTACCATGTTGGCCATTGGATTTTGCCGTTCCTTCTTTCTTTGATCATACTCTATTGCGTCTTTACAAAACCTTCTAATGTGGCCGAATTCGCCACAGAAATGACAGCGTGGAGGTGGTAACTCAGGGTTTTCCGGTGGGGGTCCATTCTGCCATCGGTTGGCATTATAAGTGTTGTTTCTCTGTCCTCGGTAGTTCCGATATCCTTGTTGTTGATTGTTTCTCAGTTGCGGAGGCACATAGTGATTTACTGGTTGGCCATGTTCTTGGATGACTGCATTGACGGTTGCTGTCCCTTGTATTCTAGCGTTGTAGACACAGTTTCCGGTGGTGTGTCCGGTAGTGTTGCAGATAGCGCAAAACACTTGGTTCAGTGCACAGTTGGCACTTGTATGCCCCGAATTTTTGCATGTGGTGCAATATACTTGCCTGGTGATATCTTCAGCCATAATTTTGTTTGTTTTTAACCATTCCAAGTCTTCTGAAAATCCACCAACCTTGGATTCTAGCTGTAGAGCCATTGCAATGACGGCATCCAAGGTCATAGCTCCGACACATCTTATGATCATGATCTGCTTCAGTTGTGGGGTTAATCCATTGATAAACCATTGAGAGATGACATCATCAGGTAGATTAGCGTGAGCCTGTGGTATCTGCCGTAAATGTGTTCTAAAGAGGGTAGCGTACTCCTGGACGGTCTGATTTACCTTCTGTCTGTTGTTCTGTAGATACTCAAAGATTTCAGCAGGATTCTTCTTTAGTCTGAATCGCTGTAAAAAGGCGTCTCGTACTGCATCGTAAGTACCGAAATGATTGATATCATATTCCGTGAGCCATCTCGCCGCTTCATTGATCAGTGTTGATTGAAAAACAATGGCTTTATACGCCTGATCTGGTGGATGGTTAAGAACTGCATAACTTATCTCGAAAGTTCGTACGTGGGCGTCTGGGTCGTCTCCTGGGAATCCACCGAATTTTGTGTAGGTTACTCCTGTTGGAGGTGGCCTTGGCGGTCCTAGCTGTTGTTGTTGTTGTTGGTGTTGCCCGCTCATTGTGAAGGGTTCAGGGTTTCCTTCTGTATCTCGGGATTGATCGGGTGAACTATCAGGACTTGTATCGCCGGATGGTGCGTTTTCCGGTGTGCTGTTTCGACTTAGGATGCTTCGGATCTCTGTTTCGAACAGCTTTCCTTCCTTCTGAATGTCTAATATTTGAGATCTTTCTTCCAAACACGAGGGTTGAGCTGATGATTCCGCAAAAAAGGCTAAACCTTTGCCAGCGATCGGTGATTCTATCACCGGAATCTCACCGAAATGAACCGAAATTGGGCCAGAATGCCCTGTTTTACTACTTTTGCCGAATTTTCCTAACGTATTTCTGACCGTGGATAACTCTAAGTCTTTATCTGATATTGTTAAACTAGGTTCCAACGGCGTTTTGATAGAGTCTGGACTTGCTATATCTTCGATAGGCTGGGTCGAAGTAGCATCAGAATGTATCGAAGGCGTTGACCGTTCTACCGGAATATGACCGGAATCAGTTGTAACGTTTCTACTTTTCCTGATCACTTGGTCAGATCTAGTTATGCCTGCTTCTCCCGAGGCTATCTTTTGTGATTTTCGTGCTTCAATCTGACGATTCTTAGGATATGTTTCGCCCGATCGAGTGACTGGCATGTATCATTGCCCAATGATACTATCTGAGCAGTTTGCAACAATCTGGATCTGTTGCTACTGTCAGTGAAGCAAAATGTTGCTCGATGTTTGCTTCTTACAAATCGTTAGCGCTCTAATGCCACTGTCTCACAAGTGACTCGTAATCAAATGCTACTTTACCGCAGAGGCTGGTAATCAGTCGCCATCTTCCCACAGACAACGGGCCAGAGAACTGGCAAGCGGATGCCACTTTCCCACAGACGGCGCCAAATGTTAAAGGTAAGATCGTTTATTATTAACTTAACTGTTAACTGCCTACCGCAGCCGTTAATTACTAGTTTAAAACAACAATCCTTTAGAGACTCCAGAATCTGGTTCCACACCTGTGTACCAGATATTTCCGAGTCTCTCTTTCTCTGTACTCAATCTTACCGCAGAATAAACTGACTCTAACCATGTGGGTCCTTGGGAGTGGTAGGGGTCTGTTGACAGAGGCCCTGTACTATTTTCCCAACTCCTCACTCAACCGTAGTTATGGTTTTCACGTCTTAGCTCAGTTTTGCTCCTGAACAACTTCACTAGACCAATGTGCTGGACTCAGAGCTCCCAGACTGTTCCTGCCATAGTGGTTGAGCAGTAGTCCGAAATGACAGTCCAGTACTTTTAGTAACTTAACAGATCATCACACGCAATTCTTCTTGTCAGTTCACAGACTTACCGTGTATCTACCTTCAACCCGTAATATCTACTGTCCGCAAGACGTGTCGCAACATTATTACCATTCTACGCGTACTTAGACATTACCGGCACTACCTTTGAACACAGACTATAATACCGACTCAGTCACTTACAGAGCATCATAGCAACTCATGTTCAGTCGTCACGCTTACCTATTCCCCGAAGAAATAGCAAATGGACAACACACTAACAACTTACGCATAATCAAAGACACCTTAACTCGTTATCGAACAGAGTCTCAAAATCGCAGTACCGACTCGTAACACCGCAGTGTATCACGCATACGCAGTTAAACGATTACACAGATAAGGCGCGCAGAACAGGACAGAGCCAAGATACTCTACTCGTTAACACCTATCTACACACAGTAGAAGAGTTAATCCCAAATCAGGGCTCTCACAATATACTCGCAACTTCCCAAAAACGGGACTCCTTCTCTCGTCCCTCTGCTGTTCTTTTCATTGCTTTAAATAGAATTTTGTTACAAGGCTTGCGCGAATCTTTCTTTACCGCGTACTTCCAGAAGGGTTCTTTCTACATTAAAAACCTCTGTCTAAGTACAATTGTCCTTATTCGGCGGCCGTCTAACAGGTGAGAGGGGGTGGAGATAAGGGGGGGTCGGATGGGGTGGAGGGCGGGGGGATTGGAGAGGGGCGCTTCTGGGTGTGGTGGACGAGGTGTTGGATGGGGGGGCAGAGATCACTGTGGTAGAGGGGCCGGGTGAGATGAGGTGGTGATAAGGGGGAATCGGATGGGGTGGTGGGTTGGGGTAGGCGGATGTGGTGGTGGGTTGGGGGAGGCGGATGGGGTGGTGGACGGGGGTTGAGAGAGGGGGGTTGGAGATGGGGGGGCGGAGGCTGCGGAGAGGGTGGTTGGAGATGGGGGGGTGGAGCGCGGGTGTGAGAGGGCGGGGTGAGAGGGGGGGAGGTGGAAGGGTAGTGGAAGGGGGGGGTGGGATGGGGATGGGGTGGGGGGATTCGGATTGGGTGGTGGATTGGGGGAGGCGGATGGGGTGGGGGGTTGGGGGAGGCGGATGGGGTGGTGGGTTCGGTATGAGAGAGGGGGTTGGAGATGGGGGGCGGACGCTGCGGAGAGGGGTTTTGGAGATGGGGGGGGCGGAGCGCGGGTGCGAGAGGGCGGGGTGAGAGGGGATGGAGATGGGGGTCGGAGCGCGGGTGTGAGAGGGCGGGGTGAGAGGGGATGGAGATGGGGGTCGGAGTGCGGGTGTGAGAGAGCGGGGGGAGAGGGGGAAGTTGGAAGGGTAGTGGAAGGGGGGGTCGGATGGGGATGGGGTGGGGGGATTCGGATTGGGTGGTGGGTTGGGGGAGGCGGATGGGGGGGTGGGTTGGGGGAGGCGGATGGGGTGGTGGGTTGGGATGGGGGGGTGGGCTGGGGGAGGCGGATGGGGTGGTGGGTTGGGGGAGGCGGATGGGGTGGTGGGTTGGGGTAGGCCGATGGGGTGGTGGGTTGGGGGAGGCGGATGGGGTGGTGGAAGGGGGCTGAGAGAGGGGGGTTGGAGATGGGGGGGCGGAGGCTGCGGAGAGGGTGGTTGGAGATGGGGGGGCGGAGCGCGGGTGTGAGAGGGAGGGGTGAGAGGGGGGAGGTGGAAGGGTAGTGGAAGGGGGGGGGGGGGTCGGATGGGGATGGGGTGGGGGGATTCGGATTGGGTGGTGGATTAGGGGAGGCGGATGGGGTGGGGGGTTGGGGGAGGCGGATGGGGTGGTGGGTTGGGTATGAGAGAGGGGGTTGGAGATGGGGAGCGGACGCTGCGGAGAGGGGTTTTGGAGATGGGGGGGGTGGAGAACGGGTGCGAGAGGGCGGGGTGAGAGGGGATGGAGATGGGGGTCGGAGCGCAGGTGTGAGAGGGCGGGGTGAGAGGGGATGGAGATGGGAGTCGGAGCGCGGGTTTGAGAGAGCGGGGGGAGAGGGGGGAGTTGGAAGGGTAGTGGAAGGGGGGGTCGGATGGGGATGGGGTGGGGGGATTCGGATTGGGTGGTGGGTTGGGGGAGGCGGATGGGGGGGTGGGTTGGGGGAGGCGGATGGGGTGGTGGGTTGGGATGGGGGGGTGGGTTGGGGGAGGCGGATGGGGTGGTGGGTTGGGGGAGGCGGATGGGGTGGTGGGTTGGGGTTGAGAGAGGGGGGTTTGAGATGGGGGGCGGACGTTGCGGAGAGGGGGTTTGGAGATGGGGGGGCAGAGCGCGGGTGTGAGAGGGCGGGGTGAGAGGGGTTGGAGATGGGGTGCGGAGCGCGGGTGTGAGAGGGCGGGGGGAGAGGGGGGAGTTGGAAGGGTAGTGGAAGGGGGAGGTTGGATGGGGATGGGGTGGGGGGATTCGGATTGGGTGGTGGGTTGGGGGAGGCGGATGGGGGGGTGGGCTGGGGGAGGCGGATGGGGTGGTGGGTTGGGGTTTAGAGAGGGGGGTTGGAGATGGGGGGCGGACGCTGCGGAGAGGGGGGTTGGAGATGGGGGGACGCTGCGGAGAGGGGGGTTGGAGATGGGGGGGGGCGGAGCGCGGGTGTGAGAGGGCGGGGTGAGAGGGGTTGGAGATGGGGGGCGGAGCGCGGGTGTGAGAGGGCGGGGGAAGAGGGGGGAGTTGGAAGGGTAGTGGAAGGGGGGGTCCGGATGGGGATGGGGTGGGGGGATTCGGATTGGGTGGTGGGTTGGGGGAGGCGGATGGGGGGGTGGGTTTGGGGAGGCGGATGGGGTGGTGGGTTGGGGTTGAGAGAGGGGGGTTGGAGATGGGGGGCGGACGCTGCGGAGAGGGGGGTTGGAGATGGGGGGGCGGATCGCGAGAGGGGGGTTGGAGATGAGGGGCTGACGCTGCGGAGAGGGGGGTTGGAGATGGGGGGGGCGGAGCGCGGGTGTGAGAGGGCGGGGTGAGAGGGGTTGGAGATGGGGGGCGGAGCGCGGGTGTGAGAGGGCGGGGGAAGAGGGGGGAGTTGGAAGGGTAGTGGAAGGGGGGGTCCGGATGGGGATGGGGTGGGGGGATTCGGATTGGGTGGTGGGTTGGGGGAGGCGGATGGGGGGGTGGGTTGGGCGAGGCGGATGGGGTGGTGGGTTCGGGTTGAGAGAGGGGGGTTGGAGATGGGGGGCGGACGCTGCGGAGAGGGGGGTTGGAGATGGGGGGGCGGAGCGCGGGTGTGAGAGGGTGGGGGAAGAGGGGGGAGTTGGAAGGGTAGTGGAAGGGGGGGGGGTCGGATGGGGATGGGGTGGGGGGATTCTGATTGGGTGGTGGGTTGGGGGAGGCGGATGGGGGGTTGGGTTGGGGGAGGCGGATGGGGTGGTGGGTTGGGGGAGGCGGATGGGGTGGTAGGTTGGGGTTGAGAGAGGGGGGTTGGAGATGGGGGGCGGACGCTGCGGAGAGGGGGGTTGGAGATGGGGGGGGGCGGAGCGCGAGAGGGGGGTTGGAGATGGGGGGGCGGAGCGCGGGGAGGGGGGTTGGAGATGGGGGGGGCGGATCGCGAGAGGGCGGAGAGGGGGGTTGGAGATGGGGGGGGGGGGGGGGCGGAGCGCGGGTGTGAGAGGGCGGGGTGAGAGGGGATGGAGATGGGGGTCGGAGCGCGGGTGTGAGAGGGCGGGGTGAGAGGGGATGGAGATGGGGGTCGGAGCGCGGGTGTGAGAGAGCGGGGGGAGAGGGGGGAGTTGGAAGGGTAGTGGAAGGGGGGGTCGGATGGGGATGGGGTGGGGGGATTCGGATTGGGTGGTGGGTTGGGTGAGGCGGATGGGGGGGTGGGTTGGGGGAGGCGGATGGGGTGGTGGGTTGGGATGGGGGGGTGGGTTGGGGGAGGCGGATGGGGTGGTGGGTTGGGGGAGGCGGATGGGGTGGTGGGTTGGGGTTGAGAGAGGGGGGTTGGAGATGGGGGGCGGACGCTGCGGAGAGGGGGTTTGGAGATGGGGGGGCGGAGCGCGGGTGTGAGAGGGCGGGGTGAGAGGGGTTGGAGATGGGGTGCGGAGCGCGGGTGTGAGAGGGCGGGGGGAGAGGGGGGAGTTGGAAGGGTAGTGGAAGGGGAAGGTTGGATGGGGATGGGGTGGGTGGATTCGGATTGGGTGGTGGGTTGGGGGAGGCGGATGGGGGGGTTGGTTGGGGGAGGCGGATGGGGTGGTGGGTTGGGGTTTAGAGAGGGGGGTTGGAGATGGGGGGCGGACGCTGCGGAGAGGGGGGTTGGAGATGGGGGGACGCTGCGGAGAGGGGGGTTGGAGATGGGGGGGCGGAGCGCGGGTGTGAGAGGGCGGGGTGAGAGGGGTTGGAGATGGGGGCGGACCACGGGTGTGAGAGGGCGGGGGAAGAGGGGGGAGTTGGAAGTGTAGTGGAAGGGGGGGTCCGGATGGGGATGGGGTGGTGGGATTCGGATTGGGTGGTGGGTTGGGGGAGGCGGATGGGGGGGTGGGTTGGGGGAGGCAGATGGGGTGGTGGGTTGGGGTTGAGAGAGGGGGGTTCGAGATGGGGGGCGGACACTGCGGAGACGGGGGTTGGAGATGGGGGGGTGGATCGCGAGAGGGGGGTTGGAGATGAGGGGCTGACGTTGCGGAGAGGGGGGTTGGAGATGGGGGCGGTGGAGCGCGGGTGTGAGAGGGCGGGGTGAGAGGGGTTGGAGATGGGGGGCGGAGCGCGGGTGTGAGAGGGCGGGGGAAGAGGGGGGAGTTGGAAGGGTAGTGGAAGGGGGGGTCCGGATGCGGATGGGGTGGGGGGATTCGGATTGGGTGGTGGGTTGGGGGAGGCGGATGGGGGGGTGGGTTGGGGGAGGCGGATGGGGTGGTGGGTTGGGGTTGAGAGAGGGGGGTTGGAGATGGGGGGCGGACGCTGCGGAGAGGGGGGTTGGAGATGGGGGGGCGGATCGCGAGAGGGGGTTGGAGATGAGGGGCTGACGCTGCTGAGAGGGGGGTTGGAGATGGGGGGGGCGGAGCGCGGGTGTGAGAGGGCAGGGTGAGAGGGGTTGGAGATGGGGGGCGGAGCACGGGTGTGAGAGGGCGGGGGAAGAGGGGGGAGTTGGAAGGGTAGTGGAAGGGGGGGGTCGGATGGGGATGGGTGGGGGGATTCGGATTGGGTGGTGGGTTGGGGGAGGCGGATGGGGGGGTGGGTTGGGGGATGCGGATGGGGTGGTGGGTTGGGGGAGGCGGATGGGGTGGTAGGTTGGGGTTGAGAGAGGGGGGTTGGAGATGGGGGGCGGACGCTGCGGAGAGGGGGGTTGGAGATGGGGGGGGCGGAGCGCGAGAGGGGGGTTGGAGATGGGGGGGTGGAGCGCGGGGAGGGGGGTTGGAGATGGGGGGGCGGATCGCGAGAGGGCGGAGAGGGGGGTTGGAGATGGGGGGGCGGAGCGCGGGTGTGAGAGGGCGGGGTGAGAGGGGATGGAGATGGGGGTCGGAGCGCGGGTGTCAGAGGGCGGGGTGAGAGGGGATGAAGATGGGGGTCGGAGCGTGGGTGTGAGAGAGCAAGGGGAGAGGGGGGTGTTGGAAGGGTACTGGAAGGGGGGGTCGGATGGGGATGGGGTGGGGGGATTCGGATTGGGTGGTGGGTTGGGGGAGGCGGATGGGGGGGTGGGTTGGGGGAGGCGGATGGGGTGGTGGGTTGGGATGGGGGGGTGGGTTGGGGGAGGCGGATGGGGTGGTGGGTTGGGATGGGGGGGTGGGTTGGGGGAGGCGGATGGGGTGGTGGGTTGGGGGAGGCGGATGGGGTGGTGGATTGGGGTTGAGAGAGGGGGGTTGGAGATGGGGGGCGGACGCTGCGGAGAGGGGGTTTGGAGATGGGGGGGCGGAGCGCGGGTGTGAGAGGGCGTGGTGAGAGGGGTTGGAGATGGGGTGCGGAGCGCGGGTGTGAGAGGGCGGGGGGAGAGGGGGGAGTTGGAAGGGTAGTGGAAGGGGGAGGTTGGATGGGGATGGGGTGGGGGGATTCGGATTGGGTGGTGGGTTGGGGGAGGCGGATGGGGGGGTGGGTTGGGGGAGGCGGATGGGGTGGTGGGTTGGGGTTTAGAGAGGGGGGTTGGAGATGGGGGGCGGACGCTGCGGAGAGGGGGGTTGGAGATGGGGGGGGCGGAGCGCGGGTGTGAGAGGGCGGGGTGAGAGGGGTTGGAGATGGGGGGCGGAGCGCGGGTGTGAGAGGGTGGGGGAAGAGGGGGGAGTTGGAAGGGTAGTGGAAGGGGGAGTCCGGATGAGGATGGGGTGGGTGGATTCGGATTGGGTGGTGGGTTGGGGGAGGCGGATGGGGGGGTGGGTTGGGGGAGGCGGATGGGGTGGTGGGTTGGGGTTGAGAGAGGGGGGTTGGAGATGGGGGGCGGACGCTGCGGAGAGGGGGTTTGGAGATGGGGGGGCGGATCGCGAGAGGGGGGTTGGAGATGAGGGGCTGATGCTGCGGAGAGGGGGGTTGGAGATGGGGGGGCGGAGCGCGGGTGTGAGAGGGCAGGGTGAGAGGGGTTGGAGATGGGGGGCGGAGCACGAGTGTGAGAGGGCGGGGGAAGAGGGGGGAGTTGGAAGGGTAGTGGAAGGGGGGGTCCGGATGGGGATGGGGTGGGGGGATTCGGATTGGGTGGTGGGTTGGGGGAGGCGGATGGGGGGGTGGGTTGGGGGAGGCAGATGGGGTGGTGGGTTGGGGTTGAGAGAGGGGGGTTGGAGATGGGGGGCGGACGCTGCGGAGAGGGGGGTTGGAGATGGGGGGGGCGGATCGCGAGAGGGGGGTTGGAGATGAGGGGCTGACGCTGCGGAGAGGGGGGTTGGAGATGGGGGGGGCGGAGCGCGGGTGTGAGAGGGCGGGGTGAGAGGGGTTGGAGATGGGGGGCGGAGCGCGGGTGTGAGAGGGCGGGGGAAGAGGGGGGAGTTGGAAGGGTAGTGGAAGGGGGGGTCGGATGGGGATGGGGTGGGGGGATTCGGATTGGGTGGTGGGTTGGGGGAGGCGGATGGGGGGGTGGGTTGGGGGAGGCGGATGGGGTGGTGGGTTGGGGGAGGCGGATGGGGTGGTAGGTTGGGGTTGAGAGAGGGGGGTTGGAGATGGGGGGCGGACGCTGCGGAGAGGGGGGTTGGAGATGGGGGGGGGCCGGAGCGCGAGAGGGGGGTTGGAGATGGGGGGGCGGAGCGCGGGGGTTGGAGATGGGGGGGGGCGGATCGCGAGAGGGCGGAGAGGGGGGTTGGAGATTGGGGGGGGGGGGGGGGCAGAGCGCGGGTGTGAGAGGGCGGGGTGAGAGGGGATGGAGATGGGGGTCGGAGCGGGGGTGTGAGAGGGCGGGGTGAGAGGGGATGGAGATGGGGGTCGGAGCGCGGGTGTGAGAGAGCGGGGGGAGAGGGGGGAGTTGGAAGGGTAGTGGAAGGGGGGGTCGGATGGGAATGGGGTGGGGGGATTCAGATTGGGTGGTGGGTTGGGGGAGGCGGATGGGGGGGTGGGTTGGGGGAGGCGGATGGGGTGGTGGGTTGGGGGAGCCGGATGGGGTGGTGGGTTGGGGTTGAGAGAGGGGGGTTGGAGATGGGGGGCGGACGCTGCGGAGAGGGGTTTGGAGATGGGGGGACGGAGCGCGGGTGTGAGAGGGCGGGGGGAGAGAGGTTGGAGATGGGGTGCAGAGCGCGGGTGTGAGAGGGCGGGGGGAGAGGGGGGAGTTGGAAGGGTAGTGGAAGGGGGAGGCTGGATGGGGATGGGGTGGGGGGATTCGGATTGGGTGGTGGGTTGGGGGAGGCGGATGGGGGGGTGGGTTGGGGGAGGCGGATGGGGTGCTGTGTTGGGGTTGATAGAGGGGGGTTGGAGATGGGGGGCGGACGCTGCGGAGAGGGGGGTTGGAGATGGGGGGACGCTGCGGTGAGGGGGGTTGGAGATGGGGGGGGCGGAGCGCGGGTGTGAGAGGGCGGGGTGAGAGGGGTTGGAGATGGGGGGCGGAGCGCGGGTGTGAGAGGGCTGGGGAAGAGGGGGGAGTTGGAAGGGTAGTGGAAGGGGGGGTCCGGATGGGGATGGGGTGGGGGGATTCAGATTGGGTGGTGGGTTGGGGGAGGCGGATGGGGGGGTGGGTTGAGGGAGGCGGATGGGGTGGTGGGTTGGGGTTGAGAGAGGGGGGTTGGAGATGGGGGGCGGACGCTGCGGAGAGGGGGGTTGGAGATGGGGGGCGGATCGCGAGAGGGGGGTTGGAGATGAGGGGCTGACGCTGCGGAGAGGGGGGTTGGAGATGGGGGGGGCGGAGCGCGGGTGTGAGAGGGCGGGGTGAGAGGGGTTGGAGATGGGGGGCGGAGCGGGGGTGTGAGAGGGCGGTGGAAGAGGGGGGAGTTGGAAGGGTAGTGGAAGGGGGGGTCCGGATGGGGATGGGGATGGGGTGGGGGGATTCGGAATTGGTGTTGGGTTGGGGGAGGCGGATGGGGGGGTGGGTTGGGGGAGGCGGATGGGGTGGTGGGTTGGGGTTGAGAGAGGGGGGTTGGAGATGGGGGGCGGACGCTGCCGAGAGGGGGGTTGGAGATGGGGGGGCGGATTGCGAGAGGAGGGTTGGAGATGAGGGGCGGAAGCTGCGGAGAGGGGGGTTGGAGATGGGGGGGTGGGAGCGCGGGTGTGAGAGGGCGGGGTGAGAGGGGTTGGAGATGGGGGGCGGAGCGCGGGTGTGAGAGGGCAGGGGAAGATGGGTGAGTTGGAAGGGTAGTGGAAGGGGAAGGGTCGGATGGGGATGGGGTGGGGGGATTCGGATTGGGTGGTGGGTTGGGGGAGGCGGATGGGGGGGTGGGTTGGGGGAGGCGGATGGGGTGGTGGGTTGGGGGAGGCGGATGGGGTGGTAGGTTGGGGTTGAGAGAGGGGTGTTGGAGATGGGGGGCGGACGCTGCGGAGAGGGGGGTTGGAGATGGGGGGGGGCGGAGCACGAGAGGGGGGTTGGAGATGGGGGGGCGGAGCGCGGGGAGGGGGGTTGGAGATGGGTGGGGCGGATCGCGAGAGGGCGGAGAGGGGGGTTGGAGATGGGGGGGGGCGGAGCGCGGGTGTGAGAAGGCGGGGTGAGAGGGGGGAGTTGGAAGGGTAGTGGAAGGGGGGGTCCGGACGCATGCACATTGAGGGGTGGCTAAGATCCAGGTAAGATCGAGGTTCACGATCATAGCCAGAGCGCGAATATGATAACAGTATTGATGTTGAGGGAACAGGAATGAAGGGAAGGCATATTATATAGCAATGATGAATGAAGGATCACCTCCTAATCAAGAATGGTTCACCATAAAAGGGTGCTCAAAAGAGAGGAGATGCAACACTTAATCTTAGCCATTCAAGGGAGAACAAAGAAATGGGCTTTAATGAAAGTTATTGTGCAGAACTAAGGGCCATCCAAAAAAATTGCACCCAATTTTATTTAACTGTGAATTTTAATTGAGTGGATGAAATAAACATCAAGAAAATGAAAAAAATGGGCGCCGAAAAAAAAAAAACGCGTGAGCTTTTTTTTTCTGATTCCTGTTACCTAATAAACCAAACCAAAACCATCAGGAACAAAATAAATGAAAATACAATGGTTATGACACTTGATAATAAGCCTTGAGTCTGGAAATGTTTACTAAAGGTAGGGTGTCGCCAGCGAGGGTTTCCAATTGCACAGCACCCCAATGCAATATCTTCAGCCTGCTTTAATGTTATTTTTCCACAGATGTCGATCATGTGCCTCCTTCCGCTTCATCTGAGTCGCTATCAATTGTTTGGTCGCTAGTAGACGAATCTCCTCCACTTTATGTAGTGCTCCTAGCCTCTGAGAGACATCACAATCCTTCTTTCCCTGCATGAATGCTATCTTAGGCGATCCATGTAAAAATTCAAAGGGCTCGATGGGTAATATGCCGTAAACCAGTTGGAATGGGGAATATCCAGTGGCCTCTTTGTAGGCTAACCTGTATGCCCAAAGTGTACCTTGGTAAGCAATGCCCCATGAAGTGGGTTGCAACATACACTCCTTTCTTAACATTGCAATTAAAACCTTATTTGTCGATTCAGCCTGTCCATTTGCTCGTGGATAGTAAGCACAAGAGGTCCGATGAAGAATTCTATACCTATTGAAGATTTCTTGCAGGACTTTATTGACAAAATGGGTACCCTGATCAGTACAAATTTCAAGTGGACAACCAAACCTGCAATTGATGTTACTATAAATGAAATCAGCAACAGTTTGGGCAGTGCAATCGGGGGAGGCAATAGCTTCAGCCCACTTTGTCGCATAATCTGTAGCTATCAAGAGATATTTTTCTCTTTTTGGAAAAGCGGGAGGGTAGATGGGCCCTACAAAATCTAGCCCCCACTTCTCAAATGGTTGCCAGGAGGTGGAAATAACCAAGGGGTTATGTCTCTGCTTTGTTGGCTTAGGTCCACACCTTTGGCAAATGTCACATGCCTTTCCCCATTCATCTGCATCCCTAAATAGTGTAGGCCACCATAGACCAGCATCCAGTATCCTCTGACTCATAATATGTCTTGGGAGGTGCCCACCACCTGTTCCTTCATGTGCAGAGTGAAGGACTTCCCTCACTTCTTCTTCTTCCAAACACTTCCTGAACCGGTCATCTTTGCCCTGTCTGTACAATTTATCTTCGATGAAGGTATATGGTCTACTCTTGATTAGCAGGCTCTTCTTTTGTACAGCACTAGCCTTTTCTGGATACAATCCAGTTTTAATAAAATTTTTGATGTCGTAATACCAACCTTGAGCTTTTACAGCAAACAGATGAGCATCTGGAAATTCATCATTGATTCCACTAGTTTGATTCATCATATTTATTCTGGATAGGTGATCCGCCATAACATTGTCTTTTCCTAGTTTATGGACTACAGAAAAATCAAACTCTTGGAACAACAATAACCACCTCCATATTCTACCGGTGGCCTGGGGTTTGTTGAGTAGGTATTTTAGTGGTTGGTGATCTGATATAATAATAAATTTTACCCCCAGTAAGTAATGACGGAATTTTTGGACAGCAAAGACCATTGCTAGGGCTTCCCTTTCAGTAGTACTGTAATTCCTTTCAGCCTTGGTCAAGATTCTACTGGCATATTGAATTGGCCTGTCCACTTTAAATTCTTCACTGGGTTGGGTCAAAACTGCCCCCACTGCATAGGCACTGGCATCGACATGTATATGAAAGATTTTTGACCACTCAGGTGTGACCAAGATAGGAGCACACACCAACCTTGACCGTAATGTTTGATATGCTTTTTCCTCCTCTTCTTCCCATTTAAAAGGTACTTCCTTACCTGTAAGTCTAGTCAGAGGTCTAGCTATCTTTGCATACATTTTTATAAACCTTCTATGATAACCGGTATGCCCCAAGAAACTCAGGATCTCTTTAGGGGATTTAGGTTTAGGCAACTTTAATATAGAAATGATTTTGTCAGGATCTGGGGCCATACCTTTAGCCGACACCACATGTCCTAAAAGGGTTCCTTCTGTCACAAGGAAATGACATTTATTTGGATTGAGCTTTAACTTAGTCTCTCTGCATCTTTGGAAAATATTCTGCAGCTGCCTCAAGTGGTGGTCCAAACAATCTAGATGAGTTTCCTTGTGAGATCCTGAAAACGAAGAGAAGTCATCCATGAAGATTCTAAGTGATTCCAGCAATAGGGGGCCAAAAATGAGATTGACCGTTCTGTTAAATGTGGCTGGAGCATTTCTGAGCCCAAATGGCATTTTTACATACACATATGTTCCCCAAGGTGTGATAAAAGCAGTCTTTTCACGATCCTCTGGATGTATTGATATCTGATTATAGCCACTGAATCCATCCATAAAGCTATATAATGCATGCCCAGCCACTTCTTCAATGACCTGTTCTGCAAAAGGCATAGGGAACCCATCTGGAATGGTCACCTTGTTGAGAGCTCTAAAGTCAACACAAATTCTGATTTCATTAGTATTCTTCTTTGGTACTATAACCATAGGTGAGAGCCACTCTGAGTGTTCCACAGGAATGATGATTCCTGCATCCTCCATCTTTTGGATTTCCACATAGACGGCTTCGGCATATTTTGGATTAAGTCTATAACTCCTTCCTCTGATGGGTCTGGCTCCATCAACCAGAGGGATTCTATGCTCTCCATAAGATGCAGGCACTCCTTCTAAGTCTTTATAATGCCAGGCAAAAACATCTACATACTGGGTCAAGAAGGATTTTACCTTTTCAAGGAGCCCTGGGTGGCTCCACAACCAAGTGGCCACCAGAACTGGCTGATTATTGTCTTAAGTGCCTAAGTGTATTTCTTGGACAGGATTTCTCGCTACCATATTATCTCCGTGTGCATCTGCTTCCTTGTCTTCTTCTACTAGTTTTTCGTGCATTGCTTCATAAGCAGGTGTATTTTGGACTTTGATGTGTTCCTCCTTGTCCTGCATCCATCCTGCAGGGGATTTCTTGAATTGGGAAAGAACATTCAACCTCAGAATTTTTTACCTTGTTTTTAGCTTTAGAAACTTCTTTATCTGTGGTTGACACATCCTCCTCCAAGTTGTATTTGAGGGGTATCTTCCTGCCCCTTCTGTGGTCTGTGATGGGCTCTCCCAATCCATCAACCTGGACCTTTTCCTTGTCTTCATCATAACCTTCAGTCGTGCAAGGATTATCAAGAAAAATTCCAAAACAAGAGGAAGAGTTGCCTGCTTGGAGCCAACTTAGAATATCCTCTTCTTCCTCAAAATCTATTTGGGGTTGATCCTCCGCTTCTGTTTCCATGCAAATGCTCACTGTTTGCATCATACTAGTGTTTCCTTGATTGTCTGGGCCTTCTTCTAAATGAATTTGTGTCAGCTCCTGCCCTTTCTTTTGTACCCACATAGTGTCCTTACCCCAATCATGAATGACACTGGCATGCCTCAGCCAAGGTCTTCCAATTAAGAGAGGAAATCCTCCTTCAACCTGGGGCAATCTTAAAACCACAAAATCCAGAATGAATAGATTACCTTGTACTTCAAGTGGAACTTTTGGGATTACCCCCAAGGGCCTTACTTTGCTCTAATCTGCCAACGTAACCGTGAAATTTGCAGGTCTTGAAGGGTGGAGTCCAATCTTTTTCATGGTATGTTCAGGCATCAAGTTAATGCCAGAACCACCATCCACAATAACACCTTGAAATTCATGACCCTTGATTGATATTGTAAGACGAGGACTTTTATAATCCGTAAGGGGTGCTTCCCCCATAATTATCCCTTTATGTAAAATAGTAGTCTTTGCCACTAAGCTTGTAGTAGAAGCCTCATCAATTATCTGCAATAATTCTGACCTGAATTTCCCATCCATCTTTATTAATTCAAAAATTCTAACCTCCTTCTTCATTGACTTGAGTAGTTTTGAAGCCTCTGACTCTTTAAGAGAATGAGCTTCATTTGCTTTGCCAAACTCTTCTTGAGCCCTGTTGAAGGCATGCCCAATGGCATCACTGGTGCCTATGAGATATTCCTTTTGGTTTGTGTCTGCACTTGTGGTGGCTTTGTCTTCAAATGCAACTCTGACTTTGTTCAATTCCTTAATTATCGATTCTTGATTTTCTACCACTTTTGTCGTTCCCTTGCTTCTTGTCTGTACTGCAAAAGATTCGAGTTCTTCTAATTGTACCACTCTGGTAGATGGTGAGGGTTCATTCACCTGAGGTAATGTTTCCTCCTTGAATACAGAGATCATTTGGAGATGGAGTCCGGAAGTAGAGGCTTGATTCTTAGGACAACAGTTTGTATAGTGATCCCTGGCCTCTGGACAGTTCCTGCAAGGAGGGGCATTTTCTGGGAGAGTGCACCTAGATTGGTAGTGCCCGCACTCTCCACATCTGAAGCAAATGATGGGCCTTCTAGGCCCATTCGCAAAATTATTCCTTGGTCTGGGATTATAGTTGTTACCTTGGTTTGCTGCTGCTGCCATTACATTTGCTGGTGGCAAGAGTCCTCCTTGTGTCCAGTATGTCGTTGTAGGCATTCCCCTTACTTGGCATTCATGGGCCTCATGCCCAATCTTCCTGCATAATTGACAAGTCACATTTAGCAGAGGACATTCACTTACTATGTGCCCTTGCTTGCTGCACATGGAGCACCAGAGTCCATTCTTAATGCCGCCTCCTTTGAGTTCCTGCAATTCCTGTCTCAGCTGAGCTATTTCTTCTGCTTGGGCTTCCTCTTCCTTTTGGAGCTTGAGGGCTTCAATCTCTTTTCTCAGCTGAGCTACAGCAGTCTCCTCCTCCTCTGTGTAGGGCTTATTCCTTTTCAAGCCCTCCAGCTCCCTTCTTAACTGGATCACTGGGTCCTCCAGTTCTGTACCATAGGATGGTTGGGAAGAAGTTGCACCATACTGGTGCCTTATCTGTTCCAAGCGTCTGGCCGTATTGATGAACTCCTCAACAGAGGCAGTAGGTAGCACTAACTCTTTTATTTTGCATTGGGTGACCACAGGTAGGGGTTTGGCTAACCATTTCTTGACAAAGAAATCATGCGGTGGATCTTATAGTTTAGCCATTAGTGCTTTGGCCCTGGTCACAAACTCTGGGAACTTTTCTCCTGGACCCAATCTCAAGATTTCTAACTCTTCGTTAATGATCTCCGCCGTGTTTCCATGCTGAAACTGATTTTTGAAGGCCTCTTTCATCAAATCCCAAGAGGTAAAGTGGTTTTCAGCAAACTGGCTAAACCACTTGTCTGCCAGACCTTCCAAAGTGGCAGGGAAGAGTATCAAGAAGGCATCTTCCCTACCCATTAGACCTCTAGTCTTGCATAATGCAAGAAATCTTCGAATGTGCTCATCTGGATCCTCATGGGCTAAACCTCTGAAAGAGGGAAATTTTATGTTTAATCTGGAGAGTAAGGTTTCTAGGTCCACCTGTCCTGCCATGCTTCCTACCGATGAAGTCGATGAAAGTGGACTCGATGATCTTCTGTTCGCCTTTCTTCTTGTCTACTTGCACTTGACCCTCAAGGTTTGTGACCGGGTCGCGGTCATGAGCTGTTCATAGTTCACCTGAAATGAGACACTTGATATAAGTACTTACCTCGTTTAGTCAACTGGAGTATTACTGTTGGCACTGGAATAGATCTTCTCCTAAGCTCAAATCTCCTTGTAAGTCCCACCGGGCGTGCCAAATTTGTTGGGGGTTTCTTGGACGTGAAGGAGTTTGAGGGTTTGTAGGAGAAAAAAGAAGAAGAACAAGAGAGGAAATAACTCAGACAAGCTTCTGCAGAAACACCTTTGAACCTTTGAACCTTGAGTTTTTGATTACAATAGAAGGATTACACTCTTTCATTCAATCCAAGTTAATACTTCGGGCGCA
Organism: Ceratopteris richardii; assembly: GCA_020310875.1. Classification (NCBI taxonomy): domain Eukaryota; kingdom Viridiplantae; phylum Streptophyta; class Polypodiopsida; order Polypodiales; family Pteridaceae; genus Ceratopteris; species Ceratopteris richardii. The sequence continues at coordinate 25,027,333 of CM035414.1, read as the reverse complement.
ATTACAGAGAGTGCTCAATCATAAAAGATCAATTATCTCAGAGTCTTCCAGCAGCCGGCCTCTTCTACACCAGTCCTTCACTTGCTTCCAGCTTCTCCTTGTGCACACCTTGCACTAAGCTTCCACGAGCTGAGGGACTAATACTTTTCTGGCCTGATCACGGAGAGAGACTTTTGGGATTGGTGTGTCCCGCTTCGCACTCTCTGCACCTCCCTTAGCCTCACTTCTTGCACTCTTCACTTTCCGGGGTCGTCACACACCAGTGACTCTTCACTTCTCCTCTTGCTTCTCCCTTCCAGTGTCCAAGAATAGCCTTTTGTCTCTCTTTTGTTGAGTGCGCCGGTTCCGCGCACTCTAACTGTAATACAATCTTGGTGCCCTTTCAATGTCCCAAGATTGTCTGTTGAACTGGTCACCAACGACTCACTACTTTGTCCTGTAGTGACTTTAGAACAAAATTTTGATTGGGCGGCCCTATTTCCACCTTTGTACACGGCCGCTTCCATACCTTCACCTTTCCTTTTAATTCTTTACTTTTGCACCTAAGATTTTAAATTCACCCTTTGAACCTTCACTCTTTGGGGAGGGACTCGTTCGGTTGGTGGGGACCACAAGGATGGGTGCCAAGGTAGTGCTGGTGGAAGAGAGGACTTCAACTACCGTAGTCTTCTTAGAAGTGACTATAATGTGTGCATCCTCCATCTCTAAAAAAGAACTATGAGCAATAGCAACATCAACATCTAGGCGACACTAGTTAGAACAAGGGAAATAGAGCATGATGGATTCATTTTCATCATCCTCCACGTGAGAAGACACCATAGAGGGTGGGGGAGGAAGAGCAAGAGTGTGAGGTGCAGTGACTTGAGGGTTAGGTAAAAGGAGAGAGAAAACATGGGAAAGGCAGGTATGAGGGACTTCACCCTTGCCTAACTGTTTTAGTATCATTTGGCACTCTTTGTGGATGTGTCAAAAGTAAAATGCTTCCAAATTGATGGTTTTTGAATTAGCCAAGTGAATAACGGAGTACACCGATCACGAAATACCATATGATCGTTCCTAAAGGAGGCAACCACCAAAAATTGTAAGGTGGTGCACTCTAACAATGGGTGGCACATAATCGTATATTCGTTGGAGGAGCATCGAGGGAAAAGGGCATTCATGGTAGCGAGTAGAAGGGAGGTGGCTTTGGTGCGACCCATCTTGGAAAGGAAGAGCCGGTATGTGAAGGTTTCTATTATGAGAATGGTGAAGAGCCAAGGAGCAGTGACATGCCAAGTGGAGGTGGAATCGAGGCAATCAACAATGGCATGGACAAGAGTATCAGTATAGGCATGAGGGGGGATAGTATTGCATGATAGTTGGGCATACTACAGGAGCCCACATGCTTGGAAGTACTCGATGAGCTCGGGGTCCATGGAGTCCCCAAAACCAGCTAGGTGTGGCAAGGTCTCCATTGCAAAGTAAGCGAGCATTGCAGACAACGAGCAATTGTAAGCTAGGGGATATGCGCATAGAGTTTGAAGAACACCATAAAAGTGAGAATTGAAACTAAGTGGATAAATATATGTAGATAGCAGCAGTGCCGATGGAAGCATGCAGGAATGATGAAAGCAAAAGATTAATTGCCATCGACAACAATATATTATAATACAAGCCATTATACTTGCCAATTATGTAAAGGAATACATGGATTGTATTGAGAAGATGGAAAGTGAAATGCAAGCGCATTAAGTAGCCACCAAAAAGTAGTTATTAGTGAGTGTGGACACAAAACGATCATACTTTAGATCCATTGATCGGACTACGTAAGGATTATCTATTGAGAGTTTCCAACCGAAAACTAGTTGGACCAATTTGCATGAAAATGTGATAAAGGGCCGAACCAACAAACTTTGAAGTTTCGAGCGGTACAATTAGCCTTAGAATTGTAAGTCAAAACTAATTGGTGGACCATAAAGAAAAGGTTTTGCAAGAATCTATCATGGGTACGAGCACGCCAAATTTGTAAGTCTTGCATTAGGAGGAAACTTGCGAACCAATCTCCGTCCAAAGCTCAAATGACATCCAAGAAATCATAAATCGAATGTTCATGAAGGAATTTATGGTCAATAGCAACACGTAAAATAGGAACAACTAACTCCATGGGCACAATGGCTTCAACTCCATAAGCCAATTTAAATGAGGTAAAGCGAGTAGAGACTTTATAGGTCGTACAATAAGCCCATAAAACATAGCATAAGAACTGGTCCCATCTCTTCGGTGAGAACTAAATTAACTTCTTAAACATTGTTAACAGTGATTTGTTAGTACTCTCAATGAGACCATTGGCATATGGATAATAGAGAGTGCTTAACTTATGGAGAATATTAAAATCAGTAGTTAACGCTTTTATGAGTTCATTAACAAAATGTGTACCAAGATCAAAAATAATTTCTAGAGGCAACTTAAAATGGGGAAAATCATACCATGTTAAACACCGAGCTACCAAAATTGCAGTGGCATTCATAAGATCACATGCTTTTGCCCATCGATTTTCACAATCAATACAAGTTAAAATGTAATGATTATTGGTAGAGATAGCAAGAGGAGTGATTGGACCAACAAAATCCAAGCCCCACTTTTGGAAGGGTTCTAAAGGCAAAATTGATTGGAGGGGAAAATGCCAAAAAATGGCTGCCCGGTTTCCTGGCAGGGATCACGTGCAAGAACATAGAGGAAAATATCTTTGTGCATTGTAGACCACCAAAGAACACTCTACAACATTTTCTTTGATTCTCTACTTTCCACTCCTTTAGACTCTCAATTGGTGTAGATTTCTGATCCCATCCTCTTGTTCCAAACCACTTAGACAGATATTCTCCTATTTTTTTAGTAGATGTTTAGTTTCTTGGAGTTTTTCCTCCCTCTAATTGTTTTTCGCCTTCACTTTCCAGTCATTCTTTTGATTTTGGCACCATATTATTACTACGATCTACCGATTCTTCTTGTTTTGTCCTTCATATGCCAATAAATCTCTGGAATCTAAAGCATTCTTGGATTCTACTAAAATTTCTCCTTCAAATATTGGTTCCTCTTTTAACATTGTCACTTTGTCAATTACTCTTTGTTCCTTACCCATGCTTTTCGCTTGATCTTTCCTTGCAGAACTTCCATCGAATTTGGAAACGGGTGAAGGAACTCGTATGGGTGTTTTATTTTGGCGATATCCTGAATATTCCACACCAGAGCATAGAATTGGCATAAACTAGCCATCTTATCATCACTTTACAATCTCCACTCCTTACAACATCTAGTCCTTTCGGCCTCCACTCCCTAGCAAGATCCCTAAAGTGTTGATCGAACTATCTCTGCTGGCAATTTACAGCCAAAAAATAGGGATTACAAGGAAGGGTTCGTGGATGGCAGTCGTAGAGATACCTACAGACTGGATTATTTCCCAACCATAGACTTACAAATTGACAGTATAAACAACGTCAAGGAGATACTCGTGGAATTTTTGGAATTTACACATAATTAACTTCACACTTCCATTAAATATTCCACTTTTATAACGTTATTGACAACAGAATCGTTTACAAAACTATTGTGCATACTGAATCAAACGTAATTGACAAACTAGAAATAGACAACGACACTATGACACAAAAAAACACCGAGATTGATCCTTCGCTAGACGACCAGCCAACGGAGCCATTCCAAACTCGTTGCTATTGAACTCCCAAACCCTGTAACATTTTAATCATTATATTAATTGGAAAGGTTACATCTATTCAAGAAACCATTTCATCGAAAATCAAAGGATCACAAAAATTATAACTATCTCACCACACTTCCTAACACCACTCCTATGGAAACAGGTTGATGGTTGAGTCTTCATGATGTTGAAGTTGCATTTGATGTTCTTTTTCCACCAGCAAGCTATTGCGTGTTTGATTTACTTATGCATAACTATTCTTAATATTTAGTTTAATGTCTTTCTGATGAGCAAGTTAATGCATTGCCGAGGTGTCAAGCATTGGAAGAAGTTAAGCGCATCTTTTGCTACTTGAGTTGCACTCAGCCACTTGGATTCTTTTATCTCAAGGGAGATCATTACCACCAGATTTACATGCATTTTCTAACTTAGACTGGGCTAGTTTCTATGAAATGCATGTGTCCACTAGTGGTTTTTGTTTCATGCTTGGTAGCTCACACATATATTGGTTGAGCAAGAAGTAGCCTACAATGACCACTTCTAGTTATGAGGCTGAGTATAGGGAAGATTTTACTATGATTATTGAGTGTGTGTGTGTGTGTGTGTGGCTCAAACAACTTGGGTGTTGGTAAGTCTTCTACCACCATCGTCTTCACTAATAGTCAGAGCACATTGGTATTTGTGAGGACCCCTATGTTCCATGCTCACTCTAAGCACATTGAGGTGCACTATCATTATTGTTGAGCCCATAAATGTCATATTGGTCAAAGTCAACTACAGTCAAAGTCAACAGGTCAAAGTCAACAGGTGCAAAGTCAAAGTGCGTAAGTGCAGGTGTCAAAGTGCACAGGTAGTGCACAATGAATGGTCCACAAAGGGTAAATTGGAGAAAATAGGTTGCAGGTTGCAGAGGTACTTTCTCTAATTTCCCTAAGGTTCAAAGTGTGTTTTAAAGTGTTTTGGAAGGTTCAGGTGAACCCCCCCTTATGTGCAAAAGTGAAGAATTAAAAGGAAATGTGAAGGCATGTGAAGCGGCAAAGTGTACGCAGGTGAAAGTATGGCCCCCCATTAAAATTTTTGGTTTTAGACTAAAGTCACTACAGGACAAAACAGTGAGTAGTTGGCTGCCACTTGTGAGAGCCATCTTGGGACATCAAAGTGAGCACCAAGATTCACTTGCAGTTAGGAGCGTACGTGATCGACACACTAAAATCAAGGAAGAGCCATTCTTGGACCAAGGTTAGAGTAAGCAAGAGAGCATAGACTAGGGGGAGCAAGAGAGGGAAGTGCAAGAGACACCAGAGTACGTCGCGCAGAGGTGGAAGTGCAAGGTGCATAGAGAGTGACCAAGGATTGTGGTGCAGAGAAGTGCCAAGCTATAGTTCCCCCAAATATCTCAAGGTCCTTTGGCAGTGTACGCTTGCCGACAGCAGGTATTCACTCCTCCCCCTTTGTGGAAGCTTGGTGCAAGGTGTGCACAAGGAGAAGCTTGAAGCAGGTGGAGGTTTGTTGCAGAGGAGGTCGGCAGCAATAGGACATTGGGATATTGGACATTTTGTAATTGGGCACTCTGCGGATTGTGCACAGAGGTATTGGTGTATCTTGTATTTCAAACATTGTAATTTTCTTACTATAATCAATCGAAGGCAGAGACTTCCACGGTGTATTTTCTCTTTTGGTCCTTCCATTTTCTCCTACAAACCCTCAAACTCCTTCTTGTCAAAGAATCCCCCAACAAATTTGGCACGCCCGGTGGGACCTCCAAGGAGCTTTGAGCATAGGAGACTATATATTGCCATTGAAGGACAACATTCCAGTGTCGACAACATTACTTACTCCAGTGGGCCAAAAGGTATATCCTTTTATCAAGTGTCTCATTTTTAAGTGGACTATGAATAGCTCATGACCGCGACCCGGTCACAAACCTTGAGAATCAAGTGCAAGCAGACAAGAAGAAAGACGAACCGAAGATCAACAAGTCCACTTTCATCGACTTCATCGGTAGGAAGCATGGCAGGGCAGGTGGACCTAGAAATCTTGCTCTCCAGGTTAAACATAAAATTCCCCTCCTTCAGAGGTTTAGCCCATGAGGACCCAGATGAGCACATTCGACGATTTCTTTCATTATGTAAGACTAGGGGACTAATGGGTAGGGAAGATGCTTTCTTGATACTCTTCCCCGCCACATTGGAGGGTCTGGCAGACAAGTGGTTTAGTCAGTTTACCGAAAATCACTTTACCTCTTGGGATATGATGAAAGAGGCCTTTAAGAATCAATTTCAACAGGGCAACACTGCTGAAATCATTATAGAAGAATTGGAAAACTTGAAGTTGGGTCCAGGAGAGAAGTTCCCCGAATTCGTGACCAGGGCAAAAGCATTAATGGCCAAATTACCGGATCCACCACACGACTTCTTTGTCAAGAAGTGGTTAGCCAAACCTTTACCTGTGGTCACCCAATGCAAAATAAAAGAGTTGGTGCTACCTACAGCCTCCATAGAGGAGTTCATCACCACGGCTACAAGACTGGAGCAAATAAGGCACCAATATGGGACAACTTCTTCACCACCAACATATGGTACAGAGATGGAGGATCCAGTGACCCAGCTGAGGAGGGAGTTGGAGGGCTTAAAGAGAAATAAGCCCTACAAAGAGGAGGAGACTGCTGTGGCTCAATTGAGAAGGGAGATTGAAGCACTCAAGCTTCAAAAGGAAGAGGAGGCCCAAGCAGAGGAATTAGCTCAGCTGCGACAGGAGTTGCAGGAGCTCAAAGGAGGGGGCATCAAGAGTGGTCTTTGGTGTTCCATGTGCAGCAAACAAGGGCATATAGTAAGTGAGTGTCCTCTGTTAAGTGTAACTTGCCAATTATGCAGGAAGGTTGGCCATGAGGCCCATGAATGCCAATCAAGAGGAATGCCTGCAACGACATACTGGACCCAAGGGGGACCCCCAACAACCACAAATGTGATGGCTGCACAAAATCAAGGTAACAACTATAACCCTAGACAGAGAAATAATTTTGGAAATGGGCCTAGGAGGCCAATAATCTGTTTTAGGTGCGGAGAATGTGGGCACTACCAAAGTAGGTGCACCCTACCAGAAAATGCCCCCCCTTGCAGAAACTGCCCAGAGGCCAGAGACCACTACACAATTTGTTGTCCTAAGAATCAAGCCTCTTCATCTGGGCCCCACATTCAAATGATTTCCGTGCAGGAAGAAGAAATGGCAAATCAAGTTAAGGTGCCATCACCATCTACCAGGGTGGTGCAGTTAGAGGAAATTGACTCTTTTACTGTGCAGACAAGAAGCAAGGGGAAGGCTCCAGTGGACATGGGTCAAGAATCATTGATTAATGGATTAAACAGAGACAAAGGTGTGTCTGAAGACCAAGCCACCACAAGTGCAGACACAAGGCAAAAGGAAAATTGCACAGGTACCAGTGATGCCATTGGACATGCATTCAGCAGGCCTCATGAGGAGTTGGATAAGTCAAATGGAGCCCAAGCTCTTAAGGAATCAGAAGCCTCCAGACTGCTCAAGTCCATGAAAAAGGAGGTTAGTATTTTTGATTTAATAAGGATTGATGGGAAGTTCAGGTCAGAACTCTTGCAGATAATTGATGAAATGTCCACAACAAGCTTAGTGGCAAAAGCTGCTGTTATGTATAAAGATAAATATGCAGGGGAAGCACCCCTCACAGATTACAAGAGCCCTCGGCTAACCATTTCTATTAAAGGTCATGAGTTTCAAGGAGTTATTGTGGATGGTGGTTCTGGCATTAACTTGATGCCTGAATATACCATGAAAAAGATTGGACTATACCCTTCACAACCTGCCAACTTCACTGTAACAATGGCAGACCAAAGCATAGTAAGGCCTATGGGGGTGGTTCCTGGAGTCCCAGTCAGGATACAAGGTACTATCTTTAACTTGGACTTTGTTGTTTTAAGGCTGCCACAGGTAGAAGGAAGCTTCCCACTGTTAATTGGGAGACCTTGGTTAAGGCATGCCAATGTGCTGCATGATTGGGGCAAGGACACAATGTGGGTAAAGCAAGAGGGAAAAGAGTTGCAGCAGATAATTTTAGAAGAAGGCCCAGATAATCAGAAAAATACTAGCATGATGCAGACAATCGGTATTTGTATGGAAGAAGAAGTGGTGGACAACCCAGAAGCAGACCTATTTGAAAGACAAGATTTATATGAAGATGAAAACATGTTGGCTTGGCTCCATGCAGAAGACCCATCCTCCTGCTATGGAATTTTTCCAAACTCATGTATAGAAAAAGCATATGAAGAAAAAGAGGAAATCACTCAGGTTGAACCAGTAGCAGTCAAAGGCCATAGCAAAGAGAAGAAAAGCAAAGTCCTTACATGCAGCAGTGATAAAGCTACTCAAATTCATATATCAATGGCCACTTTTTTATGGATTCTCGTATGGCTATCATCTGTTATTTCAATTCTTATGGTAGCAAGTGCAAGGCTTTACAAGAATGTGGACGTTGCTACTGCCAGTAATTGGGAACATAGGGTTCCACTGGATGAAGAAGCCGGAATAGTAAAATTAAAATTTTGCAAATCATATCATAAAGTTGCTGGAGGAGATAACATTCTAATGAAGGATTTAGGGTACCCCTCTCAGATGGCCAGGGTGCCCCAGGAGAAGACCAAAGCAATGAAGTGCAGTACAAATGCAGATCATGGAGGAGTCTCTCTCAGTCAACAATACAAGGCTCAAGGCCTATTATCAAGCCAACTGAAGTTTTATGGATCACCTGGAACCTGCAAAAATTGTCCAGGTTGTACATAGTCTTTTCTCCTCATTTTTACTTAAGTTTTAGTAGTTTTCTTATCCATTTCATGCTTGTTTCTTAAGGTTTTAGCAAATTTAGCAGTCATTTCATCCACTTTGCAAAGGCACAAATTTTGGAATTTTTTTTAAAAATTTTTTCAGATTTTTTCAGGCATTTTTTTGGACTTTTTCTAGTATTTTCGCCTTTTTCATGTGTCTTTTTATTGCCCAATTTGAGGAATAAATGGAGGGTCTCTGTGGTTTGATGAAGGATTTTAGGCTCAACATGTAGAAAATTTCATCAGAATTTTTTCAGAATTTTTTGGCCAATTTTTGGCATTTTTTTCAGATTTTTCCTTGATTTTTCTCTAAATTGGGCTAAAAAAAAAAAAAAAAAAAAAAAAAAAAGAGCCCCCTAGGGAATTTGCGGGTTCCCAAAAAAAAAAAAAAAAAAAAAAAAAAAAAAAAAATCCCCCCCCCCCCCCCCCCCCCCCCCCCCCCCCCCCCCCCCCCCCCGCCCCCCCGCCCACTATTATTTTTTTATTTATTTGTTTTATTTTATTTTATTTTATTTTTATTAATTTTTATCTTTTATTTATTTTATTTTATTTTCTTTTCTTTTCTTCTTTATTTTATTTTCTGTCTGAGCGTTGAAAACGAAACGAAAAAAAAAAAAAAAAAAAAAAAAAAAAAAAAAGAAAAATCATTTTTATTTTTATTTTATTTTACTTTATTTTTTTTATTTTTTTATGGATCAAAGCTATTGGCTCTGGATTGTGCCTCGGTTGGCCGTTTTTTACAAAAATGGAGTCATTTTCATGTTTTTTGGCCCCTATGAACTCAGTTTTTGACTTTCTTTTTACAAATTCCCACTTTTTGTATGACTTTTGGTCTGAAACCACATGTTTTGAACACCTTTCTCACATGTTTTTATTTCACAACATTGTCCAAATGGTCTATTCTCACCTTGTCTTACCTTATGTTTAATAATCTCCCATATGTACCCTCTGTAGCCCTCCGGTTTGTTCACATTAGCCTCCTCCCGGCCCCTGATTCCTACTCCCCATCCCTCCCTTTACCAATATGCCCAGCCACATCCTTTCCCCTCCCTACCCCATCCATATTCACACCCTCAGCCCTCCCTTCCCCTTCCTTTCTCCCCTTCCAATGCCCCCCCTTTTTTTGCTTTTCCATTCCAAAATCCCACTTTTGGTTCTTCTCTGGGGCTTGTTCTCTCCTGTTTTGGTGGAATTGGTTGCTGCTCGGATGTCCTATTCAAGTTTTTGCGGCTATATCTTCATCGTGATCAAAGTTTAGCTATCGCTCTCCGGGACGGAGAGCACATTAGGTGGTGGGCAACTGTTGAGCCCATAAATGTCATATTGGTCAAAGTCAACTACAGTCAAAGTCAACAGGTCAAAGTCAACAGGTGCAAAGTCAAAGTGCGTAAGTGCAGGTGTCAAAGTGCACAGGTAGTGCACAATGAATGGTCCACAAAGGGTAAATTGGAGAAAATAGGTTGCAGGTTGCAGAGGTACTTTCTCTAATTTCCCTAAGGTTCAAAGTGTGTTTTAAAGTGTTTTGGAAGGTTCAGGTGAACCCCCCCTTATGTGCAAAAGTGAAGAATTAAAAGGAAATGTGAAGGCATGTGAAGCGGCAAAGTGTACGCAGGTGAAAGTATGGCCCCCCATTAAAATTTTTGGTTTTAGACTAAAGTCACTACAGGACAAAACAGTGAGTAGTTGGCTGCCACTTGTGAGAGCCATCTTGGGACATCAAAGTGAGCACCAAGATTCACTTGCAGTTAGGAGCGTACGTGATCGACACACTAAAATCAAGGAAGAGCCATTCTTGGACCAAGGTTAGAGTAAGCAAGAGAGCATAGACTAGGGGGAGCAAGAGAGGGAAGTGCAAGAGACACCAGAGTACGTCGCGCAGAGGTGGAAGTGCAAGGTGCATAGAGAGTGACCAAGGATTGTGGTGCAGAGAAGTGCCAAGCTATAGTTCCCCCAAATATCTCAAGGTCCTTTGGCAGTGTACGCTTGCCGACAGCAGGTATTCACTCCTCCCCCTTTGTGGAAGCTTGGTGCAAGGTGTGCACAAGGAGAAGCTTGAAGCAGGTGGAGGTTTGTTGCAGAGGAGGTCGGCAGCAATAGGACATTGGGATATTGGACATTTTGTAATTGGGCACTCTGCGGATTGTGCACAGAGGTATTGGTGTATCTTGTATTTCAAACATTGTAATTTTCTTACTGTAATCAATCGAAGGCAGAGACTTCCACGGTGTATTTTCTCTTTTGGTCCTTCCATTTTCTCCTACAAACCCTCAAACTCCTTCTTGTCAAAGAATCCCCCAACAATTATGTCAAGGAGAGGTTCACTACTTGAGAGGTCAATTTGGCATATGTGCCCACACAAGATAATGTTGTGGACCTTTTCACAAATTCTCTACCTAGGGAGAAGTTTGAAGCTCTCCACGAAGCTTTGGGCTTACTTCCTTTTTTGGATTGATCTCTTTCCACATAACTTCGTACTTCATTATACATGAGTGCCAAATCCTTGTTCATTGCATTACTCCCAATGGGATGTGTTGATATATTTTGCTAGTGATGTTTTTGAACACAATTAGGACTATCGAGGCACTTTTTTCCTTATTTAGGAGTTTTTCCCCCCTTGGCATGTATAAACTCATATAAACCCTATAATTCACTTGTTTTTGTACATTCACTTGGTAACAAATTGAGTGTTGTGTTGTGATTCAAGCTTCTTCTTCTTCCTTGTGTTGTTTGTATGCTTCTACATACCTCAAACTCCAAGAAGAACATGTAAGAATCACATTGAACAGATGGTTGCAATCATGTGCATGCAAGAAAGAGAATCACATTCTATTCACCAGCAAAAAGTATTGAAAAAAACTAAAAAGAGTGAGGAGATGGTGCTTTCTGTAGTGTCCCTCTCATGTATCACTTTACGTTTCCCTTTTCATTTCAAATGAGACTTAAAACTAAAAAACTCCTAAAGGCTTATCTTCTTGTAAGATTTTTTTTGGTAATACTCTTCCCTTTATTACAAGAATATGTGCACTTTCTTTGAAGCTACTAAACTACAAAATATAAATTAGAAGAAAGTGGAAAATGAAAATAAATTGGTGGGCTTCCACTCTAGTGCATGTGGGTGCTAACACTTCCCCCTAAAACTTGTCGTCCTTGATAGGACCCTGCATAATCTAGTAGGGTAGGGCTTTTGTGTTATATGCTTGACTCTATCATGCATAGCTATACCCACTTCAACTTCTATAAATCCTCTAGGCTTCAATATCCTATCATAATTTATAGAGTGCTTTTTTGTCTCTATGATTTTCTTGACAAGTTTCTTTGTTTAGTTATTCAAGTATTCTTTTGTTGTTTAATTTATTAGAGTTTGAAGTCGATGGAAGCACACAAATAGCACAAAGAAGAACAAGAAGCTTGAAGCACAACACAACATAATGTATTACCAAGTGAATATACAAAGATAATTCACATGTTAGGGTTATAGGCATATATACAACATGAAGGAAAAAAACCTCCTAAAGATGGAAAAAAGTGCCTTGACACTCCTAGGTGTGTTCAAACACATCACTTTCAAAATATATCAACAAATCCCCCTTGGAATGATGCAGTGAATAAGAAGCTAGCACTTATGTATAAAGAAGTGCCAAGTCCTGTGGAAAGAGATCAACCCACAAAATCAAGTAAGCCCAAAGCTTTGCAAAAAGCTTTGATCTCTCAAATAGAGAACCTCTCCCTAACATAATGATAGTGCAACTCAATGTGCTTTGTGTGAGCATGGAGTGCAGGGTTCCTCGCAATTATCAATGCTCTCTGAGTGTCGATGAAGATGGTGATGGTAGAAGACTCACAAACACCCAAATTAGCCAAAAGGCATATGAGCCAATACACTCAATAGTCATTGTGAAAGTTTCCCTATACTCAATCTAACAACTAGAAGTGGCCACAATAAGCTAATTCTTGCGCAACCAACATGTGCATGAGCTACCAAGCATGAGACCAAAACCACTAGTGGACACATGAGTGTCATAGCAATCAGCCCAATCTGAGTAAGAAAAAGCACGTAAATCTAGCAATAATGATCCTTCCTTGCAATAAAACAATCCAAGTAGCCAAGTACCACTCAAGTAGCAAAAGATGAGCTTAACCGTTACCAATGCTTCACACCTAGGCAATGCATAGAGAGATAGCAAACTGAATATCAGACTAATGCATAAGTAAATCAAGCATCCAATAGCCTGTTAATAGAGAAAAACATCAAATGCATCTCCATCATCATGAAGACAACCACAAAATTGTTTCCATAGGAGTGACAATAGGTTTGCAATCTTCAAGGCCAAAATGATCCAATAATGTGTCAATATATTTTTTTTGACATACAAGTATTCCTCCATCAACTTGCATAAACTAAATACCCAAATAATGATGCAAATATCCAAAATCTTATTACCGTTAGTGTCCATGTTCAAGGCCAAATGGCCACCGGACACTTTTGTATATGTTCTTTAATAGAAACATATAGTGGTTTGGTCAGCCATAGATTGTAAGTTTGACTGCATTTGTATCATCTAAAAAGTTTGTGTTTGTGCTCCATGTGTTCTGTTTTTTTGTGCATATTCTATAGCCTCTATGCAGAGTTCCGTGTGTGGTGCTTGGAGCTCAGTTTTGTAATCGGATGATATCATTGTGGAGCTCGCAAGAAGCAAAGCACACTGTGGTGCATCACCATCAAAATACTTCATTGGTATCAAAGCATTTCAAAGCAAAAGCTTTGTTCCCTTTGTGTGAGCGAAGCGAGCATGTGCCCACCCACCCAAGGCTTTCTCCAAGGCTTATGACTAAGGCAGCAGCCAAGGCATAGACCTTGGCATACCTTGTCATCCTAGTCATTGAAGTCACCATTGTCACCATTGGATGCACGTGAGGGAGGACCTCAACAATCAAGGAGGATAGAGGTTCAGAGGTCACCTATCCCAATACTATTCCCCTTGGAGCTCACTTAACCGTGCCAATCTCTTGTCACTAAGCTACACTCTTGTGGTGTCTGAAGAAGGGGAAAGACTAAGGTTAACATTACCTTGAACATGTTTTGGTGCCTCAAAGCTTCATTCTTTGCTTTCAAAGCCTACTTTTGAAGCAATTTTGAGGTGATTTTTGGAGCCATTTTGGAGTACTTTCATGCATAGTTCTCTTCACACAGGTCCAAGAACATCAAGAAGAGTGTTTTTTGTACTTCTCCGACAATAAATATTCACCTTTTGGTCTATGTTTTCAGCCACACTACAAGTTTTACAAAAGATTTTCAGTTGTGGTGGGAGCAGCTGCTGCAAATTTGTGCAAGTTTTAGAGCCTAAACAATAGAGTTGATAGACACTTTTTGGGTTGTGCATTCATCCTTTCAGTGTTATTTTACTACATATATTGAGCACATACACACTATCTATGCTTTTATGGATACCGCTTATGTACATCCATGTCGTCATTGATATGGCAGTTACATTTTTTGCATAAAGCCTTTTATGTTTCATAAAGAGGATCATGGTGAGGTTTTCTTAACTAGGAGACACCTAGATGTCAGGGGGCCTCTTTGGTGATGCAGGTGGAAGACTTACCTAGCCTCACCATAGGATATGTATGCTAGTTGTTCATAGGTGCTTGATAAGACTAGTTGGCTTCTTTCAAGTAGCTGATTATATGAAGTGGAGTTAGTGATTCACTATGCATCTAGTCATGTCAGTACTTGTAGTTTTATGACATTTTGACACTAGTCATATGCTCGTTTTGTAGAGGATACTCTGGCAAAATTTTTCTTGATTTTTGGTTTTGTCAACTATATAGTGGTCGATTTATCGATTTACTCCTTGATACACTAATTGGTGTGAGCACATTTATTCTCACATACTCTTTTAAGTTGGTCATCACTTTTTATTAATTCACATCTGATAGTGCTTCTCCAAAGTATAAAGCACGACTTGTTGCAAAGGTTTTTAAGCAAAAAGATGGTGTTGATTTCAAGGAAATCTTCTCTCTAGTGGTCAAGATGACTACTCTACACATGTTGCATGGATTCATTGCAATTGAGGACTTAAATCTAGTCCAAATGGATGTGAAAATGCTTTCTTGCATGGAGATATAACCAGAGGGTTATGTAGTTCCTGGCAAAGAAAGTCTAGTTTGTGAGCTCAAGAAGAGCTTATATGGACTTAGATAGTCCCCTACACAATGGTACCAAAAGTTTGATGCTTTTATGAAGTCTCAAGGATATTCTCGAAGCAATGAGGATCATTGTCTCTACACAAAGAGATGCTTAGATGGCAGCTTGATATGCTTTATACTTTATGTCGATGATATGTTGATCGTTGGGAAGTCCTCTTATGACTTGTTAATTCTCAAAAAGAAGTTAAGTGATACATTTCATATGAAGGATTTGAGGGATGCCAAACATATTCTTGGCATGTGCATTACTCTTGATAGGAGTAAAAGATGCATATACTTGTCTCAAAGTGAGTACATATCCAAAGTACTTCACAAGTTCAATATGCAAGGTGCAAAGGCATTGAGTACACCTTTACTCAAATATGTGAAATTGAGCAAGGATGATTGCCCCAGATCAAATGAGGAAGTGGAATTCATGACCAAAATTCCTTATCTGTCTAATGTTGGTAGTCTTATGTATGCTATGGTAGCTAGGAGACCAGACATTGCATTTGTAGTGGGAGTTGTGAGCAGATATATGTCTAATCCTAGCAAGCAACATTGGGAAGTAGCCAAGATGATTTTGAGATATCTGAGTGGCACTAAGGACAAGTGTCTATGCTTAGGTAGGGGAAAAGCATCCATTATTGGTTACACAGATTCTAACTAGGCTAGTTGTGTACACAATCGTAAGTCTACATCAGGGTACATTTCGCATTTCGCAGGAGGTGCTATCTCTTGGAGATCTCGTCTTCAAGAATTTTTAGCTATTTCCACGACATAAGTAGAGTATATTGCAACAAGTTAGGCTTGTAAGGAAGCATTGTGGCTTTCTTCTCTTGCATGTGATATGGGTCTATCTCAGCATGTACTTGGTTTGCTGAGTCAGAGTGCCATTGCTTTGGCTAAGAATCTAGTCTATCATCCAAAGAATGAGGTATCACTTCATTAGAGATTGCTTAGCTACTGAGCACATTATTCTTGAGAAGGTTCATACTCGAGATAATGCTGCAGATGCTTTCACTAAAGCTCTACCACAGGATAGCTTTCGACACTATTGTGACTTGATGGGGGTTACTTGATTCATGATCTTACACACTCACTTGTATATTGTGTAACATGCCCATCAGGTGGGAAGTATAATTTGTATACTTACACTCACGTACTCTCTATCATTCTTCATTGTTCTTCCATAGTTATTTTGGCCATATTGGCCTTTTATGGGAGATTGTTACCATTAGTGTCCATGTGAAATGCCAAATGCCCACCGGAAACTTTTGTATATGTTCTTCAATAAAACATATAGTGGCCTGGTTACCAATAGACTGTAAGTTTGATTACATTTGTAACATCTAAGAAGTCTGTGTTCATGCTCCCTGTGCTCTATGTTTTTCTACCTATTCTACAACCTTTGTGTGGAGTACCGTGTGTGGCACTTGGAGCTCCGTTTCATACTCCGAGGATATCTTCATGGAGCTCTCAAAAAGGAGAACACACTATGGTGCATTTCCATCAAAATACTTCAAATCTAACATCTCAAAAGAGGCATGCAAATTAGCCTTAAATTTAGCAATATGCTTCTCATTAGAACCAGTGAGAAACATGTCATCAACCTATTCAACAATGATCAAAAGTACATCATCTACATGCTTAACATAAGGTGCTCTTAGTTGGATTGTTCCAAAAACTATGTATTAGCAAATAGGCATGTATATTTTAATACCAAGCATGTGGTGCTTGCTTCAAACCATATCATGCCTTTTTCAACCTCCATGCTTTGTTTTCATACCCTTTTTGCATTAAAACCATAGGGCTGAAATTCATAAACTTCTTCATGTAAATCACCATTTAGAAATGCACTTTTAATGTCTAACTGATGTATGTTCCAACCATGATGAGCTGCAAGTGCGCACATGCTGCAAATAGAAGCCATTTGGAATGTAGGAGAAAAGGTCTAATAAAAAATCAATGCCTCTTTCTTGAGCATATTTTTTTGCAACAAACCTATCCTTATACCTATCAAATGCTCCATCAGGCTTATGCTTCATCTTCTATATCCACTTAGTGCCAGTGGCCTTCTTGCCAAGAGGCAAGTCACATAAAGACCATGTACTTTTTTCCATAAATTTAGCATCATATTCTGATTGCATAGCAGCCATCCAATTTTTTGAATTTTGTGCTTCATCAAACAAAATAGGCTCATTCTCATCACAAATTCTAGAGGCGTCCATGGCATAGAATCTAATGCAAAAGAAGCTGTTGGAGTTAGACGTCTGCGGAAGCACGCGAACAGCACAAGGAAGAAGAAGAAGCTTGGAGCACAACACACAAGACTGAATGTATTACTAGAGAATGTACAAAGATAAGTAGTGTTGTAACATCAAGCTTACACTATGCTTGAGGTGGATTTGATCTACATCAAAGGCTATCGCGTCGAAAGAATATCCGTTGGAGAGTTCTTTTTCATATGCTCATTTATTGTATTTTTTGAGAATATTTTGATGGCTCATTTACCGTTGTAAAAGCCTTGAGTTGTACACATGTAAAGGTACAAATATAGGGCCAAAATCCCACGAAATTTTGGTGGTTGAAGTTGCATTCAATCAAGCAATCAATCACCTAAACGTAGATCAATCAAGATCTTCACTTTTCCTAGATTGTAGGGAAGTGAATTGATTCCCTCCAACAACCATTCCCACCTTCATTTGAATTCAAATTCAAGTTGTAAAAGTCGTGGAACACTCCTAGAGGCTATATAAGGAGTTGAAATCACTTGTACATAACATGGAAGCAATATACATACACTTGTGACCATCATTGTCTTGCTCCTTCAATTTTCTGCATCATCTTCTTCGCCAACAGTAATCTTGCAAAGGCTGCTGCTCTCTCCTCAGAGCTCCAAATTGAGTGCAAGAGGACTCATTGGAAAGGTATCAGTGTCTAGTTTATGCTTGTAAATGTTCAAAGCATTTGGTTCAGCAGAATTGGAGAAATCTCAGTTTTTCTGCCTCGGGGTCAATCTCTGCGTATTCCTGAAAAATAGGAAGTACCACCGGTGAATGTCGCATTCATTCCTATAGCATATTTTGCTTATTCCTTATACTTTTGTGCATTCCATACACTCAACCCTATGTGTATCACTCCCATAAAAGGATTTTTTCTAATTGTAATCATGCTGGTCGCTATGGGCATTTGAAGTTCATTGTCTCTTCCATAGATAGTAAGTTTTTTGAGCTAGTCGACCCGCGAACCTATCTGTTTTGTATCGACTCATTCTCCTTGATGCTCCAAGGTACATAGTGTGTTTCTTTGCACTTATAGCATGCCTATAAGGTCTATTTGAGTCTCCAAAAGCTCAAGGGCTGGTCTTGTGCCGGTTGGCTTGACCAAACTTCATCGCTTCGAAACGCACTTTTCTACCTTCGACAAGCTTCTCCAAGTTCTTTCAGTGGTATCAGAGCTAGTTCAAGATGGGTGACGGTTTTCCCTCAATGATCGTGAAGCTTGATCGACACAACTACGCGGCTTGGCAAATCAGAATGGAGGCCTACTTGCAAGGTAGAAATCTTTATGGAATTGTAGCAGGTGATGAAGCTATGCCTATTCCAAGATCCAAAGGAGGACCTACACAAGAGGAGACAGATAAGCTCACACTTTGGTGCGCAAGGGATGCTCAAGCAAGGTCGTACATACTAAACTCTAGCTCTGACTTTCTATTACCACATATTAGAGGATGCAACACATCTCAAGAGACTTGGGATGCCCTGGAGACTTTCTTTTCTGCTAGTACCAAAGCAAGAAAGAATCATCTTTGGAACGAGTTCAACCAAATGAAGAAGACACCTAAACAAACCATCACAGAGTTTGTTACCAAGGTCAAGGAGGTTGCGGATCAGTTAGCATCCATTGGAGAGCTGATTGAAGAAGAGGTCATCATGAGGCAAATTCTCAACGGCATTCGAAGTGATAAGCAATGGCAATCCTTCACGACGGCTTACAATCTCATCATGGATGTGCAAACTCCAGACTTCAACATCTTTCTTGGACAACTCTTCAATCAAGAAGCCAACAATAGCATAAAGGAAGGTAACTCTTATCATGGTAATTCAACGAGTGCTCTATATGCAGATAAGAAGGATAAGAAGCAAAAAGGCAAGAAGAAGGAAGAAGATGAAGAAGAGACTTCCCAAGCCAACTTCGCAAGCAAGAGCAAGTGGAAAGGGAAGAAGAAAGGACCAAAGCAAGACAAAGCCAAAGGTCAGAATGTTCAACCTTGTGCCATATGCGATAAGACCAACCACACCACTCAGAACTGCTGGTTCAATGGGAAGACCCAGAAAGGAAGTGGAAGAGGTGGATATGGCGGCAATAGAGGCAGAGGTGGACACAACTTCAACAACAACAATAGAAGCTATAATAGAAGGGACTACAATAATTATTCAGAAGATCAACCACATGAAGACTCATTACTTCTTATGAACCTAAGCCACAAAGAAGGTAAAGAAGATGATCATTTGTTCTACATAGATTCAGGATGCTCGAATCATGTTGCAGGCAACATTTCTCTTCTATCTGACTTGGAAAGTCCAAAGCATAGACATGAAGTGCAAACAGGGGATGACACAAAGCACAATGTGGAGAAGATTGGTAATGTCAAAGCTTCCAATGGCAGGACAAACATTCTGAGTAAGGTTCTCTATGTACCCACTATCACTAAAAACCTAATAAGTGTAGGCCAAATAGTTGAAAAAGGCTTGCAAGTTAGGTTCACCCAACATGGAGCTTTTGTGGAAGATCCATGTCAAGGCTTCAAGAAGATAGCCCAAGGTGAGAAGCATGGTAGGCTCTTTACTTTTGAAGTAGGAGATACCAGGAACATAGCTCTATTCAACTTTGGGTCTCAAACCCTAAGTGAGCTTGAAGTGTGGCATAAGAGACTTGCTCATGTGAATGAAAGAACCTTGAAGGATATATGCAGGGATCAAAGTGTTCTAGGACTGCCGAACATATCAAAGCAACACATGATCAACAGGTGTGATGCATGTCAGATTGGGAAGGCACAAAGACAACCATTCAACCACAAAGGCTGCATCCACAACAACTTATTGGACTTAGTACATACAGATGTATGGGGACCAAGTCAAGAACCTTCATTGGCAGGATCAAGGTATTATGTCTCATTTATTGATGACCATAGTAGGTGGACTGTTCTATACTTTATCAAGAGTAAGAATGAAGTATTTGATTGCTTCAAGAAGTATCTTGCACATGTGGAGAATCATACAGGTAGATCACTAAAGAAGCTCAGATCTGATGGAGGGGGAGAATACTTCTCCAAAGATTTTGATGAGTTCTTGCAGGATAAAGGTATCAAAAGGGAAGTGACTACCAAGTACTCTCCTCAACTAAATGGAATTGCAAAGAGGAGAAACAAGACATTGGTTGGATCAGCTCGAACAATGCTTGAAGAGAAGAAGTTGCCACATTATCTATGGGCAGAAGCTATTTCAACTGCAGTGTACCTTGTCAATTGACTACCATCCAAATCACTTCAAGGTATGACTCCTTATGAAGCATGGCATGGAACTCTCATCAATTAGGAAGCAAGCATGATACACAGGTCCAAGATCCAAGAAGTGATACAGACGATGACCAAGATGAAAGAGAAAGGGATTACAAGCTATGGAAGTCAAGAGGCAAAGCAAAGATGCAAGAGGTTGGAGAATGTTTCAGACAAGCACCTAGAAGATCAACAAGAGAGAAGAAACAACCAGAAAGGTATGGATATGATTCCACATTTGTTACAAAGCATTCAATCTACTTGGCAAAAGACTCTATTTCAGAGGAACCCTCAACCTATGAAGAGGCAAAGGGAAACCCTAATTGGGAAAAGGCCATGAACGAAGAGATAGATGCATTGAAGGAAATGGACACTTGGGATTTGGTTCCAATGTCGCCGAATCAAAAGGTAATTGGTTGCCGATGGGTATATAAAGTTAAAAGAAATTCAGATGGATCAATTTGCAGGTATAAGGCAAGATTAGTTGCCAAAGGATGCTCACAAACTCATGGTATAGACTATGAGGAAACATTCTCACCAGTTTCAAAGATGACTACAATCAGGACATTGATAAGTGTAGCTGCAGCAAGGAATTGGAGACTCCTCCAACTTGATGTGAAAAATGCATTCCTAAATGGTTGGATAAGTGAAGAGGTATACATGTCACAACCACCAGGATTTGAAAACCCTAATCATCCATCTTATGTTTGCAGACTTAAGAAAGCATTGTATGGACTCAAACAAGCTCCAAGAGCTTGGAATTACAGGTTGGTTACATATCTTCAAGACCAAGGGTTCAAAGCTAGCAGCTCCGATCCTTCTCTATTCATCAAAAGGGATCACAATGAGGTTATCTATCTATGTGTATATGTAGATGATATTATTGTGACAGGTGATGATCTAAATGGCATTCAAAGGATCAAGAGACACATGCAAGAGGAGTTCAAAATCAGTGACCTAAGTGAGCTCACATATTTCCTAGGTATGCAGGTGATATATACAGATGAAGGAATGTATTTGACTCAAAGAAGATACATTCACGATCTTCTTCTCAAGTTCAAAATGGAGAACACTAAACCTGCAGGTACACCTTTGGAGATGAATCATAAACTTAGTGTTTATGAAGGTGAGAAAATTGAAGACATTAAAGAGTATCAAAGCTTGGTAGGTAGCTTGATATATGCTACTCACACAAGGGCAGACATCTCATATAGTGTGGGAGTGCTTAGTCAGTTCATGCACTCACCAAGAAGACCACACATGGATGTGGCTAAGAGAGTACTTAAGTATCTCAAAGGTACAATCAACGAAGGTATATTCTATCCTTACTCTTCCGATTTGGATATCAAAATCTACTCAGATGCAGATTGGGCAGGAGCTAAGGATGATAGAAAAAGTACATCTGGTTACTTAGCATTTGCAGGTTCGAAGCTAGTGTCATGGAGTTCCAAGAAGCAACCAACAGTTGCTTTATCTTCAACTGAAGCAGAGTACAGAGGCTTGACCATAGCAACTCAAGAGGCAATATGGTTAAAAGCATTGTATACAGATTTGGGACTTGTGAGTTCCAAACCTCACATATTTGGAGATAATGTAAGTTCCATGCATGTAGCGGCAAATCCTATTTTTCATGCGAGAACCAAGCATATAGAAGTCCATTATCACTTCATCAGGGAGAAGCTCATGGCAAAGGAGATCGACATGTCTTTTGTTCCGACTGAAAAGCAAGTAGCAGATATGATGACAAAGGCACTTGATGGAATAAAGCTTTGTAGATTCAAAGCTATGGCAGGTATTCAACCTATCAGAGAATGAAGACTCAAGCATACTTTAGCTTGAGGGGGAGCTGTTGGAACATCAAGCTTACACTATGCTTGAGGTGGATTTGATCTACATCAAAGGCTATCGCGTCGAAAGAATATCCGTTGGAGAGTTCTTTTTCATATGCTCATTTATTGTATTTTTTGAGAATATTTTGATGGCTCATTTACCGTTGTAAAAGCCTTGAGTTGTACACATGTAAAGGTACAAATATAGGGCCAAAATCCCACGAAATTTTGGTGGTTGAAGCTGCATTCAATCAAGCAATCAATCACCTAAAAGTAGATCAATCAAGATCTTCACTTTTCCCAGATTGTAGGGAAGTGAATTGATTCCCTCCAACAACCATTCCCACCTTCATTTGAATTCAAATTCAAGTTGTAAAAGTCGTGGTACACTCCTAGAGGCTATATAAGGAGTTGAAATCACTTGTACATTACATGGAAGCAATATACATACACTTGTGACCATCATTGTCTTGCTCCTTCAATTTTCTGCATCATCTTCTTCGCCAACAGTAATCTTGCAGAGGCTGCTGCTCTCTCCTCAGAGCTCCAAATTGAGTGCAAGAGGACTCATTGGAAAGGTATCAGTGTCTAGTGTATGCCTGTAAACTGTCAAAGCATTTGGTTCAGCAGATTTGGAGAAATCTCAGTTTTTCTGCCTCGGGGTCAATCTCTGCGTATTCCTGAAAAATAGGAAGTACCACCGGTGAATGTCGCATTCATTCCTATAGCATATTTTGCTTATTCCTTATACTTTTGTGCATTCCATACACTCAACCCTATGTGTATCACTCCCATAAAAGGATTTTTTCTAATTGTAATCACGCTGGTCGCTATGGGCATTTGAAGTTCATTGTCTCTTCCATAGATAGTAAGTTTTTTGAGCTAGTCGGCCCGCGAACCTATCTGTTTTGTATCGACTCATTCTCCTTGATGCTCCAAGGTACATAGTGTGTTTCTTTGCACTTATAGCATGCCTATAAGGTCTATTTGAGTCTCCAAAAGCTCAAGGGCTGGTCTTGTGCCGGTTGGCTTGACCAAACTTCATCGCTTTGAAACGCACTCTTCTACCTTCGACAAGCTTCTCCAAGTTCTTTCAAGTAGCCCATTAGGGCAATAGGCGTATATACAAGCCGGGGGAAAAAAACCTCCTAAAGAGGGAAAAAAGTGCCCCGGCGGTCCTAGAGTGTTCACACACATCACTACCTAAATATATCAACAAATCCCCCCTGGGAGTGATGCGGTGAACAAGGAGCTGGCACTCATGTATAAGGAAGTGCCGAGCTATGTGGAAATCACTCCACAAAAGGAAGTAAGCCCAAAGCTTTGCGGAAAGCTTCAAACTTCTCCCTAGGCAGAGCCTTCGTGAAAAGGTCTGCAATGTTTTCCTGCGTGGGCACATATGCCAAGCTGATCTCCCCAGCAGAGAACCTCTCCCTGACATAGTGATAATGCACCTCAATGTGCTTAGTGCGAGCATGGAACACAAGGTTCCTCGCAACTGCCAATGCGCTCTGACTGTCAGTGAAGATGGTGGTGGCAGAAGACTGGCCAACACCCAAATCAGCCATAAGGCGTCTGAGCCACACACACTCAACAGTCGCTGTGAAAGCTGCCCTATACTCAGCCTCACAACTGGAAGTGGCCACAGTAGGCTGCTTCTTGCTCAACGAAGATATACATGAGCTACCAAGCATGAAGCAAAAACCATTGGTGGACACACGAGTGTCATAGCAACCAGCCCAATCTGAGTCAGAAAAAGCATGCAAATCTGGCGGTAGTGATCCCCCCTTGGGATAAAACAACCCAAGTAGCCGAGTACCACTCAAGTAGCGAAAGATGCGCTTAACCGCTTTCCAATGTGTGACTCCTGGGCAATGCATAAACCTGCTCATCTGTGAGACAGCAAACTGAATATCTGGCCGAGTAATGCATAAGTAAATCAAGCATCCAACAGCCTGCTGATAGAGAACAGCATCAAATGCATCTCCAGCATCATGAAGACTCAATCGTAAACCTGTCTCCATAGGAGCGGCAATAGGCTTACAGTCTTCAAGGCCAAAACGCTGCAATAATGTGTCAATATATTTCGTTTGACACAAAGCCATTCCACCATCAACTTGCATAAACTGAATGCCCAAATAGTGATGCAAATGCCCCAAATCAGACATCTCAAATGAGGCATGCAAATCAGCCTTGAAATCATCAATATGCTTCTCAAGAGGACCAGTGAGCAGCATGTTGTCTACATAGACAACAATGATCAAAAGCACATCATTAGCACGCTTAACATATAAGGTGCTTTCAGTTGGACTGTTCTCAAAACCATGTGCAATCAGATAGGCATGTATTTTCTCATACCAAGCACGTGGTGCTTGCTTTAAACCATATAACGCCTTCTTTAACCTGCACACCTGGTTTTCATGCCCTTTCTGCACAAAGCCACGGGGCTGAAAAACATACACTTCTTCATGCAAGTCACCATTCAGAAATGCTGTTTTAATGTCCAACTGATGTACATTCCAACCATGATGGGCTACAAGTGCACAAATGCTCCGAACAATAGTCATACGACATGTAGGTGCAAAGGTCTCATCAAAATCAATGCCTCTTTCCTGCGCATAACCCTTTGCAACAAGCCTAGCCTTATACCTATCAACTGTACCATCAGGTTTACGCTTCAGCTTGTATACCCACTTAGTGCCAATGGCCTTCTTGCCAGGAGGCAAGTCACATAAAGACCATGTACCATTCTTCATTATAGCATCATATTCAGATTGCATAGCAGCCATCCAATTTTCTGAATTTTGTGCTTCATCAAAAGAAACAGGCTCATTCTCATCACAGAGACTAGATGCAGCCATAGCATAGCAATCTGATGCAAAGGAGGTACTATGAGAGCCTGAACGAGTACGATATGACAAAGGTGCATCTAATTTGCTGTCACGCAAAGTTTGCACCAGCCATTTTGGCATAGTTTTTGCCTGTTCAGTATCAGCTCTCTCATCAACAAGTGCATCATGTAAATCTGCATCAGAAATGGAATGATCTACATCATCATATGAAACCTGCAAAGGCTGAGAAGTTGCCTCATTAGGACCAGCGCTAGCCTGTCCACCTGTAAAAAGAGGCATCAAAGTATCATACATGTCTTTGGAGCTAACAGATGTCTCCTTAGTACATGAAAGCAATGGCTGAATAGCATCTTCCACAAAGACAACATCACGGCTAACCAGAATGCGTTTAGTCTGTGGATGATACAGACGATAGCCTTTACTTTCAGAACTGTACCCAACAAAAATACATTTTACTGCCTTATCATCCAATTTTCTGCGATGTTGTTCAGGCACTAATGCATATGCCAAACAACCAAAAACACGCAGATGAGCAACAGATGGCTTGCGGTCATGCCAAGCCTCATATGGAGTGATAGACTGCAACGCTTTCGTGGGACACCTGTTCAGTACATATGTTGCACACATGACAGCCTCAAGCCTGAAACTATGTGGTAAAGCCTGACTTTTGACCATGCACCTTGCCATCTCCATGAGTGACCTGTTCTTTCATTCAGCAACTCCATTCTGTTGAGGTGTATACGGCACTATACACTGGTTTTTTATCCCACGTTCAGCCAGAAATGCATTAAAATCTGAAGACATATATTCCCCCCCTCGATCAGAACGGAGGGTGCCCATTTTACATGCTGACAGATTTTCAGCCAAAACCAAAAACTGTTTGAAGCACGTGAACACTTCGGACTTTGCTTTGAGTGGATATACCCATGCATGCCTGGAAAAATCATCAATGAAAGTCACAAAGTAAAGGTAATTTCCAAAAGAGGGTGTCTGCATAGGACCACAGACATCACTATGTACAAGCTGCAATTTCTGCATAGCCCGAACTGAACCATCTTTTGGAAAGGAAGAACGCTGCATTTTGCCCAAAATACAGCCTTCACAAACATGTTTTCCAGGTGCCTCAAGTTTGGGCAAAGAGGACACCATTTCAGATTTCTGCAGGCGTAACAAACTAGCAAAATTCAGATGACCAAAGCGTGCATGCCAAAGCTTTGCATCTGACATAGCCTAAGAATCATGAACTGCACATGCCGAATCATTCACAGATTTTTCATAGTCTATGAGCTTATACAGCCCACGACATAAAATGCCAGAAGCAATAATCACATCGCCATTTGAGAGATCATGGATTGTACACCTGTCATCAACGAATTTCACAACCAAGCCAATCTTGGCTAATGCAGAAACTGATAACAGGTTCTTTTTGATCCCTGGCACAAATAAAGCATCTGACAAAGTGAAAGAACTACCATCAGCAGTAGTCAGAATGATCTTACCAACTCCCTTAATAGGATAAGAGGAGTTATTGGCGCATGTGACAGTATTCCCTGTAGGGGCAGGCTCGAGTGAAGAGAAGAAACTGTGCTGCGAGGTAATATGTTTGGTTGCCCCACTGTCAAAGTACCAAACATCTGAGTCTACTGCAGACATGCACTGATCATGAGAAGATGGGTCAAAACTGCAGACAGTAGTAAACGCCCATTCTTCTTCCTGCACAAGATTTGCAGACTCTGTTTTTGGTGTAGAGGCCTCTGCAACAACCATTCCAGCCTCTTTCTTCTTTGCCTCTTTAGCAGCCAGTTTTGGACAGTTCTTTATAATATGATCATTTCCTTTACAGTACTTGCAGAACAATTTCTGCTTTTCTGATTTCTTCTCATCTTTATCCTGGTTCTTCGATTGTGCAGCATTTGCATATTTCTGCTTACTAGTAGAAGAGCTCCATTTTCCTTTGCCCTTCTAACTAGCCAGGAAAGCTTGATCTGCAACACGCATAATGGACCTGTTCTGCCTGGACTGATCTTCCTGCAACAGAACAGAGACTAATTCCTCAAATGACAAGGCATTCGGATTGCCTTTCATCATCAATCGAAGAGTAGAGGCAAAACTCTGATATGAATCAGGAAGGCCATTCAGAACGGTCTGCACAAGTGAGCTATCTGGTATAACCTCATCAGCAGAAATCAATTGTTCCTTCAGGTCTTTGATCTTTGTAAGAAAACTGTCCATCGAATCACCTTCATTCATGTGCTCACTCTCCAACTGTTTTCGGAGGTAAGCAACACGAGCCTCATTCCTAGCCTGGTACAAAGTGGTAAGTGTATCCCAAGCATCCTTTGTTGTTCTGCAAGAGTGAATGTGAGGAATAATGGCACGTTTGACAGACAAAGCTATCAATGCATGTGCCTGGGCATCTCTGCCATCCCAACGAATCTGCTCTGTAGTAGGTGCAACAGAAACAGCAGCACAAACAGGAATCTGCGGAATATCATCTTCGACACCATCTTCATCAGCTCCAACACCTGTATTTGCAGTACCTGTCGTTACAGGTGTAACAGGACGTCTTTCAACACCCTGCACAATGTTCCACAATCCTTTTGCAACCAGTACATGTCGCATCATATAAGCCCATAATGGGTAGTTGGTACCATCCAACTTATCCTCAACAGCCAACATACGGAATACATCAGTGCTTTCAGCCATGGCCGATGACTAAAATACCTTGATGCAGAAAATTGACTGTATCTCAAAAAGTTGAACAGAACTGCCCAGACGAGTTCTGCTAGACCTGTAGCAGACTTCGAGACGCTTAAACTGGCGAACAGAAACTGGTATATACCTTTGGCACAAAAGGACGAAATAGCCTGCACAAGCACTGCGATAGTGCGTTCGGAGGCCGAAACGAGCTCAGATCGCGATTTCGGCACCACAAAGCGAAGCCGTTTTGATCTCGGAAACACCCTGAGTATGCTCACCAAATTTTGTGCGAATCTGAGACTGCAAACGGAGGAGTGTCGACGGCGCCCTAGAAGAAGCAACGACCTGCTCTGATACCAATTGTTGGAGTTAGACGTCTGCGAAAGCACGCGAACAGCACAAGGAAGAAGAAGAAGCTTGGAGCACAACACACAAGACTGAATGTATTACTAGAGAATGTACAAAGATAAGTAGCCCATTAGGGCAATAGGCGTATATACAAGCCGAGGGAAAAAAACCTCCTAAAGAGGGAAAAAAGTGCCCCGGCGGTCCTAGAGTGTTCACACACATCACTACCTAAATATATCAACAGAAGCACTATGAGAGTCTGAATGATTATGATATGACAAAGGTGCATCTAATTTGCTATCTCACAAAGTTTGCACCAGCCATTTAGGCATACTTTTTTCCTCCTTTATATCAAACCTCTCATCAACAAGTGCATCATGTAAATTTTCATTAAAAATTGAATGATTTGCATCATCATGTGAAACCTACAAAGGCTAAGAAATTGCCTCATTTGGACCACTGTTAGACTATCCACTTGTAAAAAGAGGTAGCAAAGTTTCATACACATCTTTGGAGCAAACTGATGCCTCCTTAGTACATGAAAGCAATGGATTAAGTATTTTGATGGTGATGCACCACAGTGCACTCTCCTTCTTGAGAGCTCCATGACAATATCCTTGGAGTAGAAAATGGAGCTCCTAGGGTCGCACATGGTACTCCCCACAGAGGCTGTAGAATATGCAGAAAAAACACAATACACAGGGAGCATGAACACAAACTTCTTAGGTGTTACAAAATGCGGTCAAACTTATAGTCTGTGACTAACTAGGCCACTATATGTTTCATTAAAGAACATATACAAAGAATTGTTTGGTGGCCATTTGGCCTTTTGCATGGACATTAATGGTAACAATCTCCCACTAAAGGCCAATATGGCCAAAGTAACTATGGGAGAAACATAAAGAATTATACAGAATACTTGATTGTAAGTATATATGCTATACCTCCCACCTGATGGGCATGTTACACAAAAAAAAAGTGACTCGCTAAGATTACGAATCAAGTAACCCCCATCAAGTGACAATAGTGTCAAAAGATATCTTGTGGTAGAGCTTTAGTCAAAGCATCTATAGCATTATCTCGAGTGAACCTTCTCAAGAATAATGCACTCAGTGGCTAAGCAATCTCTAATGAAGTGATACCTCACCTCAATGTGTTTGGTCTTTGCATGATAGACCAAATTCCTATCCAAAGCAATGGCACTCTGACTATCACTCAGCAAACAAGGTACATGCTAAGGTAAACCCATATCACATGCAAGATGAGAAAGCCACAATGCTTCCTTACATGCCTCATTTGCTGCAACATACTCTGCTTTTGTGGTGGAAACAGTTGTACATTCTTGAAGATGAGATTGCCAAGAGATAGCACCTCCAAAAAAATGAAAAATGTACCTTGATGTAGACTTACGATTGTCTACACAACCAACATAGTCAGAATCTATGTAACCAATAACGGATGCTTTCCCTCTGCATAAGCATACACACTTGTCCTTAGTGCCACTCAGATATCTCAAAATTATCTTAACTACTTCCCAATTTTACTTGCTTGGATTAGACATATATCTATGCAGCTCCCAATGCAAATGCAATGTCTGGTCTCGTAGCTACCATAGCATATAGGAGACTACCAACAATAGTCTAATAGGGAATTTTGGTCATGAGTTCCTTTTCCTCATTTGATTTGGGCGATCATCCTTGCTTAATTTCACATATGTGTGTGTAAAGGTGTACTCAATGCTTTTCCATCTTGCATATTGAACCTCTAAAGTAATTTGGATATGTACTCAGAGACAAGTATATGCATCTTTTACTTCTATCATGAAAAATGTGCATGCCAAGAATATGTTTTGCATCCTCCAAGTCCTTCATATCAAATGTCTGATTCAACTTCTTTTTGAGAATTGACAAGTCATAAGAGGACTTCCTAACAATCAACATATCATCAACATAAAGTATCAAGCATATCAAGGTGCCATCTGAGCATCTCTTTGTGTAGATACAATGATCCTCATTGCTTCGAGAAGAGCCTTGAGACTTCATAAAAGCATGAAACTTTTGGTACCATTATCTAGGGGACTGTGTAAGTCCATACAAGCTCTTCTTGAGCTTACAAACTAGACTTTCCTTGCTAGGAACTACATAGTCCTCTCGTTGTTCCATATAGATCTCATATGTAAGATCTCCATGCAAGAAAGTAGTTTTCACATCCATTTTGACTAGCTCTAAGTCCTCCATTGCAATTAATCCAAGCAACATATGCATGGTAGTCATCTTGACCAATGG
This sequence comes from Ceratopteris richardii, assembly GCA_020310875.1. NCBI lineage: Eukaryota > Viridiplantae > Streptophyta > Polypodiopsida > Polypodiales > Pteridaceae > Ceratopteris > Ceratopteris richardii. The sequence goes on along the minus strand of CM035414.1, from coordinate 24,997,029 downwards.
AGAGAATATTTCCTCGAAATGAACACCACGTTGTTGCTTAAAACCCTTTTAACCAAGTCGTGCTTTATGCTTTGGAGAAGCACTATCTGATGTGAATTTCATCTTATATACCCATTTACATGGTAAAGCTTTCCTACCCTTTGACACATGTACTAAATCCCAAGTACCATTCTTGTGGATAGAATCCAACTCACTCTTCATGGCATGCTCCCACTTGCATGATCCTCTAGCGGCATAGCCTCTTTGTAGCAAGAAGGCTCACTGGCATCTATTAGCATAACAAAATCTAAATCTAGAACATATCTATCAGGTGGATGTGAAACATGTGTAGAGCATCTCTATGTTTGCTGAAGAGGAACATGTGCACACTGATATGATCAGATATTCTCTTGAACATCCCTGTGTGCAACATTTTTATGCATGCTAACTGGAGGACTAGTATCCTCAAACACCACTCTTCTCACTTCAACCTCCTTAATGGGCTATTTATGTAAGAAATTAATAGCACAACAGAATAGACCTGTAGACAGAGTTGAGAGAAAAAAACGCAGACAAAGATAGACACAGAGTGAGAGATAGAGAACTCAAATTCTCAAATTGCCGAGCGTAATGCAGTTACAATGATGGTGTTGTCCACTCGTGCAGTCCCAATGTGGAGCTTAGATGGCGATCTAGACAGACTCTAGATGAAGGGCTTACTAGTGCGCAATGCTATATAAAGCTCAAGCTGGGCCGTGCTTATATAGCTTTTACAAGGCGGTTCGGTATAGATAAACGTAGCCGGGAGATACAAAATAGTTGGTAAAATATATGATCCGACAATATCTCCATGACCAGAAGTCCTATCGTCTCGGCCCTACGAGCCGAGGGGATAGCCCCTCGGACCTCGCAGAAGGGGGCAAGCCCCCTTCTGCACTCCCCCCATTAAGGTTCTATGGGGAAACCGCGCGACACCACAGGGCCTTTATTTTCACCTTAAATGGCAACCCAATGGCCTAGAAGTTTATGCCTTACCTAACCTAATGGTTAGGCTCACAAAGATCATCTACAACCATCAATGGTCACACATAGACCTCATCTAACTTGGAAGGTAGGGTTCCACAAATGTCTGGGCTCTCATAATGGCTTCTCCTCATAATGGGGGCCTTACAACTTAGAGCACCATGGATCATTTGTGGTCACATGAGGGTGGATTATTGAGCATATCTAACAGTTTATGCATCTTAGACTCATTGAAAATGACATCGCTACTTCTGATCACTGACCATGTTTTCGTATCCCATAAGTGATATCCAAATTGTCCGTCTCAACCATATCCAAGAAAAATGCATTGCTTTGACTTATAGTTCAACTTTTATCTAAGATTCTTGGGTATATGAACATATGCTTCACACCCAAAAACTCAAAGATGATCATAATATGGTGGCTTCCCTATCCATAACTCAGGTGCCACTTTCAAGCCTTTGGTAGTACTAAGTGAAAGGTTAATCACATGAACTATAGTCAATACTGCTTCTGCCCAAAAGCCTTGTGAGAGTTTTGCATGATGCAACATAGAAACTAATCTATCTTGAATAGTTATATTGATCCTTTTAGCTACACCATTCTGTACTGGGGTATAAGGAGTTGTAAACTCTCTATGGATCCCTCTAAATTGATAGAAAAGGCTAGATTCATGTGAGGAATACTCACCCCCATTATTTGAATGTAAAGCCTTAAGCTTAGTTCCTTTTGTAGTCTCAATTGAAGCAATTAATTTTCTCAAAGTAGGGAATACCTCATCCTTCAATTTGATAGGATATACCAAAAATTTTCTAGTAGCATCATCTATGAAAGTGAAAAAGTAAAGAAAACCACCTAAGGACCTAGTGGGCATCGGACCACACACATCTATATGAACGAGATCTAAAGGCTCAATTGAAGAGCTAATTTAGGTTCTATGCACATTTCTCATTTGCTTTGCATATTGACAATGCTCACAAAATGAAAAATCAGAGAAAGATAACACAACTTGGTAGCCAGAATGAGAAAGATTTTTCATTCCACTATGAGATGTATGGCCCAAATGACCATGCCAAATACAAGCTAGAGGGTGTTCAGTAATATTTAACAAGTGTTCTTTTTGTGATACAAATAAAGGATAAATTGAGCCAATTTTGATTCCTTTTGTAATAGCCATATTGCGGCATAGAAGACCACCTTGTAACCAAGGTAATCAATTTGACCAATTGACATCAAACTATGTGATAACTGAGGCACATGGAATACATTATGCATAGTAAATTTTGAACCATCAATGAACTACACAACCACATCTCCAATCTACACAACGTCACACTAGTAAGAGTCACCAAGTCTCACGGTACCACGAGACTTTGCTGCATAATTAGAGAACCATTATATGTGTGGTGTCACATGGAAAGATACACCAGAATCTAGCAGCCACATGTGGGAAAGAGAATCAGCCATAAGAGCTTGAGTTGGCACACTACTATCAAGTGTCAACACATCAACATCATGAGAAATAGCATTAATTTCTTCAATCTTCACAATTGAAGTAGATGGTCCAAGTAAGTATTTAACATGCCTATCAACATTCTGTCCTTTACCTTTACCATTCTTCGTAGCCAATGGTGCCAACGGTGCTAATGGTGACTTCAATGACTCACACGAAAGGAAGAAATGTTTTGAAAAATGCTCTAATGCTAGTGAATTATTTCAATGGCCATGCACCACAATGATCTCTCCTTCTTGAGATCTCCAAGACAACATCCTCGGAGTAGAAAACTGAGCTCTTAGTGCTGCAAATGTTACTCCACAGAGAGGCTAAAAAATACGCAGAAAAAGCACAATACCCATAGAGCACGAACATAAACTTATTAGGTGTTACAAAATGTGGTTGAATTTATAGCATCTGACTGACCAAGCCACACTCGCACAAAAGGAACAAATATTTTGCATCGAAACGCTCTAATACCAATGAAGTATTTCGATGGCGATGCACCACAATGCGCTCTCCTTCTCAGAGCTCCATGACAATATCTTCGGAGTAGAAAATGGAGCTCCTAGGGCCGCACATGGTACTCGGCATAGAGGCTGCAGAATACACAGAAAAAACAAAGTACACAGGGAGCATGAACACAGACTTCTTAGGTGTTACAAAATGCGGTCAAACTTAGAGTTTGTGATTGACCAGGACACTATATGTTTTTTTAAAGAACATATACAAAGAAGTGTCCCGTGGCCATTTGGCCTTTCATATAGACACTTATGGTAACAATAGCTGAATTGCATTTTCCACAAAAACAACATCACGGCTAACCAAAATGTGTTTAGTCTATTGATGATAGAGACAATCGCATTTGCTTTCTGAACTGTAACCAACAGAAATACATTCCACTAATTTATCATCCGATTTCTATCATTGTGGTTTAGGCAATAATGCAATGCCAGATAACCAAAGACAAGTGGGTGAGCAATAGATGGCCTATGACAATGCCAAGCTGCATATGGAGTGATAGACTACAATGCTTTAGTGGGACACCTATTAAGTATATATGTTGCACACATAACAACCTCAAGCCAAAAACTATGTGGTAAAGTGTGACTCTTGGCCACACACCTTGCCATCTCCATGAGTGACTTGTTCTTCCTTTCTGCAACTCCACTGTGTTGAGGTGTATATGGCACTATACACTGATCTTTTATCCCACGTTCAACCACAAATGCATCAAAATCAAAAGACATATATCCCCCCCCCCCGACTAGAATAGAGGGTGATCATTTTACATGATGAGAGATTTTCACATATCAAAGCTAACAAGACAATCTATGAGCTTATGCAAACAAAAATGCAAACTAACATCCCATTGAGAGATGATTGAGCCTAAGAAGAAACTATTGCAGATAAGGGAGGAAGAAAAAACACAAGTGTTACAAGCATAAAAATTGTTGATATATTTTAATAGTGATGTATTTGAACACACTTAGGACCGTCAAGGCACTTTTTCCCTCTGTGCTCCAAGCTTTTTCTTCTCCTTCCTTATGTTGTTTGTGGGTTTCCATAGATTTCGAACTCAAAAAACTAGTATCTAAGCAGGTCTCCACTTCATATAGGGCATCATCGACATCCCCCCGGTCACAGTATAATAATTGCACAAACATTGGTGAGCATACCTGAGGCAATTAGGAATTCAAAATAACTTCATTATGTGGGGTCAGAATTTTGATATGAGCTCACAATGACTATGTAGGAATTTCTTCCTTTTGTGCCAAACAACATATATATAGGTTTCCACTCCCTAGTACAAGCATCTCAAAGTTTGCTACAAGTTTAGGTGAGCTTGACAGGGTGTTTTTGCTCAACTTTTTGAGATACAATCATTATTCAACATTAGGGAATTTATTCATTGGCCATGGCTAAAAGCAATGATGTATTCCATATGTTGGTTGTTGAGGATAAGTTCGATGGTAAAAATTACATTGTGGGCATACATGATGCATCATGTATAGGTAGGAAAAGGGTTGTGAAATATTGTACAAGATGTTGAAAAACATCCTATCATTACTATTAGTGTCCAAGTGAAAGGCCAAATGGTCATCAAACACTTTTGTATGTGGTCTTTAATAAAACATATACTGGCCTAGTCAACCACAGACTGTAAGTTTGGCCATATTTGTAACACCTAAGATGTCTATGTTTGTGCCTTCTATTGTCACATGGAAGGAGATAAGGAAGAGAGCTCATACACACACTCTCACCATCAAAGAGGAGCACGCACATAGATTGAAGCAAGCAAGAATGATCTTCTTCTTCTTCTTCTTCTTCTATTACATAAAAGGACTGTACAAGAATGACCTAAAACAACAATACAACAAATGCAATATATAAAGAAAAGTACATAAAGAAAATCATAATGCCTCGAAATGACTAAGATGGCAAGAAAAGAATGTGTCATCACTCTCACTAGATAAATCTAGTAAAGCTCAATGAATTATCCCTCACATATATGTTACACTTATGTGTTCCTCGAGTAGCTTTGATGTGAACCTTTTCCCTATACACGGGCACTTTTTACTCTAGTGCTGGCTAGAGTTTTTTTCCCCATGTTACCACGTACATGATTCACTCATATGTGGTGGTACTTTATACTTAGGGATATTATTCAACTCTTACTTCAGTTCAGTTCATTGTCAATACAGAGAGCTATTCGAGCCATCATCTTCTCCATGTGTCTTGCTACATTTGTGCTCCCTGTGTGTGCTTCTCGTGTGTCTCTCTCACTTCTACACACACCCAATAGTGGTATCAGAGCAGGTTCAGCTCCTTCTTAAGTTTTGGTTTTTCACGTCATGGTGCATGTGCACTTTTAATAGTGCAAATCAACTTTGGAGCATAGAACCTTGAATTTTAGCAGCCTAGAAACATTTCCACCAAGTGCTTTGGAGTTTTACCCCCTTTTTGAAGCCATTCATGTAGTCACAATCGCCATCAAAGTGACAGTTTGTGAGCTAAAATTTCAGCACTCATTTCAGCTTTCGTCAAAGTAAAGATCTTGTCACATTCTTGTTCCTTAGTGAAATGGCAGGCAGCAATGACTTGTTTGGCATGCTTAAGCTGAAGATAAGCTTGAGGGGACCAACTATCCAATAGTTTCTTACATGATGAAGCATGTTCTTGTTGCAAAACAACTTTGGAACATAGTGGCAGATGTAGATGGAAGATCCATAGGTTCTTCTACTTCACAATCTATTGTCACAGATGGAGCTTCTTCTTCAAGTATAGTGGTTTCTCCTTCTCCAATTACACAGGAGCAGCTTAGATGGGATGGAAAAAATGCTCATGCATTGATTGTGCTTTCTGCAAAGTGTCACATAGTTCCACACATTCGGTCATGTTCTACATCAAGACAAGCATGGGCCACTCTTGCTTCTTTGTATGTCATGTGTAATGAAGCACGTGTTGCATATTTGAGGAAGCAACTTGAGGATGTATATATGGCTGAAAATGAGTCAATGGATCTGTATGTGACATGCATCAAGGACTTGAAAGAGAAATTGGCAAACATAGATGAGATTATTCCGAATGCATCACTCATTTCTACATTGTTGAAAGGATTACCAGAATCTTTTCAAAGATTTTCTACTACACTCCGTTTGGTTGCAAAAGGGAATCTCAATGCCAAAACCACAAACTGTTTGAACTTTCAACTTTGCTTTCAATGGATATACCCATGTGTTAGAAGAAGCCTTTTTTGAAGAAAAATATTTGTAAAATATCAAAAAATTGTAGAAGTATTTATGCAAATGATGTAAAAATGAGGAAGAGTCTTCCTCATGTAAATTAGAACCATATGTATTTTTTCCAGAATTTTTGGAAGCTCTTTGATAGCATATTTTTAGATTAGATTTTTAGCATATCTTTTGAGATAGAGAAGTGTTGAAATTCTTGCAAATTGATAGTTGCTCATATCATTTTTAAGAGTAAAGTGCAGGTGTGTGAAAAATTGAATCAAGATTGTTGAAGGGAAGGTAAAATGTGACTATCTTTTGCAATTGTAGAGTGCTTTTCGACCAAGTACCAAGAAAATTTGTTAGTCTTGGAGAAGATGACATGATTGCATTGAGGAAAGTCAAGTAAAGTAGCTACATGCAAATAGATAAGATCCATTTGTTTAGCTAAGGCAAAGCAATAATCTTGAGAGAAGATTTATTTGCATCTTGAAAAGAAAAATGTTGGAGTTTATCTTTGCATGAATTGATAATTGCACTTCTTAGCACATATTTCTTTGGAAAGCTCTACACCTAAACTGATTAGATTGCAAGCATAGAAGAATATAACCAATCATGAAACAAAAGATCAAAGGATCTTTAAACAAGAAACCCTAAGTGAAGTGTTTACCTTGATTTAGGGTAAAATACTAAAAAAATTCATAAAATCCATTAAAAAAATTCAAACAAATTTCCTTTTCTTTTTTAGAAAGTTGGGCTGGAGTATTGTTGTTGTAAGAGGAGGAGAAAAAGTGGAAAAGAATTCTGAAAAGTAAAAGAAAATAAAAAATATCTAGAGTGAAAGTTGCTGTTTTAATTTTGCAAAAAATATGTTTTTAATGAGTTGATGGTGTATAATTGCAGGTGACAAAGTGATCTGGAGTTGGTAAGGAACATTGAAGAGGACTAAGTGGAAAGAAAATTCAAAGACTACAAAAAATAGGAAAGTTCAGAAAAAACACGATTCTCTTCACACGATCGCGATTTTCTGTAAGAAAAGAATTTGAATTATTTTGCACATTTGGGTATTGAGGTAAGTGATTGTAAGAGGTTTCATAACGTTGAGTGACTAAAGAAAATCAAAATTCAAAATATCATTCAGAATCAAACATCAAGAGATTAAATCAAGAATTGGGTACAGAACCGCGATTTTCATGAGTAGAATAAAGGGAGTAAATTTTGTTAAAAAGATAAGAATTGTGATTCAAAACCACAAAATTACTAAATGATAAAGGTCATACGGTGAAAATTGGAAATTCTTAGAAATTCATACAAAATCACGATTGTCTGAAGGCTTAAAGCATGAAATTTCAGAAAAAAGGTTCATTTGAGTGAGAGAGAGAGAGAGAGAGAATTGGACAAAATCACGACTTTCTGCAATTTCAAGTTCTTGGATTTCTTTTGATCAAGCAAGCAAGGTAATGGACTTCCAATAAATCTTTGCATGTTTTCAAGTTTTCACATAATGATAAAAGCACAAAAACATAGAAAATTGTAAAAAACACGGAATCGTGATTTTTAGACTTTTGAATTTCTTTAGAAAAAATAATATTTTTGCTAAAACTCTTTTATTGCATGTTAAATTTGAATAAGGTGATTCTATTTGAGAAACAAAAACTTAAAAAACAAGAACTAGAAGAATTAGAAAATCTGCTCAGAATCACGATTCTCTGATCAAGCACAAAATCGTGACTCTCTGAAAAATTAAATGCAAAATCGCGATTCCCAGAATGCGATTTTCATAAGAAAATCGTGTTTTTAACAATTGTGAGCAATCAAGATTGTCTAGGAACAGAATCGTGAAAATCACGATTCTATTCATAGAATCGTGAAAAACACGATTCTATTCACAAAATCTTGAAAAACACGATTCTATCCACAAAATCGTGAAAATCACGACTCTATTCACAAAATCGTGAAAAACACCATTCTATTCACAGAATCGTTGTCGTCGAGATTTTCTCTCCTCTCTCACTTGTGAAGGCCTACAAAAAACATATTTGGTGAAGGTAGCCGGAATTCCCCGAGAAGTCCAGGATGCATCAAGGATGTCAAAGGAAGCTCACATACAAAGTTTCAAAGAAATCAAGAAAGTCCATGGTAGCGGTCAAAGCTGGTCAAAGTTAGGAAATTAGGGTAAAAATTTCATTGTCACCAAATTAGATGAAAATCCAGATACTTGTAAAGATTGTCAAAGGCAGTCTATAGCCCAAATTTAAGGAGAAAATGGATTTTGTAGCACATTGATATGCTATGTTCATTTTGTAAAAATGTAATTTTTCTAGTTTGACCCTACAAATTCTTGTATAGAAATTTATGTTAGCCATATGGTTTGGCATGTATAAAGATCATATGTGGCTACATATTTGTACAAGTTTTCTAGGCTATCAGAGCTTCCTAGACACCTTAATGCCACCTTGCAAGCTTCCAAATGTAATCAAACTTGTACAAGGGAGATTCAGATGGGAGTTTTTTTTGCATATTCCTGAAGGAGATCTTTTGAAACATAGTCCTACAAAGTTTCATCTTCATCAAAGCCTACTTGGAGGGTCAAAGAGTACAAATTCCAGTTTTCAGGATCACTGCAGTTTTCTAGTTTAAGCAAATCGAAGGGTTGAAGTGCCACCACATGGCGAAAGCTGATTGAGCCATGTTGTACGATCAAGATGAGCTCATATTCAAGGGTGGAGATGCACTTATGCTTAAAGCAAGGAGGATCCACGAGTTTTTCCATAAAAGAAGACTTTTTTTACAATCAAAGATCAATAATGCAGTGTTTCTCCAAAAATAGTGGCTTATCTTATTCGAATTGATGTCAGCACTGATCCGACGGTCCAGATCATCCCTAGATCATCCCCAAATCCAATGGTGGAGAATGAGGGCGCCTAAATTTCACTCCTTTACACTAGATTTGATAGAAAGAACAATTCTAAGCCATTGATTTGATTAATCAAATGGTTGTAATCGAAAGTAGTGATCCTAGAGTTGAGAGTTGATTTCTCTAGATCCAATGGCCCAAATTCATTCAAAAAACTATATAAACCCCCCTCCAAACTCCTAGAGCATCATTGTTAGGCATCCATAGGGCTCATGCTAGCTTACGGTTTCCTTGAGACGATCACCCTCGGTTGAGCGAGTGAGGATCCAAGGTGGGCTAGTATGAGTATAGTACGTAGTTTCAAATTTAAGTTAGAACCCCAATCTAGGATAGGCTCTTGAAATCAGCATCTCTATCTTAACTCACCCTCGGTGGAGCGTGTGAGTGAGTTAGAGCTGATTTTAATGAGTCTTAGACTTCTTTAGTTAGACGTTATGAGCCTAGACATACATAGGGTCACTGGAGTGGAACTCACCTTCTTACGTGTGACATTCGGTTGAACTGTCATGGTTTGAGGGCCGGAACCACCTTTGATCAGTAGACTGCGTAGCTTGACGTACCAGGACGATCTTATACATGTATCTTAATTCAAATCCTTTTAATTCATGTCACTTGTCACTTGTCTCTTGTCTCCTCTCTCAGTCTTTTAAGTATTTTTACATGTCTTCTATTTCTTCTATGTGTGAGAAGGCTCCGCAGTATTGCGTTGAACTAGTAAGGATGTTTCTTTGAGCTTGTGAGTAATCTCTATCATCATAATTCACTTGCATGCATATAATCCATACATACCCATACATATTGATTAGTTTCTGAAAGTGTATAAGAAGCTCCAATATTATTGGACCATTCTTCCTTTCGAAACTAGTTTATGTGTAAGGATTCCATCTATTCACGTCATGCATACATATCATCCAAAGAAGACTATGCATATGGATTAGAATTAGGAAGTGTTTAAGAAGCTCCTTCAATGGACCATTCTTCCTTCCAAATTTGATTCCTGTGTATGGTTCTCTTTCATTCTTATCATTCATGTTCATAAATCTAACTTGCACTCCTACTTTCCCATTCCCATAATCATTTCAACATCTCTCTCTTCTCCATACTCAACATTAATTTCAGTTTCATGTCCTTAAACCATCCAACATTCATTAGCTTCATACACCCTGTGTGTGCCACGACCGGACCCGATCCACCCGGATTGCGATCACCTCCACATTTGAACCCGACGTGAACCGCTTGGTGGCATTTGCTTCTGATCTTGTTGGGAGGTTGTGATCCATATCCTTTGTTTCATATTTTTTATCCTCATCATTTCATCATCATCAGTCTTGATTGTTGCACTAGATTTCTCACAATATCGTGCACATCTTTGTCGTGAAGTAAACACATTTGTGAGAGATCTAGAGCATTGTGCATCACTTGCTTATTCACATAAGATGGAGGAAGGATTCAAATCCCTTATTGTTGAGAAACAAGGCCAAAGAATAGTCTCTTCTATGTTGAGAGAGAAGGGAAAATTCAATGGCATCAACATCACAAGCTACTTAGATTTGTTTGAAGAGCAAGCTATGACTTTTGGTCTTCCTGAAGATCTTTTGATATCATTCTTTGAACGAATTGTTGATAGCTCTATCATAAACCGTGTCACTCAATATGATAGTCTTCCTTGGAGTGATTTTATAAAGGAGATGCTCAAAGAATTCTATCTTGAAGATTATAGCCAACATAATCGAGATGGATTCTTACGATTCGTTTCAAAATCCTCAAAAAATCAAAATTTTCAAAATCATCAACCGTATATTATGGAAGCTCCTCTTGCACCTCAAGTACCACATGTTGCTCCCCAAGCTCCTCAAATACATCAATTGCCTTATCAAAATCCTAATTATCCTATTCAAGCAATATCTTATCAACAAAATCCTCAATTTCAAAATTTCCCACCACAAGTTAATCAAAATCCTCAAAATCAAAATGGTTTTGTGTGTGGCCCTCGTAGGTGTCCTTGGTGTGATTCGTTAGAGCACTTTTTGAGAGATTGTGAACTATTGAAGGCTGCTAAAGAGCAACGACTAGTAATAGACATAGACAAGAAAATATGTGACTATCGATCTAGGCTACTTTGCAAGGAAATTATGGTAAGGGAGGAATGAAAAAACACTATGAAAGTATAACCATAACAGACGTAGGAACTAGAGGAATGAAACTAGAAGCTCTTGATGAACAACAAGTAGAATCAAGTAAACCCACAAAGGAAGTTGACTTTTCCATAGAGGCTTTAGTAAGAGCACGAGATGAGATTAGGAGAATAACGGCTTGGGAGTCACCGATAGAAGATCAATCTCTTATTTCTCACATATCCAATGTAGAAGAAAAAAGAAAAAGAGATGAAGATGAGCCTAGTGAAAGAAGAGTGACTCGAAAACAAACCTCAGAGGGAATAGAAACAATCATAGAGCAAGGAGAAACATCACAATCTAAAGATAAAAAACAAGAATCAGAACCCAATGAACAAAAACAAGAGGAGAAACAAAAAGGGAAGAAGACAAAGCAAAGAAAAACAGAACCAAAGCCTTTAGATAAACAAGAACAAACAAAACAAACTGAAGACCAAACACGAGAACATGAACAAAAACAAGATCCTGAGCAAAAACAAAAGAAACCAAAGAGAAAACCTAAAGCCATCTTGATTTCAGAAATTGAGAGAAAAATAGATCCTATGGAGATTTTAGATGACATTTTGCTTAAGAGTCAAGTGACTATGTCTTTAGAACAAGTTTTCTCTATTGCAAAGCCTGTTTTTAAAGATAAATTTATCGCCCTAATTAAAAGGAAGAGGTTTCCACTTAATCTAGATACTGAGATGCAAGATTCTCTAGATCAAGATCAAGCTATGAATGAAGCCTTAAACTTTGATGAATCTGATGAAGAGGACTTTGATGATGATGAAGTAAATGTTAATAAAAATTTCTTAGGACCTATTCAACCTGACCATGAAAATCATGAAAACAATCCTGAAAGTCACTTTAAAAGAACATTTTGGTCTAGAGGTACATCAGAGATGCATGTTAAAATAGGAAATGATAAGAACACTATCACTGTAAATGCTTTAGTAGATTCCGGCTCTGAAATCAATATGATTTCAAGAGAAGTCTATGATAAGTTTCGATGGCCCATAGATAAAGATTGTGGATGGCGTATGAGAACTGCAGATAATGGTGTAGGTACCCTGTATGGAGCTTGTGCTAGTGTGCCCATATCCATAGGAGGAATCACATAAGAGTTTCACTTTTTTATTCAAGATAGTTGCTCCTATGAAGTTCTCTTAGGTCAATTCTTTATTTGTGAGAGTCGTATGGAAACTAAAGCCATGGATGATGGGTCTACCTATGCTAGATTTAAGTCTAAGGATGGAATGCAATCACTTCAAGTCATGACGGTAGGAGTGAATCATCCTAGGAATCGATTGTCAATTAGAAAGAAACGTATTGCTACTCAGGGTCATGAGCATGTTTGTAGTGATTGTGCACCTCGATTCATGTTTGGAGCTACATATGATCAAAATTTCGGATAGAATCCATTGTTGAGCAGGACAACAGTGGATATTGGTTTGACATCTTGCATCCAACCAACATGTACAATAGTTTGTCACTTTGTTTTCCACATTCTAGATTAGATTTTCTTCATAAGAGTCAATTGTCCAAGTCTTAAAAAACCCAAAAAAATTTTAAAAACAACAAAATCATGGAACATGATGAGAACATTGAGCATGTGATTGAAACATCTCATTGTTTTTCTACTCTTGAGGAGTTAGAGTTATGTCTTCAACAAAATTCTAATTCCCATATTATTATTCTTTCTTCCCTTGATGAGTATGCTCTAATCCAAGAGTATGCTCTCAATGTTGACAAGTGCTCAAAATTTAACTACTTGAAACCAAGTACAAAACTGTAGACAAAAAAATCAAACCCATAGCTCAACCATTACCTCAAGGAAGTAATGAAAAAATTATTGATGTGAAAAATGATCCAACTCTTCGGGATAAGAAAAACATAGGACATACATTCACGGATGAGACAATCAAACAGGTGAAAATTGGTAGAGATGATGACTTTCTTTTGCCAACAGAGAGAGATAAATTTGAGGGAGACATACGTAGCCATGGAAAAGCCTTTACTATGTATCCTCATGAGATTGGTTGTATAGATCCTAAGCTAGTTGCACCCATGATAATCTTTACTATTCCACATATTCCATGGAATCTTCGTCCTATACCTGTTCCAAAGGCTCATTTACCTGAGCTAATGAAACTACTTAAGGAGAAGATAAACATGAGAATTTTAGAGCCATCTTTTGCACCTTACTCAAACAGATGGTTCACTGTGCCTAAAAAGAATGGGAAACTACGTTTTATCAGGACATTCTATCTATTCAATGGGTGATTTATATTCTGGATATGACCAATTCCAATTAGCAATTGATAGTCGTGACATTACCACAATGAAAACTCCTTTAGGCTTAGTGCGAATGTGTACTTTACCTCAAGGAGCGACTAATTCTGTGGCTCATATGATGAGTGCTATGAATATGGTCTTACATGATTTTATCCCTCATATAACTATGCCATTCATTGATGATATTCCAATTAAAGGGAGTGAGGAACGTGTAAAGGACATTACTTTAGATTCATCTGGATGTCGTAAATTTGTTCTTGACCATATCTCTGATTGTGAAAGAATATTTCAACAATTTGAAGAGGTAGGTCTCACATTTTCCATAGAGAAATCTGTTTTTGGTGTCAACGAGGTGCTTATTGTTGGACATTTATGTGGCCATTATGGTCGAAAGCCATACCCACAAAAAGTTGACGCCAGTAGCAAGATTTCTGAAACATGTAACAACGTGAGTGAGGTACGTAGATTTCTTGGTGCTTGCATCTTTTATGTTATTTGGATCCCACACTTTGCTCATGTTGCTGATTGTCTTTATGACTTGTTGAGGAAGAAACGAAAATTTATTTGGACTGACAAACACACTCAAGCTATGCGTAAATTGAAGAAATTATTGCTTGAAGCTCCCATCCTTAAGCGTGTAGACTATTCTGCTAACAAACCTATTATATTGACTGTTGATACTAGTCCTATTGGTATAGGTTGGGTCATAAGTCAAGATGATAGTGAAGGGAATAGATATGCAATTAGGTTTGGTGCCAAAATTCTACATGAAACACAACGAAAATATCCACAAATCAAACGAGAACTATGGGGTATGGTAACAGCTTTGAAAACAGACAAAGAATATTTCATTGGTGCAAATGTCAAAGTTGAGACTGATTGTTTGCCTCTCATTGGAATGATAGCCAATTGTTCATCTCCTGATATAGCCATGCTTAGATGGATCTCATATATTAAGTTCATAAATCCTGAGTTAGTTCATATTTCAGGTAAGTTAAATTCAGTTGCCGATATGTTATCAAGAGCTAGATTTGATGATCTTGAAAGTGATCTAATAAAGAATGTGAACTTAATTGACTATGTTCCACATATATATGAGTATGAGCAATTTCATGAGTCTGAGTACGAAAATGAATGGAGAGACATAGGAAAGTATCTGAGTACACTACAACCATTACCTAACTGGACTATGAATAGATTCCGTAACATTAGGAAACGAGCTTATAACTTTTTCCTATGTAATGGTTATCTTTGGAGACATGCTAAGGGTAAGGTTAATAATCCACGAGTCCTAGGAAAACGAGGTCTTCAATTGCAAGTAATGAAGGAAATGCATGAGACATTATGGGCAGGTCATAAAGGATTTTTTGGAACATATGAAAAAATTAGAAGTACCTTTTATTGGCCTAGGATGTATGTTGACATTAGTAGCTATGTTTCTACATGTTCTACTTGTCAACTTCATTCATCAGTCAAACATAGAGATCCGTTGCATCCTACTTATCCACCTTGTATTCACTACAAGTGGGTCGTAGATCTTGTAACTATGCCTAAAGGTATTGACAAAATGCGTTACATTGTACTTGCAAGAGAAGACTTAACTAATCATGTAGAGGGACGTGCACTACGATCTAAGACCACTTACAATGTTTGAAAATTCTTGCTTGAAGATGTCATAAGTCGCTTTGGGTACATAGAGAAAGTAGTTGCCAATCGTGGAGAGTTAAATGCGAGAGAAGCTAAAGAGTTCTTTGAGCGTCACGGTATTAGTTTGTCTCTCACTACTGCATATAACCTAGAGGCCAATGGTAAAATAGAGAGAGGGCATCCACCTATTGTGAAAGCCATATCTAAAGCATGTAATGGTGACATCAAACAATGGCCTAACTTCTTACCTTTTGCACTTTGGGCAGATAGAATGACATGCACACGTACTACTAGATATATGCCTGCTGAACTCATGTACTGTCAAAAACCATTGTTTCCAATTCAGTCTCATATTTCTACATGGTCAAATTTGCCTTGGTTTGGAAACATGTCTACTGATGATCTTTTGAGTTTGCGCATTAAACAGTTAGAACAAGGTAAATTAAGACTTGATGATGCCGTTGAAAAATTAAGAGAATCTAGAATGAAGAACAAGCATTATTTTGATAAAACTCATTGATTGCGTCCTAAGCCAATTGAAGTAGGAGATTGGGTGCTCATTTATGATAGTACATTTGACTCTCAATATGATGCACGCAAAAAACTCACTCAACGGTGGTTTGGGCCATACATTGTATCAAAAGTCAACAACAATGGTATGTATGCTCTTTGTGAATTAAATGGTGTTGCACTAAAAACTTTGATTGCAAGTAAAAGGATAAAGTTATTCAAGAAGCGTGATAATGACGAGTACATTTTGGATGAGGACATTGAAGAAGATGACAACAATGAGGCCGATTCATAAACAGGAGTATCCATGTTATAAAAAATAAAAATTAAAAGAAAAAGAAAAAAATAAAAAAACATATAAAAATATCATTAGTTTTTCAAGTTCATGTTGCTTTTTTTTTTCAAGTTCATTCTATTTTTTTTTCTTCATGCTTGTTTCATGCATTTTTTTTTTCAGTCTTTGCATTGCATTTCCACATCACTTGAGTCAAAAAAAGGGCAAATGATGATTGCTCTACTTGTGTAAAATTTTATCTTAAGTAGTAACTTATCTACCAAGATATTGTTTATAATCTAGGATTGTGGAAAGATAGGGCATGTAGATTTGGAGGTTTATTTTGGTGACAAGACTTTCATATATAAACATGCATATGTATCCTGTATCGAAAGCATAATTGTTGAAATCCTAGCTCCTGCTACTGCATGTTTCTACATCCTTAGTTTATCTCACAGCACTTGTATCGGAGTTTAAACAATTGTTCTCCGTCATCAAAAATGGTTGTACCTTATATCGGGGTTTAATTTTTCCCCGTCATCAAAAAAAAAAAAAAGCTGCTACATATTACCAGGAAGTTTATACTTTCTTCCACCCCAAAAAAGTGATCGTAACCATAAAGTTGTTGAATCATCATCATCAAAAAAAAAAAAGAGCAAGCCAAAGAAGGATAAAGAGGCATAGTAGAATAAATCACGGGCTATATAAGCAGATTTATGCATTAGTGGAGTAAAGTTAGATTTCCTTGCATGTTATTAGAGAAAGAGCATATTCATATTTATGTAGGAAAGGAGTTGATCTAAAATAAGCTAAAGATGAAAGACGTCTCTTGAAAATTCTAAATCTTTGTTTATAATCATATTTAAGGTAGATTGCTTTATGAAAAAGGTACAAAATTTTCTTCAAGATGAGAGGAACTGATGCTTAAAACGACTCAATACATCCACTTCCACTTCATATCGATGCTTGTTTTTTTTTCTTTCTTGTTGCCAATGTTGCTTGTTCATTTGCATATATGTTGCCTATTTGTTCATGCATATTCATGTTGCCTGTTTCAATTCTTTCTTTCATGCAAATTTTGCTTCATGTCACGTTACCTACTCATTCATTCATATAATCAATTTTCCTTCCATGTTTCTTATGTTGCCTATAAAAGAATTCGATGCCATGAACATTTTGTTTTTCACAGATGCTAGAGTGGCGCTTCCGGAGGAATCGCAGGTTTAGTGGGGGCGAATGTCGTCAAGATTTTCTCTCCTCTCTCACTTGTGAAGGCCTACAAAAAACATATTTGGTGAAGGTAGCCGGAATTCCCCGAGAAGTCCAGGATGCATCAAGGATGTCAAAGGAAGCTCACATACAAAGTTCCAAAGAAATCAAGAAAGTCCATGGTAGCGGTCAAAGCTGGTCAAAGTTAGGAAATTAGGGCAAAAATTTCATTGTCACCAAATTAGATGAAAATCCATATACTTGTAAAGATTGTCAAAGGCAGTCTATAGCCTAAATTTCAGGAGAAAATGGATTTTGTAGCACATTGATATGCTATGTTCATTTTGTAAAAATGTAATTTTTCTAGTTTGACCCTACAAATTCTTGTATAGAAATTTATGTTAGCCATATGGTTTGGCATGTATAAAGATCATATGTGGCTACATATTTGTACAAATTTTCAAGGCTATCAGAGCTTCCTACACACCTTAATGCCACCTTGCAAGCTTCCACATGTAATCAAACTTGTACAAGGGAGATTCAGATGGGAGTTTTTTTTGCATATTCCTGAAGGAGATCTTTGGAAACATAGTCCTACAAAGTTTCATCTTCATCAAAGCCTATTTGGAGGGTCAAAGAGTACAAAGTCCAGTTTTCAGGATCACCGCAGTTTTCTAGTTTAAGCAAATTGAAGGGTTGAAGTGCCACCACATGGCGAAAGCTGATTGAGCCATGTTGTACGATCAAGATGAGCTCATACTCAAGGGTGGAGATGCACTTATGCTTAAAGCAAGGAGGATCCACGAGTTTTTCCATAAAAGAAGACTTTTTTTACAATCAAAGATCAATAATGCAGTGTTTCTCCAAAAATAGTGGCTTATCTTATTCGAATTGATGTCAGCACTGATCCGACGGTCCAGATCATCCCCAGATCCAATGGTGGAGAATGAGGGCGCCTAAATTTCACTCCTTTACACTAGATTTGATAGAAAGAACAATTCCAAACAATTGATTTGATTAATCAAATGGTTGTAATCGAAAGTAGTGATCCTAGAGTTGAGAGTTGATTTCTCTAGATCCAATGGCCCAAATTCATTCAAAAAACTATATAAACCCCCCTCCAAACTCCTAGAGCATCATTGTTAGGCATCCATAGGGCTCATGCTAGCTTACGGTTTCCTTGAGACGATCACCCTCGGTTGAGCGAGTGAGGATCCAAGGTGGGCTAGTATGAGTATAGTACCTAGTTTCAAATTTAAGTTAGAACTCCAATCTAGGATAGGCTCTTGAAATCAGCATCTCTATCTTAACTCACCCTCGGTGGAGCGTGTGAGTGAGTTAGAGCTGATTTTAATGAGTCTTAGACTTCTTTAGTTAGACATTACGAGCCTAGACATACATAGGGTCACTGGAGTGGAACTCACCTTCTTACGTGTGACATTCGGTTGAATTGTCATGGTTTGAGGGTCAGAACCACCTTTGATCAGTAGACTGCCTAGCTTGACGTACCAGGATGATCTTATACATGTATCTTAATTCAAATCCTTTTAATTCATGTCACTTGTCACTTGTCTCTTGTCTCCTCTCTCAGTCTCTTAAGTATTTTTACATGTCTTCTATTTCTTCTATGTGTGAGAAGGCTCCGCAGTATTGCGTTGAACCAGTAAGGATGTTTCTTTGAGCTTGTGAGTAATCTCTATCATCATAATTCACTTGCATGCATATAATCCATACATACCCATACATATTGATTAGTTTCTGAAAGTGTATAAGAAGCTCCAATATTATTGGACCATTCTTCCTTTCGAAACTAGTTTATGTGTAAGGATTCCATCTATTCACGTCATGCATACATATCATCCAAAGAAGACTATGCATATGGATTAGAATTAGGAAGTGTTTAAGAAGCTCCTTCAATGGACCATTCTTCCTTCTTAATTTGATTCGTGTGTATGGTTCTCTTTCATTCTTATCATTCATGTTCATAAATCTAACTTGCACTCCTACTTTCCCATTCCCATAATCATTTCAACATCTCTCTCTTCTCCATGCTCAACATTAATTTCACTTTCATGTCCTTAAACCATCCAACATTCATTAGCTTCATACACCCTGTGTGTGCCACGGCCGGACCCGATCCACCCGGATTGCGATCACCTCCACATCGTGAAAAACACGATTCTATCCATAGAATCGTGAAAAACACGATTCTTTCCACAAAATCGTGAAAAACACGATTCTCTCCACAGAATCGTGAAAATCACGATTCTATTCACAGAATCATGAAAAACACGATTCTATTCACAGAATCATGAAAAATCACGATTCTCTTCAAGGAATCGTGAAAAACATGATTCTATTCACAGAATCCTGAAAAACACGATAATCACAGAATTGTGAGAAACACGATTCCCTCCACAGAATCGTGAAAAAACACGATTCTATTAAGAGAATCGTGAAAATCACGATTCTCTTCACAGAATTGTGAAAGCACGATTCTATCCACAGAATCGTGAAAAACACAATTCTCTCCACAGAATCGTGAAAATCACGATTCTCTTCACATAATTGTAGAAAACACGATTCTCTTCACAGAATTGTAAATTAGTTGGATGGTTTTGAGATCTGGTAATAAATTGATCACACCTTCTAAACAAGATCTAAAAAGGAAGGAGACAAAGTCAGTAATAGGAGATTTACAAGAAAAAGATTTAGGGTAGGAAAATAACATGGAAAATCTAAATGAAACCAATGAACCTTCTGAAACTAGTGATTATAGAAATATTCTCAAATATATGTATACAAATAGGTTTCGAACCTATGTGTATCAGGATGGGATGCATAAGTTTCTCATAAAGTTGAGAAACTTAGAAGTTCCTTTGAATCAAACACCAGTGGCACAATTTAAGGATGGCAGATATGAGGATAGACAGGGATGTGTATACATCTTCTCACAGGATCCAGAATACTCTAATGATTTAAGGTAGTGTGTATACAAGAGACCTTGGGAATAAAACCTAGGACAACCAGACTTGCCAAGACAAAATGAAACTCACAATAATAGTGAACAACAACAAGGTAGGAGAGTACACACTTCCCCAAATCCTTTTGAAAGAGAAGTAGAAGGAATGAATGATTTTCCATTCAGAAGGTGACATTAGTGGAAAAATCAGGGAAGAATGCTTAGGCCCTATCAAGTAGCTAAATGGATGAAGAATCAATATGAAGGATATTCTAATCCTCAAGCTCATGCTGCAGAATTTAGACAATTAATTAGGGCAGAAGAAGTAGAGGATTACAAAGTACAATTTGAAGAATTTGGTCTAACCCTAACTGGACCTGCACTATCTTGGTTCATTCCCTTGAGAAAGGAAATTTATCCAGATATTGAATCTTTCCTTGAAGCCTTCATAGGGGAATTCTCAAAAACTGGGATAAAACATAGTACAGCTACCTTGATACATAGCTTTAAACAGCAAAAAGATGAAAATGTCAGAGAGGCAGTCAGGAGATTCAAGCAATACATTGATAGATGTCCCAGGGAGGAGGTACCATCCATGGCAAGACAAGTATCTCTATTCATAGAAGGACTGAGAAGTGCACAATTAAGAACCTTGGTGTATTGTAGGAGATGCCCTGACCTAGGAGCATGTGTGAAAGAGGCAATAGATTTAGAGGACAACAGAGGACAAGATCTATTAGCATTTGATCAACCTAGAACAAATGAAGATAAAATCCCACCAGCAGAAGAATTAGCACAGGCCATTGCCAAAGCCCTAGAAGTTGGCACCAAGACAAATCTGATAAACACCAGGATAGCAACAAATAAGAAATGGTATAATTGTGGAGAAAATCATTCGGTACAACAATGTCCATATCAAAAACCACAACATCTACAAGATAGAAAAACACTTAAATACTGTACATTGGAAAACCATACCAGAGAAGAATGCTTCTACAATAAACAACCCATTAAGAAAAGAGAATATGTGAACCAACATAATTTACAAAGAGAATCTGGATTTTTTCAGCAACCAAGACCTGTACTTGGGCAACAACCACCATTACCAACAAATGTGGTACTAGTCAAATACACACCAATAGAAGAAGAAAGCTCAAGACTAAGATCATCTTACAAAGAGGATTATCATTGGAATGAAGGATATCAGGAGGAGTGGGAAGGATATGAACAGAGGGAACCAGAATTGCAAGCCCTAGACTTGGGAAATGGGAGAATTGAAATGGATACAACCACATTCATGTACATAACCAATAATTACATGTCTAATCAGAGACCTCAATTCAAAGGGAGTCAAAAGATAACTTGTTATAGATGTGGGGGAGAACATTTCATTAGAGATTGCCCACAACCTCCTACATTAAGAATAGAAGGAGCTTATTGCAAGGATTGTGGCAGGTGTAAGGTTGTCGGATCGGCATTCTGTAATTTATATTTTCCATTACCGCACGTACCAAAAGGTCGTAGCAAAGTGTTGTACCTTTTTATCAATCAATGAAAAGACATTAAGGTGACACTTCGGTAGTGCAGAGACGAAGGGGATCGCCAGACTATCTGTCTGGGCGATTGGCGATCTGCAGAGATGTCCTCGTAGTGCAGTGTTATCAAATCCTGAGTACTGTTAACTCTTACTTTGTTTAATTACATTAACTTGTGATTAACACAGTAATGTTAAGTTGCAGATAGTAAGTCTGTGTGACGGTAATGAATAATTCCCGTGTTACGTACTGCGAAAAGTCTAACCAGAGTTTTAACAGTAACCTGTCTAAGAGTTCGATGCTGAACATTAACATACTGCTTATTGAATAAGTTAATCGGGAAAATAAGATACAAGGCCTCTGATTTATCAGACCCCTATCACTCCCAAGAACCCGAGAGACTTAAAAGTGCCGTGACGAAAACAACGCACTTTTAACACTGGCGCCGTCTATGGGAAGGTGACAACAGATTGTGAATAATCAGTAAGCTGGAGCAGTATGCAAGTGGTGCAGAGGTGATATATGCCGGTTACTCAGTCCGGTGAGTCTTATCCGAAGTATAGGAGAGACCAGCATCCCTAGACGGTACCAAATTTGTTAGGGACACCCCCAGGTGGCAGAGGTATAGATCGGTTAAGCCTAGTTGTCGAGGGAGCGGAGCCAGTTAGCAGTGATTCCGGTACCATTCCGGTGACACATGATGAGATTCCGGTGTAATTTTGGTATAGTCTGCAGAGGGTACAATAACGTTGGAGTGTACAGGGACGTAGTGCGCAGTTGACCCAACACCATCTTGTCAGAATTCGAACCTTTCCGAGGATAAAGTTGTGTTACCTAGAGAGATCATTGCAGGTGAAAGAATACCCTGTTTTGGGGAAAGTTAATTCCGATGAAAGTTCAGTACCAGTTGGTGGGAATTTACAGTTTTCTGGTGACAGTGAATCTTCATTTTAGACACCAATGTTTGGGGCAAACTTGTCCACTTTTGATACCAAAGCTGAGGATAGACTATTTGATTTGGAGATACGTAAGAGATTGAACATTATTTTCGAGCAGGAAGGTGAGCAATCTGATAATACAGATTCCAAAGGGCAAGAGACACCCCCTCAAAACTCCGGTAATAGCAGCGGTACCAATAATAGCACCATGAGTAGTCAGCAACAACAACAACAGCATCAGCAACAGCAACAACAGCAACAGCCCCCTCCACTTCGACCGGTTCCAATAGGGATGATCTACACGAAGTTCGGTGGATTTCCAGGTGATGATGCTGATGCACATGTATGCACCTTTAAGATAAGCTATGCAGTGTTAAACCATCCACCCGATCTCGCATACAAGGCCATCGTATTTCAGTCAACATTAGTCAATGAAGCAGGGACGTGGTTAACAGAGTATGATTTCAACCATTTCGTTAACTATGATGCGGTAAGAGATGCATTTTTACAGAGGTTCCGATTGAAGAAGAACCCTGCCGAAATCTTCGATTACTTGCAGAACAATAGGCAGAAGCCGCACTAGACTCTTCAGGAATATGCAACATTGTTTAGAACTCATCTAAGACAACTACCTCCGACACATGCTAATTTACCGGATGATGTTATAACCCAGTGGTTCATTAATGGTTTGACCCCACAGCTAAGACAAATCATGATCATCCGCTGCATGGGTGCTATGACACTAGATGTTGTTATTGCGATGGCTCTACAGCTAGAGCATAAAGTTGGAGGATTCACTGAAGACTTGGAGTGGCTGAAGGCAAGTAAAAACGTTATAGATGATCCGGCTAAACAGATGTATTGCACCAAGTGCAAAAATCGAGGGCACACTAGTGTTACCTGCGCCCTTAATCAGATGTATTGTGCCATCTGCAATACCACCGGACACTCAACAGAAAATTGTGCGTATAATGCCAAGGTGCAGGGACGAGCAGTTGTAAATGCCATTATACAAGAACTAGGTTAGCCAGCAACCCACTATGTGCCACCGTAGATGTGAAACAATCAGCCGCAAGGATACCAAAATTACCAGGGACAGCGGAATACTAACTTCAATGCAAATCGATGGCAGGCGAGTACATCAGCGGAAGGTACTTCTCTGCCACCACCTCGATGTCATTTTTGCGGTGAGATTGGCCATATCCGGAGATTTTGCAAGGATGCCGCCGAATACGACAAAAGGAAGAAGGAACGTCAAAATTCGATGACCAACATGGTCTATATCTCACTAGTGGAATCACAAGCTACAGTGGTCCAAACACGATCGGGTAAGCAGTTGCAACCAGCAGCTGAGGTGTTCGAACCTGGTATCCGTGAGCAGCAACGAATGTATACCAAAGCTAGCCAATGGGCAGCTAAAGAGCAAATTGTGTTTCCTGATCCGATTTTGGTAACACAGGTTCCCCTGCCAAAGGCGAGAGCGAATGAACAGAATCCTAATCCAATAACAGCAAAATCATCATCAGAAGTGGGGAGGAGTCCGATTCAAAGAGAGCAGGTATGGAAAATTCTCTCTAAGGCTTCAATTACTCTCCCTTTGGGACAGTTGCTCACATTGGTGCCAGGAGTCACGCAGTAGTTCCAACAACAGATTAGTCTTGGAACTTCCTGTACTCCGGCGACGGCCGCAATACAACCGGAAACTGATTCTATGGTGGATCATTCAGTCCCATTAATCATTGTCTGGTATAAGAATCAAAAGATCACTCAAGTGCTAATTGATGGCGGTTCGGGTGTGAATATAGCAACTGCAGCTCTCTGCAAGAAATTAGGGTGGACCCAAATTGAGCCCGTCCAATTTTTTGTAAGAATGGCTCACCAATCCCGCGTCCATCCAGTGGGACTCGTACGGAATATCTCGATTACTTTGCAGGGTACCACATTCAAAATGACTTTTGTAGTCTTAGAACTACCAGAATCCAGCCTCGACTACAATCTCCTTTTCGGTCGACCATGGTTGAAACAAGCCAAAGTTGTACAGGACTGGTCAGCGCAGGAATTGACTTTCAAAGATAATCACCGTAAATATGTTGTTAAACTAGATGCCATCCAGCCCTGTGAGCTTCATGCACGACCATATGTAGCGGAGCCGGTCCACATGTTGGATGGCTTATCTGACGATGAGGAAGAGGCGTTTCTGAAGAATAATCACGATCTGATTTCTTTAGGTACTATAGATCTTCAATCTGTAGCGGATAAGTGGAGTCCGACCGCATGTACAGTTGTTCCAGTGACCGGAGATGTAGACGTAGAGGACAGTGTTGCTATGGATGGAGCCATCCTACATCAGCTTTTACAGTCAACTGACGATCTGGTGAAACCTCAATAATTTTATGTCCCAGAAGATCAGTTAATAACATACAACTTGGGTGATGAGGCGAACCCGCGACCTGTTAAAATTAAGGCAGGATTTTTTGAGGCATTTCAAGAAGATTTGATTGGACTCCTACGCGAGTTCTCCGATGTTTTTTCCTGGGACTATCACAACATGAAAGGTCTTGATCCGTGGATCTATCAACATCGGGTAGTGCTCAAACCTGAGGCAAAGCCAATCAAACAATCCAGTTATCGAATGAACCCCAATTATGCAGCACAGGTCAAAGCAGAACTCGATCGATTATTGAAGGTGGGATTCATTGTACCAATCGAGCACGCTGAATGGATATCTCCAATCGTGATTGTTCCGAAGAAAAATAAACAACTACGTATCTGTGTGGATTACCGAAAATTGAATGCGGCCACGGTACCTGATCCATTTCCTCTCCCCTTTCTCGACACAATGCTTGACAGAGTGGCCGGACATGAGATGTACTCCTTTCTGGATGGCTACAGTGGTTATAACCAGGTGCGAATGGCAGAACAAGACATACCGAAAATAGCTTTCATCACGAATCGGGGTGCTTATGCTTGTACGGTAATGTGGTTTGGGTTAAGGAATGCTCCAAGCACATTCCAATGGTGTATGCAAGAAGTTTTTTCACCCTATTTAACTACTTTTATGCAAGTATATTTGGACGAATTCTCTTTATTTTGCAAGATTGTGGCGCACCTGTATCATTTACGGTGCTGCTTTGAAAAATGCCGTGAATACGGACTCTGTTTGAATTCGACAAAATCTGTTTTTGCGGTTTCTTGTGGCAAACTCCTCGGACATATTATTTCTGCACAAGGAATTCAAGTTGATCCGGATAAAGTCGCAGCCGTGTTGGAGGCTCCAGACCCCACAACTCTGAAAGAAGTTATGCACTCCCTGGGTCAGATCCGGTGGCATGGTAGACATTTACGGTGGTTAGCTCATTTAGCAACCCCACTTAATCGGCTAATGACTAGTACTCCACAACAGTACGAATGGACCCCAGACTGCCAGACTGCATTTGATCGTTTAAAAGGATTATTGACACAGGCCCCAATTTTGCAACCCCCTGATTGGGAACATCCGTTCCATGTCTTTGTCGATGCCTCAGACATAGCCATTGGAAGCGTTTTAATGCAGCAAACTGACAAGTGGTTTTGGCCTATATATTATGCAAGTCGCCGATAAGCTTCTGCTAAAAGAAACTATTCTGTGACCGAAAGAGAATGTCTCGGGTTGGTATACTCTATGAAGAAATTCCGGCATTATTTGCTAGGCCGCAAATTCACCTTTCACGTGGATCATGCCGCACTTGTGTATTTGGTCCGGCAGCAACATTTAGGTGGTCGCTTGGCTCGATGGGTTTTATTATTACAGGAGTTCGACTATGAAGTGATTCATCGACCCGACACAGCACATGCCTTGGCAGATTTTCTATCTCGGTTGGATTCCGGTGAAGCTCCGGTGGGAGTTGATGACACTACCCTAGCAATTTACGCTACTGAGCTAGTTCGTGCCGAATCTACAGAACCTCTTATGCTGCCTACATACTACGATACGTTACTAACTTTTCTAACAGACAGGTGTCTTCCTCTTCATACTCCTGCTCTGTGGCGGAAAATTGCAGTTTACAGTCACAGATTCCGGTTGATCGTCAGTCAGCTGTACTACATGGATCACACTGGTGTTCTACTTCGTTGTATCCCACCTCATGAAGCAGACTCGGTTATTGCTATGGCACATTCAATACCCTCCGGTGGACATTTTGCAGTACATCTTACTCACCGGAAAATTTTGCAAAGTGGGCTTTGGTGGCCTACCATGTACAAAGACGTGACGTAGTTTGTGCAGTAGTGTGACACTTGCCAAGGATCTGGACAGCCATTACAGCGCCACTTCTTTCCTTTGCAACATGTATTACCTTTGGAACCCTTTCAGAAGTGGGGCCTTGATTTTATTGGACCAATCACACCACCCGCGACCCTTAGCAACAATCATTACATCTTGACTTGTACAGATTATGCCACCAGGTGGGTGGAAGCTTGGGCTTTATGGTCAGCCATAGCTCTTTTGGTGGCCAAATGCCTGATGAAGGACGTATTCCCGTGTTATGGATTACCTCTGGAACTTGTGACAGATCAAGGAACACACTTTGCTAACAATTTAATGCGCGTACTAATGCATACTTTTCAAATTCTACATAAATTTAGTTCCCCATATTATCCCCGTGCTAATGGTTTAGCTGAAAGTACCAACAAGACGCTGTTGAGTATGCTTCGCAAATTGGTCGTAGAATCACCAGAAGGTTGGGATCAGTTACTACCCGCAGTGTTATGGGCATACCGGACTACATACAAAGTTGCAACCGGAATGACCCCTTTCAAGCTTGCTTATGGGTTGGAAGCAATCATGCTGATGGAGCTCGTAGTGCCAAGCTTACGCGTGGCACTAACTCAGAAATTACTGCCCGAAGACTCTTTGCCATTTCGGTTGGAAGCACTCAGAGACTTGGATGAACATCGTTGGGAAAGCTTCCTAACTCTTCAAGAAGTTTAGTTGCGGCAAGCCCGGACTCATGATCGTTTCCTCAAGACTCCTGTGTTTTTGATGGGCCAACTTGTGCTGTTTTATAATGCTAAACCAAATCGTTTTGCTGGAAAACTTAAATTACGGTGGTCCGGTCCTTACCGGATTAGTGAGCAAGTGGGACCAGCTACTTTTCGGTTGACTACCTTGATCGGAGTTCCTCTTTCCAAAGTGATTAATGGTTCAAAGCTACGCCCATATCACCAACCGCCTGATCACTGCTGACGTGTTCCTCATTTTTCCACGCGTCACTTATTTTCTTTTTATTTTTGTATTTTGGCTGAATATAAATCGTAAACCTCCTCGTTTTGATATCTAAATATGATTAATCGCTGCCCTGTGTTACTGATTATGTTCATGCATGCACGCCGTAATTATGGAGGTTATCATTTCAATACCGCGTGATGATTCGCATTTTCGATTGCCTCACGTTGCTGTGTGTCTACTTAATCTTGTTCCTTTCATTGTTAATCGCTATTGTGTTTGTGTGTTTCTGTGATCTGTGTTTGCTGTGTTCTCTGCGTTCTTGAGCTTTCGCATGCACATCATGGAAGCATTATCCAACGTTGCTACCTTCCATGAAGGACTCACCCTGGACGTGAGTGAGTTTATGTGCATCCGAGGTCTTTTGAACTTCGTTGAATTGCCTTGGCATTCAGTGGAGTGTCACCCTTTTTACGTGCAGATTATTGCTTCCATTGCCGCCACACCTGCTACAGAGCAGAGTTGGCCTATTCTTTGTTTTTCGTCACGTGTCGTTATCACCATGGCGTCGTTTGCTACAGCTTTCCGTCTCCCTATGGAAGGATTGAAAAATGGTCCTCTCCTTCTGGTAGCCACCATGATCGAATTATTCCCACAGCACTCATCTACTGAGTATTCCATTCTCTGTCACCCTGATCCTGAATGGACCGCATTACAATTTTTAGTTGCTATCTTGAATCTGCAGAAACGTACCTATGGCATTTCGCATCCATTTTATTCGATGATTGACATGACTTCTTGTGAGCCTATCAATTTTGCCTCTTTTTATTTCTAGCGCATTCACTATGAATGTGTTACGGTTATTAAACATGTTAATAAGGGTGATCTTCCGCGTTTGCATCTACCACATATCCTTACCTTTCTTTTCCTAGCCATTCAAGCCGGGCGACCCCCACCAAATGCTCCAATCTTGTTCCATGAAGAATCTGCCCAAGTGCTTGAAGACACAGAAGATGATGATGAAGATCTCTTCCAACTTCTTCACCAAAAACGCAAACGTATAAGCCCCTCTGAGAGTCAAGTACAAGGCTCCACCGTCGGACATGAAGAAGAGGTCTTCCACGACACCGCCACTTCAATTCACGTGGAGTCTTTTGGTCCTTCTTCTCTGAATCAGCAGCAAGAACCAAGTGCGTCCACCACTGAATCTAAAGCAATTTCTTCTAAGGAGGATTCTTAGCAGCAGATCCAAGATGATGTGCAAGCCATTGTTGCTGAGATTGTCAATGAAGTAATTACTTTGGTTGATGTTGTAATTGACCGAACTGAAGCGACTACGCAGTAGCCTACCGGAATAGTGTTGGTGACCAACACTCTTATACCCACTCCTCCAACAATGACTCCGGTCAAGCCCATTGTACCTATTCGACCTATTGTTCCTGAAGAACCCGCTACCTCATCTTCGTCACCCAATTATTCTCCACCACCTTCTCCTCGCCTATTATTAGCCTCCTCATCCCAGCCACTTCCTCCTCTTCTTCCTCTGATCCCAATGTTTACTAAATTAGAATCGATGGGTCGTATGTTGATCCAATTTTCACAGCAACTACCCATACAATTGAAGATGGCAACCGATAGTATTCGTCAAGACTTACAACACAAAGTCGATGTATTAGAAGCTGATATTACCCCATTACAGGAAGAAGTAGATGCAGTGAAAGCCGAGAATCATGCCCTGCATGTACAGATTCAGCAACTTCACGCACAGATTGCTAGACAGGATTCTTTGATTGCCCAAAGAGATGCTACGTTGGCTGAGTTAAGAGCCAAAAATGATTTGTTAAATGCTCGTGATGCAGAGATTATACAGTTAAGACAGTTAGTACAGGATAAAGAAGATGCTCGCGTGGCACTTGGGAATTTATTGGAAGAAACTCGAGTACAGCTTGATGAAGTCGTGTAGACAGGACAGGAGATGGCGAATCTCGCAAAGCAGACTAATGTAGAACTCCATAACGCAAATGCCAATCTATTTGAGGCAAATTCTGCTCTTAAGTCCCAGATGACCTTAACCAATCAACTTCAGAAGGACATAGCAGGGACAAGGAGGGAAAGATATGCTTATTACCAGACAATCCAATATCAAGCTCAAGAGTTGGAGACAAGAGAAAAGCAGTTAGGTGTTCAAGGTGACAGACTTTCTCGAGTAGATGGCCAAATTGCTTAAATGAGATTGCACCGCAACACAGCCATGGCCAATGAATTTTATTTGCAAGAGGCATTTTTGCAGACTCAGGCCGAAATTTTGATGAATCAAGTCATTGCGGTCAGTTCTGTTCGCACTGACGCACAATTAGTAGAAGCGAAAACCTTAAAGCTAATGTTGGATTCTTTGAAACAGAAGATCTCCAGAACTTTTAAATTAGCCAGAACCATTTATATACAAGGCATCGTAGAGGAGCCATTACCGCACGTACCGAAAGGTCGTAGCTAAGTGTTGTACCTTTTTATCAACCAATGAAAAGACATTACGGTGACACTTCGGTAGCGCAGAGACGAAGTGGATCGCCAGACTATCTGTCTGGGCGATTGACGATCTGCGGAGATGTCGTCGTAGTGCAGTGTTATCAAATTCTGACTACTGTTAACTCTTACTTTGTTTAATTACATTAACGTGTGATTAACACATTAATGTTAAGTAAAAGATAGTAAGTCTGTGTGACGGTAATGAATAATTCCCGTGTTACATACTGCGAAAAGTCTAACCAGAGTTTTAGTAGTAACTTGTATAAGAGTTCAATGCTGAACATTAATGTACTGCTTATTGAATAAGTTAATTGGGAGAATAAGATACAGGGCCTCTGATTTATCAGACCCCTATCACTCTCAAGAACCCGAGAGACTTAAAGGTGCCTATGACGAAAACAATGTGCTTTTAACACAGGGAACACTTAATAAAGGATTGTCCAAGAAACCCCCTAAAACAACAGAACACATCTAGTAACATACCATTAAAAACAATTAACATAATGGAGCAAGAAGAATTAAGTGACCATGACGAGGTAACTGTAAATGCTATAACAAGAGCACAAGTTAAACATCAAGAAACAACAAAAGAAACACATACACAGGAAAATAAGAAAATTCCATTTCCAAAAGAAAAGAAAAACAGACAAAAAGTGAGATGGGAAAGGAAAATGAGAATGGGTAAAAGTTTGGAAGAAGAGATTATTGAACAGTCAAACAATAGCCAACCTCAGAACACACAAACTCATCAAGAGACAAAAAATCCACAAAGTTTGGAAACCTTGATAAGATCATATAAGGGAAGAATTCAAGAGGGAGCAAATCCTACAGACCATGTAATGGCTTATCCTATACCAAATATAGAGCATGAAAGGATGCAAAGATGCAAACAAATTATAGAAGAAGCACAACTCAAAATGGGGGAACCAGACAATTATCAAACAACAGTTTGGGAAACAAATGCAACAGGAACAAGGAAAGCTATTGATCAAGAAGATGACTCACAAATAACATTCCAAATCAATATAGACAAACAATGTACAATTTTATACCACACCACAATGGAAGAATTGGTGAAACAAAATCCTCACTTACAACACAATATGAAAAAGTGTGAAGTAATACCAGAGAATTTTGATCCATAGCAACAAGAATTGGAAGAGTTGTCGTACATTCCTATTGATAAAATAGGAGGATATTGTGAAGGAGAAGAAGGGAACTCAACTCTGAAAATACAATTTGATAAAAATCATGCCAAAGCTATATTGGATAGTGGATCAGGTGTGGCTACCATGACTAAACAAACGTGGGAAAGATGGGGAAAAAATGAATTAGTACCCACTAAAATGAGATTACAACTTGCAGATGGACACAGAAAAACCCCTAGGAATATGGGAAAAGGTGATTGTGGAAATATGTGGAATAGAAATAGAGCATACTTTTGCCATAGTTGAATTCCCACAATCCACTTCATATGAAATCATCCTAGGAAGACCATTTATGAGACAAATGCAAATTGTGCAAGATTGGGGTAATGATTTCCTATATCTTCAAAGCAAAGGAAGGATAACCATAGTGAATTTAAGAAATGGTCAATATTGTGACATGTCCCCTCAAGAATGGTTCAAAATACATCAAAATCGGGAATTAAGGGAAGAATCAGAGATTGAAGATCAGAATGAAACAGAATCATCAATATGGAAATGCAATGTGATAAGGAATCTCACAGATAGAAAAAGAAGGTTAAGAAAAGAAGATTGTGTAGAAGAAAGGAAAACTCAAGATGAGAACTATATACCACAAAAATTCAAAGATGAAGAATTTGAGCCTTATGGTTGGAATCAGATTTTGACCACCATGGATCTAGCTAATGATGAGTATGTGGGAGTGAAATTCCAAAATGAAGAAGGATATGATATTTTTCACATAGGAATACAAATGATAAGAGTATCAAAAACAAAAGAGGACCAAGAGGAAGGAATAATATTGAAAAAGGGTAAAACACAATATTTGGAAGAAGTAGAAGCTATAGATGCAATAAAAGATAAAATCTTAGGCAAATATAGGAAAAACAAACACAAGGAAAATAAAAAAGATCAAGAGGTTGAAAAAAATAAGAAAACAACAAACAAAGATCAACAGTTTGATGTACCTTCAAATTTCAAGACTTATGAAGTGGAAGATAGACTACTTCTAAAAGTGAAACCAAAGAGAGAAAAGAAAAAAGGGAGAGGCATATGACAATGAGGAACAAACTAAGAAGGTGATGATCACCCAGGAAGAAGGGGAAGAAAGACATATTGTAATAGCTGATAACATGACAAATCAAGAGGAGGAAGCAATAAGGAATTTGGCTAGAAATTATAGGGATGTGTTTGCTTACAGTTACAAGGATTTGAAAGGAATTGACCCTAAAATCTGTGAACATAAGATTCCTATTACACCTGATGCAAAACCTAGCAAACAAAGACACTACACACTCAATGACAAATACTCTGCTAAAATAAAGGAAGAAATTGACAAGCTACTGGCTGCCAATTTCATCTATGAGATTGGGTACACAAAATGGATATCTCCTATAGTTGTAGTACCAAAAAAGAATGGAAAACTCAGGGTATGCATTAACTTGAAAAAAGTGAATGCTGCAACTATAAGGGATAGTTATCCATTACCCATAACAGACCTCTTTTGGAAAGAGTTGCAGGTAAGGAGTTCTATAGTTTTCTGGATGGTTTTTCAAGATACAATCAGGTTCCTATAGCTTTGGAAGACCAACATAAAACTGCCTTTTCCACAAAATGGGGAATCTATGCTTTTAGGGTTATGCCTTTTGGTCTAACTAATGCCCCAGCAACTTTTCAAAGATTAATGTGTCACATATTCAAAGAATTCCTTAGAAAAATCATGGAAATTTATGTAGATGATCTTTGCACTTTTTCATTAAAAAGACAAGATCATTTGAAGGATTTGGAAAATATAGTCAAGATCATTTGAAGGATTTGGAAAATATAGTCAAAAAATGTAGAACATACAGAGTATGTCTAAATCTAGAAAAATGTGTGTTCTTTGTGAGGGAAGGGAGAATGTTGGGTCATATAGCTTCCAAAAATGGAATTTCAACTGATGAAAGAAAAATTAAGGCCATAGTGGAACTTCCAAGACCAACAAATGTGAAGGAACATCAAACTTTGATGGGACATTGTGGTTATTATAGAAAATTTGTACACAAGTTTACAGACATTGCAAAACCCTTGTATGCTTTGATCACAAGATTTGAATGGACCAAAGAGTGGGATCAAGCTTTTGAGACTCTAAAAACTTCTAAAAACCCCACAGTGGGATAAAATTTTTCATGTCCATGTGGATGCTTCAAATTATGCTTTGGGATGTGTGTTAGCACAACCAATAGAAGGGAGCAAACTAGACTTTCCAATTGCTTATGCTAGTAGGCAATTGAATTCAGCAGAAAAAAATTACACAACCACTGAGAGGGAGGGATTGGGAATGATATTTGCTGTGAAAAAATATAGACATTACCTTTTAGCCAACAAGTTTAAATTCTTTGTGGATCGCCAAGCTTTACTCTACTTAGTACACAAACCTTGTCACACTGGAAGGATAGTCAGATGGTTTCTTTTACTGATGGAGTTTGAGTTTGAGGTAGTGGTCAGACAAGGAAAAACTCATTTGAGAGCACACCATTTGTCTAGGATTCAAGCTAAAGAGCCAAGTTCACCTTTAGATGATGACTTGCCAGATACATATTTGTTCAAAGTAGAAAGTATTCCTGAATGGGCCATGACTTTAGTACCTTTGCTAACCATGGGTCCCTGCATAACATTTGGAAAAAACACACATTTGGTATTACAAAGTAGGAATTTTCTGCTGCTAGTTGGCCATTTGTATCATCTCAATCATATGGGCATATTGGAATATTGTACTCCAGAAGAGGAGCAACAAGAATATTTGAGAAGAGCTCAATGTTGGAACCCTTGTACTCATGCTTCCATGATAGTCACCCTAATGTTGACGAATCACTCACGAATTCGACATACAGACAGTCATAAAAGAAAAGAAAAAAAGAGAAGCGGAATCTTTGGAAAATCAAAAGCCTCATTGAAGTGAAAAATTCACGACGAAATTGTACAGCGTGCGAAATCAGTCCGTTAACCAGAATCAAGAATTGTACGAGTAACAGAGCAATAAACAGCGGTGTGCACATAATGTGCGCATAACGTGAATTAAAGAATGAGAGTGTGGAAGAGCGCAGAAGAAAAAGTGTATATATACACCAAGGATTGAAGGACTAGGAAGATGAGAGGATGAGGATGATGAGAAGAGGGGGATGCTGAGAGATCGTGTATGAAAGAAGAGAGAGTGAGAAGTTCTCAGAAGACGCCATAGATCGCGTATGTACAGATGAATAACAGAAACCTGGAATGTCAGGTATTCATCTGAGAGGGATGGCAATAAGAAACTACTCAGTGTAGGAGAGTTTCTACAGCTTGAGCAAGAAGAGGCCAAGCTAATTTGTACACTTCTTCTCTAATAGAAAACATATGTTCATGTGGAAGTTTGCGCGCACTGTTCGCATGTGAAGAATCTGAGTTTTTTTTCGTGTTACAGTAGAAAGTTCGTTAACCATTAACAGTTACAGTTCGTTACTAAACGTGTCCCTCGATACTCTCTCAGTAAACGAATGTCTCGGTCAAAGATATCTCAGTAAACACATTTTCGGTCAGTTATA
Organism: Ceratopteris richardii; assembly: GCA_020310875.1. Classification (NCBI taxonomy): domain Eukaryota; kingdom Viridiplantae; phylum Streptophyta; class Polypodiopsida; order Polypodiales; family Pteridaceae; genus Ceratopteris; species Ceratopteris richardii. The sequence goes on along the minus strand of CM035414.1, from coordinate 24,961,879 downwards.
GTTTTCTCAGAAAGCAAGTTTTTCCGGTAGAACAACGAAGTATATGTCGCAGTAGAATTCGAAGCTTTGTATGAGAGATAGCTCATCTTGTAGCTAGACATCTCTACTTTAAGATGATCACAGTTTTTGGTGGAATGGATATGTACACACAGTACAAAGTCTAACCGGAAAGTGGCACTTCAGAAGTGTGAAGTTTTCTTTAAACTTCAAGACGAAGTTCATTCAGTGAAGGAAGCTCACGTATCACTCCCTTACTTCACAAAAATTCATTTGAAGTAATCACGAGCAGAATCGAAGTTCATTCCGGTGATATTCCGATAAAATTTCGGTGATGTGCCAAGATGACAGAAGGTCGACACATGGGTTTATGATATACCTAGGAGATAAGCTAGTAAGCTGGTGCTCAAAGAAACAGCATACATTAGCTTTATCGTCAACAGAAGCAGAATATAAAGGATTAGTAGAAGCCGCAAAAGAAGTAATATGGATGCAGACCTTGCTCAAAAGCATGGGTATTGATCAAGGTATACCAATTATACATGGAGACAATATGAGCTCTCTATATCTTGCAGCAAATCTGGTGTTTCACGCAAGAACAAAGCACATAGAAATTCAGTATCATTTCCTGAGGGAAAAGGTAATGGAGAAGGAGATAGAAATAGTCTACACTCCTACGAAAGATCAGATAGCAGATATCTTGACAAAAAGCTTGGATGGAACAAAGACAAGCAGATTCAAAGAAATGGCAGGTATAAAAGAAAGAAAGATATATGAAAGACCGGAAGAGGTCAAATTAGTGATTGAGGGGGAGCTGTTGAGGAATCACTCACAAATTTGACATACAGACAGACATAAAAGAAAAGAAAAAAAGAGAAGCGGAATCTTCAGAAAATCAAAAGCCTCATTGAAGTGACAAATTCACGACGAAATTGTACAGCGTGCGGAATCAGTCTATTAACCAGAATCAAGAATTGTACGAGTAACAGAGCAATAAACAGCGGTGTGCGCATAATGTGCGCATAACGTGAATTAAAGAATGAGAGCGTGGAAGAGCGCAGAAGAAAAAGTGTATATATACACCAAGGATTGAAGGACTAGGAAGATGAGAGGATGAGGATGATGAGAAGAGGGGGATGATGAGAGATCGCGTATGAGAGAAGAGAGAGTGAGAAGTTCTCAGAAGACGCCATAGATCGCGTATGTAGAGATGAATAACAGGAACCTGGAATGTCAGGTATTCATCTGAGAGGGATGGTAATAAGAAACTACTCAGTGTAGGAGAGTTTCTACAGCTTGAGCAAGAAGAGGCCAGGCTAATTTGTACACATCTTCTCTAATAGAAAACACATGTTCATGTGGAAGTTTGCGCGCACTGTTCGCATGTGAAGAATCTGAGTTTTTTTTCGTGCTACAGTAGAAAGTTCGTTAACCGTTAACAGTTACAGTTCGTTACTAAACGTGTCCCTTGGTACTCTCTCAGTAAACGAATGTCTCGGTCAAAGATATCATCTTGTAGCTAGCCGTCTCTACTTTAAGCTGATCACAATTTCCGGTGGAATGGATATGTACACACAGTACAAAGTCTAACCGGAAAGTGGCACTTCAGAACTATGAAGTTTACTTTAAACTTCAAGACAAAGTTCATTCAGTGAAGGAAGCTCACGTATCACTCCCTTACTTCACATAAATTCATTTGAAGTAATCACGAGCAGAATCGAAGTTCATTCCGGTGATATTCCGGTAAAATTTCGGTGACGTCCCAGTGACAGTCCGGTGAAGTACCGGTGGAATTCAAGTCGTAGTTTAACACAGTTAAGCGACAGTAATCCTGCTAAGATATTGTTGATTACAGAGGTGTTCTATATCACTCTAGCTTAGCTCTCTATTCGGTGGCGCGGCAATTTCCACAAGCTTGACAAGGTTCAAGCCTTTGTCGTGATGACCATCAACAAGTGGTATTAGAGCCGTAAGAAGGCTCATCATCACCTAAGTAATCTCAATAGGATGGGAGTACATTGGCCTAATAAGATTCAAGATGTAAACAAGTATATTTCCAACTGCTGGGAATGCCAATCCTTGCAAAATTCAGAAATTATAACCTTATATTGGTTTCAAAATAATCTAGATTGGAGTGCAAACATAATTGAGTTGAAAAGAAACAAGAAGGGAAAGCCAGTAAGAGATAATGCCGACTCAAAGAATCTACAAATGATTTCTGAAGAGTATCAACTGATAGGAGATCAATTGTACAAGAAAGGAATGGATGGATACTTAAGAATTTGTGTTCCTGAAGATAAATATGTGGATGGCACATTCTAGAGTGGCAGGAGGACATTTTTCAAGTAATAAGACTGCTAAACTCATATTATATTTTGGTTTTTGGTGGCCAACTCTATTCTTTGATGCAAGAACATATGTGAAAAGATGTGACATTTTTCAGAGAGTGAATCATCCAAATAAAAGAGATAATATGCCACTAGTACCATTGACTTCAGCAAGAGCATTTAGTAAATGGGGGTTGGATTTCATTGGACCCATACATCCTCTAGCTAAAAAGTCCCATGCTGAATACATACTAGTAGCTAGAGATTACCTGACTAAATGGGCAGAGGTCAAGGCTACAAAAAGGAATGATGCTCAGACCACTACGAGATTTCTCTATGAAAATATCATCACCAGATTTGGATTACCAATTGAATTAGTAAGTGATAGGGGGACTCATTTTTTGAACCAAATCATAGAAAACATAACTGAGTATTTCATGATCAGTCATAGAAAGTTAGCCCCGTATCACCCGCAAGACAATGGATTAGCAGAAAGTACTAATAAAATACTTTGTACTTTATTGTCAAAATTGGTAAACACAAATAGGAATGATTGGGATTTGCAACTTAATCTTGTCCTACGGGCCTATAGAGTGGCATACAAAACTGCACTTGGAACCACACCATTTAATTTGGTATATGGACAAAATGCAGTTCTGCCTTTAGAATTCCTTATTCCAACACTAAAGGTGGGTAGTCAATACTTATGGACTGGACATGAATTATTTGGGAGAGTGGTGGAATTGGAAAAACTGGGAGCTTCTAGGCTTCAAGCAATCATGAGCATATATGCCGAAAAGAAAAGACAAAAAGCTTATCATGATGTTCATATTAAAGAAAGGGACTTACAAGAAGGAGATCTAGTTTTGGCATTCGCAGTAAAAGAACATCAGAAGAAATTTCAGAAAAAAGGACATGGACATTATATTATCAATTAGATAAGCAATAGTGGAGCCATCCAATTAGCTAATATAGATGGAGAAATCATGCCAAACTTCATAAGTGGATGTAGAGTAAAAAGGTATAATCTTCCATTAATTGTTTCTGAATGGAGAAGAGTACATCAAGCTCAAAATAGGAAAAAAGAAGAGGAAAAAATTAGAAAGGAGGCTCAGCAGGAGGCAAAGGAAAGGATAAGAAAAACCAAGGAGATTAGAGAAGTCCTTTTATGTGAAACATCTTTAAGAATAACAAAGCATTTGCGTGTTATAACAATGAATTTCCATGATGAGAAAATCAAGGTTTTGATAGATTTAGGGGCACAAGTAAATTTGATCAGTTCAGTTTTGTTGGAGAAGTTTAACCTAAAAAGGACTGAAAGTAAAACACTTATCAAAACTTTAGAAGGAGTCACAGATAATACAAAGCATGTCTTCACCATCTATTGAAGTCAAGTTCAATGAAGAATATATGAAAATAGATTGTGAAGAATGGCCAGATCACATGATGACTGAGAAATTGATTCTGGGACAACCATGGCTCAGGCAAGGTAAAGTAATTTTGGATTTTGAAAATATGAAGCTTAAATTGACATTAAATGATAAAAGGTTTTTAATGTTTTTATTGAGTGATGAAGAACAGGAAGATCAACAGGATATTTATGACCTATACCTGAAGGGATTTATTTTTTCAATAGAAGCTACAAAGGAGTCACAATCAAAACTTCTTTATGATCAAATTTACTTCAATAAAAAACAAGAGAAAATTGAAAAAAAAAAAAGGTGTTGCAAAGACAGAAGAAAGGAGGAAAGTATGGAATGGTCAAAAGCATCTGGGCATTAAAACAAGAAGAATGTGGAAACAAAGTACATACAAGCACTGCTCATCAAAACAATTTTCCAGAAATAAATGGATATGGAAGCCAAAAACTTCCAAGTAGAGTTTATCAAAAGAAGATGGTTTTATTCCTAGAACAAAGTCAACAGGAATCAAGTATTATTGGGTAAAAAAATCAGATCTGATTGAATGGAAAGGAAACAAGCAGGAAGATACTAAAATAGCTCAAAAAAGTATACAGAATTACAGATAAAGGAAAAGACTTATCTGAAACACACATGGAATTCTTGAAGAAATTCAGAATTTTACAAGAAGGAAATATGACATCTTGGAAATTATTTCCATTTGGTTCTACCTCATCCTCTTTCTAAGAAGAGAAATAGGAGGGGAAGAGAGAGAAGTGGAGGGAATGATTAGTATTAAGAAAAAAAGAGAATAAGAAGGAAAAAAAAGGAAAGAAGAAAACAAAAAGAATAGAAAAAAAGAGAGAGAAAAATGATCAATTTTTCTTTTGAAATTCTTTTAATTATATAAGTTATATAAGCACCAGCAAGATATAGGTTATAATTTAGCAAGTTTTTATTTTTTATTCATTTTTCTCTTTCTTCAGTATTTTCTTTTTATTGATTTAAAAAAATATTAAAAAAAAAAAGAGAAAGCTGATAAAAGGAAAGCGAGCACTAGACATCTTGCTGCACATGTGATGATCACTTCAGTTGAGTTTTTATCTCTAACAAATGTGATTCTATTTATATTTCTTGAGACTCATGTGGATGGAGTTTTCTTTTTTGTGTGATGTTATATTTTCTCCAAAATGGTGAATCCAAAGGAACTACCAATCCATGATTTCAAAGCAGACTCAGTAACTCTCTCTAGAGGACATTGGTTCTTGGACACTGAAGCTGCAGTAGAAGAAGTGGAGCTAGAGTCTAATGAAGAGAAGAAAATTCTAGAAACGGAGAAGGTAGCCAAGGAACTCAAGGAACTCCTTGGTATCATTGGACAACATATTTTTACTGTGGGAGTTGGAGGTCACAAGTACACCATGCTGTGCTAGGAATTTTACAAATTCCAAAAAATTGCAGTCAATTACAAAAGATGGAAAGCAGTAGGAATACACAGGCTGTTGGAGGAACCCTTATTTTTCATAGACTTTGAAAGAGTAGCACAAGTGATGAATAGTTTGCTAGAGGTTGGAAGGGGCAATGATGCATATTTCAGGTGCTCTGTCAAGGATAAAGAAAACAAGGAAGTAAATATTACTATAAAGGCAGAGCATATCAGGGTAGCTCTCCAGTTTTATTCCATGGGAACTAAGTTGGACAACAGTTTTGTCAAGAAGAATAAAGCAACCTATGCAGGATATTCCAAATTTGCTGATTTTAAAGGAAAAGAGAATGAAGAGTATGCTATCAGAATGTTCCTTCAATATTTTTGTTTTCCAAAACTACCTAGATACACCATGCCACACAAACTAGTGACATTGATCATGTTTAATAATAAGGACAGAACCAAACCTTTTGGAATAATGGATGTAACTCCATATATACATGATCAATTGAAGGAAGCAGCCAAACATTGGGAGCAAAGGAAGTTCATGAATGGGGCTCAATTCTTAACAAGAATTATATATCATGTTCTGGGAATGGAGGACCAATTGAAATTAGCTCCAGAAGCTCAATACTTCAAAAGTTTGATGAGAGGAATCAAAAGTCCTTCTAGGATTATGTCTGTAAGAGAAGTAGAAGCCCAACCAAGCATGAGGGGAGCAGAAAGGAGAAGAAAGGGAGTCTCAGAAGAAGTCATTCCAGTAAAGAAAAGAAGATTGGATCCCAGGAAGGTAGAATTGGAACAAGAAGAGGCAACCAAGGAAGAACATGAAGCTGCTCAAAAGGAAGTTCAGTCTTCAAATGAACCTCATCCACCTCAGACAAGAAAAGAACAATTATATTCTTATCTGGCACAAGGAAACAATAAAAGGGCAGTATATGAAGCCCAATATCAAAAGATGTTGGAGGACTATTCATGTAAAGCAACTGACTGGATACAAGAAGAAGTAGAACATTATGAGGAGTTGCATGATCAGATGATGGCAACAGAGACTGAAGAGGTTTTTGTTAAAAAGGAAGTAGAATTGTTGGCTTACTTCAAGGAATTACAAGGTCCTCCTAAAACTAGAACCACAATAGTAGTGAAGAAGAAGGTTCAGAAGAAAATTGTGCAGAAAAGGAAGTTGACCAAGAAAAAGAAAGGACAAGCAGTAGAACATGTACAAAAGATGGAAACACGAAAATTGTCAGTAGAAGAAAAGAAGCAGGAAGAATCTATTGTCATAGAAGAACCAAGACTGGACAGGGATAACTGGTTCTTCACAGTTCTCTTCAGATTCAGAGTGACATTGAAAATTTTCTGTTGAAAAGCTTGAATTTATCAGTACCTAGCACACCAAATGTGACAGTACAAGTCTCTGAAAAAAATAAAACACCAAAAGATTTGGGTGAGAAGTCACAAGGAAAACAGGCTCAAGAAGAAGCAACAAAATAGGTTAGTCCTGGAGAAGAGAAAAGGATACTAAAAGTCAAAGCAGTAGTGATGGAAGAAGAGGTTGAAGTAAGGAAGGAGTTCAATAGTGGGTTGGTAGACTCAGGGTTTAAAACAGTATGGACAAAACCTTCACATCAAACCTATTTCAAATTCAATGAGGAAAAGTTAGAAGCAGAAAAAGAAGCTCAGTTATGCAGCTCAGTGCATAAGGAGGAAAACAAAGATCAAACTAAGGAAACTGAGGAATATTAGAAAAGATCAATTTCAAAGAGGTGACAGAAGGGAATACAGAAAAAGAGATAAACCAAAGCATAGAAGATATACTTTATGACCTAAATCATAATGAGGAGTTCACAACTATAGAAGATCAGGGGAAAGAAGAAGATTTGGATCTCATGGATATAGATGAGCAGGAGGAGGGACAAAAGGAGCAGATAACCAATGATCAGATAAAGCTCTCTATGGAGATTGATTCAACCTTAACTCAAGATAATAAAATACAGGAAAAGGAAGAAGAGGTCATAGAAGAGAAGCAACAGGTAACGGAGAAGAAGAAGGCAGAAGAATTGGAAATAGTAAAAGAAATATCAGATCATGAGAAGGAAGAGGATTAGACACTGGAGTATGAGGAAGTTGTTGCAGATAAAGAAGAACTAGAAGCAGAAAAGGGCTATGAAGAACAGAAGGACCAGGTCATAGAATATGAGGAAGAATATGAAGAAGAGAATGACTACAAAAAAGAAAAGCACATAGAAGTAAAGCAAGTAGAGTTAGAAGCTGGGTTAGAAAGAATACCCAAGGATATTAGGTCTGCTTGTAAAGTAATCATGAGCAATATAGAGCAGTTCAAACCATCAAGTAGAAATATGATAATATCAGGAATGGTGGCTGAATCAGAGTTTGTGAAAGAAAGCAGAATCATTAATGAGCAGAAGAAAGAAAGAGATCAATTAAAGGTACAACTGAAAATTGTTCAAGAAAGAAATGAGGATTTGACCAACAGGATAATTTCCTTGGAAGAATTGGAGATTCAACAACAAAAAAAAATTCAATTTCTTGACGAGAAATATGCAAAGCAGATAGAGCATAGCAGATGATGAAATAAACAGGTTGTTGATGGAAGAAGGCCAATTAAAAGAAGAGAGAAAGATTATACAGGTAACACAAGATGAAAGGGAAGAATTGAATAAAGAAATTATAAGACTACAAGCGGAGTTGAAGGAAGCTAAGGAGTTGGAAAAGCAAGCTAGTGTACATGCTACTAGTTCAATGAGAGGCTATAATAAACTACATTTGGATATAGCAAAAGAGAGGAATGATTGGCAGTTGAATATAGAAAAAGAAAGAAGTGAGTGGAAATCAGAAAGAGAATTATGGACATCTCAGAATAGAAGCTTAATGTTGATGGTGGAGGAGCTACAGAAAAAATTAGAAAATCCACAAATCCAGGTTAAAGAGCAGGTAGAGACTACACAAGCAGAAGAATATGAAGGGGGAGATGATAATATAACTCAACACTTTGATGAACAAGAAAACAAAGCAGCAGTTGAGGAATATTCAGATGAGTTTGTTCAAAAACTTTTGATAGATAGAGAATCTAGAATGGAATTTATCAGAAAAATGCATAATGAATATGAAGAACAAATTGTGAAATTTGCTCTCAGTAAAGGAATAAATCCAGATCAACACCATTGGGCAGCAGATGGTCTAGGAATACCTTTTTGCATGATTATTGAAAGCATTAAAAATTACCATCTTGCAAGGATAGGATTGCCATCAAACAAGTATCTGGAATATGAAGAAGATATCAATGTAACTAAGGAATTATTTGAAAAATCCAATCCTAAATGGAGGAACAGGTGGTTAGATGCCAACAAAGAATGCATGAAAATATGGAAAGAGGCACCAATTCAGTTAAAGATCAATCCAGCTTATTGTCTAGTAGCAAGAAGAAGAGATTGGATAATATTTTGGGAAAGGAGAAATGCAGGACAAATCCCAGCAAAATGGCTGAACTTTCCAAAGATAGCAAGACCTAAGGCAAGAACATGGCCAACAAAGAAATATATGGTTGACACAACAGAATTTGTCATATCTACATATAAAGATGTTAATGATCCAGCTTGTATCCTATTGATCAGAGTGATGAGACTCATATTGGCATGTATAGAAACCTTTACAGATACAGATATCAGAACCCTCAACTACATTGGGTTCAATTCACCAACTGATGCCTTACTTTTTGACTTAAGTGAAACCCCCGATAGAATTTGTTTAATGGCCTATTATAGCAGGACATTATTTTTGGGAAGTCACTATCTTCAAATTTTTTAGGATGCTTTTGACTATGGACTTTTTTAGAGAGAATCAGAAACCTTTGGAAATTTATCAACAGTCACGAAGTCAAGACTCACTGCCTATGAAGCAGCATATACAGAATAATTAAAGGAAGATGTAATAGACAAACCAGAGGCAGCTGTACAGTGGAGGAAAGCATTATTTGAAATGATGAATAATTTGAACATCACAGAGAGACAAAGTCATGATCTACTGTCACAGGTTTATCAAAGAAAGAAGAAGTGAAGAAAGCACTCATTATATATCAGCAAGAATATTTTCTGTCAGGAGCCAAAAAGTCTAGGAGGGGAACAATGTTAGAAGAAGCCTTTTTTGAAGAGAAATATTTGTAAAATATCAAAAAATTGTAGAAATATTTATGCAAATGATGTAAAAATGAGGAAGAGTCTTCCTCATGTAAATTAGAACCATATGTATTTTTTCTAAAATTTTTGGAAGCTCTTTGATAGCATATTTTTAGATTAGAAGGGAAAAGGACCAAAATTCAAGCGTGAAAGAGGACACTTGAAAATGTATAAAAGATAATTTCCTCTATTTTGAGAGGGTTGGTTGTATTATTTGTGCTATCCAAGTAATGTGAAGAGCTCTCTTGTAGAAAATCGTGTTTTCTACTTCCATGTGATTTTCTTTGATTTGTTGAGTCTATTCTATGTGTGATCCATGGAATTTATGAGCTTCAGTTGTGTATTTCTGAGTGATGTGTATGAAGAGAGTGATTCTTGATGTATTGAGTAAGAAAATGCTGAAGAATAGAGCTGGAGATGGAGATGGAAATCATCAGTTTTCACAGAATCGCGATTGTCTCATCTGAAGGTTACAGGTATCATTTTTGAGATTTGACTTCATAATTCTGATCTGCTGAGAAAATAATACACTTTAGGTATCGAGATCATTGAAAATGATGTAGTATAGCTCAAGATAATCAAAACCCTAGAAATTTCTCTTCATCTTCACCATTTCTCAAAAAAACAGTCATTTTCCTCTTATTCTTGGATTCCATTAACTTAGAAGGGGTTGTGGTCTTTGTATACTTCCCGGATTGACAAATGTAAGATGTATTGTTGATCCTTTATGCTAAAATGGTTGGATAGGACAACTCCAAAGGGTAACAATAAACACCATGTGTCACTCTAGCACAATGGCAAGTACCAATGTGAGGAGATCCACCTCATAAATGTCAATGTGTGGAGACATGAGGACTAGTATGAAGACTATGAGCAAGTGAAGGCACAAGTGCATGAGTGAGAAGCACACAAACATGCACACACATACACGCACACGTGCACATAAGGCAAGAACAAGGAGAGGAACAATGGAGTTCTTTGTAGTAGTCAAAAAGTCTCTTACATAAGCTCAAATCACTAACAATCTAACCCCAAAAATGAGCTCTCTAGCTCTTTTTATAGTTTTTTGACTAGCTTTGGCCCTGTCCAGACTTAGTGTCTGCCCAGTTAAAAATTAGGTTCTAGTGCTTATTTGAGGGCTCAAACGAGATCTAAAAATTATGAAAATTGGTATGTAGCTCAATACTCCTCAAGCTCAAGGACTCCTTGGCTTGAACAAAATGAAGTCTATTCTACCAAAAACGGAATTTACAATGTTTGTGTAGTGATGAGAATCACTTGAGTTGGAAATATTTCATGGAAAAAATGATTAGGCCTTGTTACTAGATTGTGCATGATTGCTCCTTTGTGCTGGTATAGAGCGTTGGTGGCCTTCTCATGTTCTCCTATCCGTAATCCTCTTGCCAGATCAGCTTGTAATGCATCCCAATTTATTGCACCTGGGATATCTAGTTGCGGTGTCGTGTAGTACTCGGAGTACATGGCTTGTTCACATGCAAAGAGATGAAGCAAGTGTGTGGGCTTAGGTGCGAAGACCTCTGAGTGATATTCCCAGAAACCTGATCTGAACATATCTTCGAATGTATGTTTATAACATGCGGGGAGGTACTGGATGCATGCATGCCAAGCGTGAGCCACACGAATGATGGGGGTGGTGCTCATGTCATACACCAAATCATAATTTCCATTGGTAAACCCCAGTAGACGTACCTGTGGTGCTTCTTCATTTCTAAAAGTTTTGAGCACGACTTGCATCATATCCAAAATTTTAAGCATCATTTGGGATGCAACATCTATCATCGGTTTGAGTCGAGGCATCCAATGTCGAATTGTTGCCATCATGTAAGCTGTTGATGGTGGTCCCTGTGGTGGCGCTATGTAGAGATAGTTTAGCCATTCCTTGCATTGTGCGTTGTTCTGCACTTTAATGTTGAATGGTCCATAGCATGGATTGTAGATTAGATGTAGGGGCGCATGGTTCCATGTGTGCAGCATTTCAGGGTATGTCTCTTGAAGTTTTTGCCGCTATGTCGGTTGATAGATCTTGCCTTTCTATGCCTCTGGAGGAAGGTCTTCGGGTTGAAAATGGGTAGTGAAGGAAGGAATCTTTCCTGTGACTCTCTGTATTTCCACATTGTAATCTGCCAGAGTGATATAGTAAGGTCAATATTGGAGTTCTAATGATATGATGAGACGTCTGGATGATAAGTTCTTGACGTAACTAGATTGTAATATTGTTTCTTCGATGACTCTCATGGCTTGATTTTGCACCACTGTGTGCTCTTCATGAGAACTCCCAATTTCCTCCACCTGTTTTAACCACAGAGGTCATGGCGCTTTGGAAGTATCCTGATCTTCTTTTGTTTGTCGTCCCCTTGGGATGTGTTGCAGCTCATAATCCTCTTCAAATGTCTATTTCATAGGAATTTGTACTGTTTCTTCCTCTATGGGAGCCTCAGGTGGGGAAGCTGGTCTTTCGTATTGTAGTAGGCATGCCTGTAATTCTGTGACTTGTTTTTGGAGAGCTTGTAGGACCTCTGAGTCAGTGAGAAGTGAAGCAGTGGAGGCAATGGTTGGAGGGGTTACCGTAGCTATCGTGTCTTTCTGTCGTTTTGGCTTCATTTGATCCAGTTCCTCTAATAATTGGTCATGTGCGTCAAGTAGAGTAGCGTAGTCTTCAAGGATTATCTTGATGTTCTCCGAGGTCAAGACTTGGAATTTTGAGGGACTAATGGGTTCCTAGGGTGTGTTTTTGATTGCTGCCTCTAAGTTTTCTTGGTTCTATAGTTATAGACGTCGATTTTCCTCATGAGCAGCTGCAAGATGTCGCTTGAGGAGGGCCATATTGCACTCAAGTTTTGAGTTGCATTCCAGCTATGTGTGTAGATGGCCTTCCACCACTTGGATCGCTTCTTACGTTTTGTAACTTTGCTTCCAATATGCTATGAGCCTCCTGTAAAGTTTGAAGTTGTGTTTGGAGGCGAGCATTCTCCTCTTCTAGTGTAGCAAGATGATGTTGTAGCACTTCAGAGTGCTCTTGCAATTGTTGGTTATGTTGCTGGAGCTGATTGTATTCTGTTCTTAATTGTGATACACATGCAAGCATGGTGTCAAATGCATTACCTATATATGAAGGTGTATTTTGTATAGTGGAAAATGCAAGGGGAGGGGATTGGGGAATGGGAAGAGTGAATGTTGTGTCTATTGGAGCACATGGTTTTTGCATGTCGAGGCTTTCAATGTTACTTGCAGATGTTAATGTCATCTTTGTTGGAGGGATCCATTGGACCTTGAAATGATGTACGCGATGGATTGTTGACTGACAACTAATCATTCTTCTTTATGGGGACCCATTTGAGAAGAGTTTTTGACTGTGAAGTGATCACCTTTGGTCGCTTCATGTTTTGGATGGTTTCTTGACTTTCATGTCCTTTGTGGTTGGCTCTTTGGTTTTGTAGGGGCAGCCAGTTCTTTTGGCTTCCAAACCCATATCCTTGATCATTGTCCTCTTACCATGGTTGAAGAGGTAAACCGATTTTCTTTTGATCTCTATGCTTGGTTTTGACCCATTCTTCTCCTGGGTTTCTTGGTCGAGACTTTCCTTGGTAATGAGAGTCAAGGGTTTTGTGCATGTAAGAGTTCCCTAGGTACCCACATGTGTAATCTCCCTTGTTGAGCTGCCACTAATTTTTGAGGCACCCAAATATGTATGTGATTGTGGTCGACCTTCATTGACTGCTTTGGTACCCAAATTTGAACTACTCGTTGAGATGGAGATCTTCGTTGTTCTGCTACTTGTTGCCTTGGCTTTCTCTATTGCTTCTATAGTAACAAGTGTGACTATAGTGGTTTGATTGGCTTCTCTCCCTTTTGTACCAAGATCTACTTCGTGCTCGGAACTACTATCTTCTTGAAATTTGTTTGTCTCATTGGTACAGCACTTGTCTTGTATTGTTCCTCTTGCTTGTGTGGTTGAACTACTACAGATGGCTGAGACTTTGTAAAAGAAGGAAGTCTCAATGGGTCTGCGACTCTTTTGTTGGAGGCAACATCCTTCTGCATCATAGAGTTTGGACACATACAACATCTTCTTCTCTAAGATTAGCTTTACAAGAACTAAGAGAATGTGTGACACCTGGATTTGTGAGCATACAGTTCTCTAATTCTAATGTGATGCATTGTTCATGTACCCAAACTTGAAGACGCTGATTTCTTAGTTTTAAGTTGACCCCATGGTCATATATCCAATCTTGACCCAAGATAAGGGGTTCTGTAAGATCCTCATCTTGACACACTAGCATTTTGACTCTCATTGTGGGAAGCTCCACCTCGCCCAAACAAGGGGTCTCCACACCTCCTAGCCTTATGAGATAGGCTTCCATGGGAATGATGTTCAATTTCAAGTCCAAGCAATATGAGAGTCTGACTGCACTATTTGCTACACCTGAGTCAATCAACACTTTCATAGTCCTTACATTCTTTCCTTGTCCTACTTCTATGGTCACAAAGGGACGTCGATCAATAATTCGAGAAGCCTTCACTCCTGATGTCTGGCACATGGCCATGTGATATCTTGGGGCTCTTGGATTGACATCTAGGCCTAATCACCTCAACTTATTTCACCTAATGTGCTCTTTGACCTCTGCATGTGCTTCTTCTCTAACCCTTAACTCTTCTTCTTTTCATTTCTTAGTAGTGTTGAGTCTCCTTAGCATACCCTCTGTAAGAGGTTCCTAATATAGCTTGACTCGACAACCACTAATATAGTTTGGCAAGATGTCACCCTCTAGAGTGGCCAATTGAACCGCACCACTAGTGGAAATCCTATTAATGATCATGGGTCCATATCCTCTTTTTTCCAACTTATGAGCATGTTGCTTTAGTGTATAAACCAACACTAGATCTCCTTCTTTCAATCCTTTATCCTTGATGTGTACATCAAAGTACACCTTTTGTATTTTCTCTGTAGCATAGATGCCTACTCTCGCTCATAGCCTCATCTCAACTAAGCGTTCTAGATCAACGATCCTAGAGGAGAACTCATGCCCAGTCCATTGGTGCTCTTGTGCTACTTTTAAAGTTGGGATTAGAAATTCTAATGGTAACACACCATTCTATCCGAAGACCATTCAAAATGGGGTGGCATTGAGTATTGTTTTGTAGGCAACTCAGTAAGCCCAAATAGCATGATGAAGTTGTTTGTCCCAATCAAAGTGTTTATTATTTACCAGTTTAGTCAAAACATTACATAGGATCTTGTTTGTGCTTTTAGCTTGTTCATTAGCTTGTGGAATAGGGTCCCAAATTCTTATGTATCACCTAGAATTCTTGGATACGATTTTCAATGACTTCATTCAAGAAGTGTGTGCCTCTATTGTCACTAACTCTATTGGTAGTCCATATCTCGTGAACACATTCTCAAATAGAAACTTTGCCATCATTTGAGCATCATTCTTTGTTGTGGCTTTGACTTCTACCCACTTGGTAAGGTAATCCATGGCTACAATGATGTACTCTGTATGGGAGTTTCTAGCAGGGGTTTAATAGGACCTACGAAGTCTATACCCCACTTTGAGAATGCATGTCCTCCCATCATTGGCTAGCACAATGGCAAGTACCAACAAGAGGAGCTTCACCTCATACATGTCAATCCGTGGACGTGAGGAATAGTATGAAGACTATGAGCAAGTGATGGCACAAGTGCGTGAGTGAAAGCACACAAGCATGCACACACATACACACACATGCACACAAGGTAAGAACAAAGAGTGGAACAATGGAAAGCTTTGATTACAAAAGAACTCTCTTAGAAAGATCAAATTTACAACAAGCTAACCCCAAAAATGAGATCTCCATCCCTTTTTATAGTTTTTGAGTGGTTTTGGCCATATCCAGACCTAGTGTTCGGCCTAGTTAGAAATTCGGTTCCAGGGCTTATTTCGGGGCTCAAATGGAGTCTAAAAACCATGAAAATTGATAGGATGATACTTGTACTACTCCTCAAGATCGAGGACTTCTCGAATTGAAAAATTGGAGTTGCAAAAATGAAAAATGGTATTTACAATGATTTTTAGTGATAAAATCACTAGTTTTATAGGGATTTCTTTTGAAAATTTGACATGTGCTTTTTGGAACTCCCTACATGCTCCTTCTTCTTGTGTGTCCACTTCCTTGGTGTGCTTCCATGCTTTGTCCTTATCCTTGAGTGTCAACACTCCCCCCCCTCTAGAGTCTATTGTCCCTGACAGACCCTTGTTGTAGTGGTTGTTCCATGTAGTGCTTGGAGAGGTAGTGTCCAGCACGTACCAACAAGAGCGGTCCATCTTCCAATTGTAGCTTGGTTAGTTGTCTGGTTCTTCATTTTGTCACTGCTAGTCCTTGTAGGTTGGAGTTCCTTCGTATGTACCTCTTCCTTGTATTCTAGCATGATGGTGCATTTGTGAGCTTTCCAAAATTGCTAGCTGTTCAAAAGAGGTGGTCAATGTTGATTATGAGCAACCCTCAGTGGTGGATCACTTCCTTGTCACCTTGATGTCCTCTAATTCTTCCAAAGATGGTTTTCATAGTTTTCATGCCAAGTACTTGTAACCCATAATGGATGATGGGTAAGTGCATTAGTGCATGGGTTGAAAAAGATATGTGCCTTGTGCACGACCTTGTAATGTGGTTGTATGCATGCATACTTGGGAAATGCATTGGAAGAAGTATGGTGCAAGAAATTGGGTCTTGGGCAAAGTGCTCAAGGGTATGTTGATGAAGAGGTTCCCTAATCTACCATGGTTATAGTGTTGTTACAATAGGTAATTCTTACCATGGTGAAGCATCCATGGATCTACATTCTTCATGGTGTGCTCCCATCATGGTGATTGACCATTTGCCTTGTCTTGCTTGTTGATGGATGTCCTTGCTGATAGTTCACTAATGAGATTCTTCAATCACATGGTCATGTTTCCACTCGTTGTCTTTTCTACTCCCTCTCTCTCTCTCTCTCTCTTTTTGGAACAATGGAATAAAACAAGAAGAAAGGTGTTAACATCAATAAAAATATTTTACATATTTCAGATGTGTATCATGTGCCTGGGATTCTCAATTGTGTCTATGCACGACCGTGTAAGGAAGCCCTATATTAATGCATACATACTTTGGAAATGCATGACCTGAATGGTGCAAAAGACAAGGTCATGCCAAGGGCACATGGTTGTTGTTGGTCAGGGCTTTTGATGTAACTTGGAGACGATGCAATCTTTGTTTGGAGGTGTCAATTGAATATTGTAATGATGTAATCCTCCTTATAGGGATCCATTTTAGAATAGTTTTTAGCCTTGCAGAGATCACTTTTGGTCTTTTCCTTTTGTCATGGTTTCTGGAATTTGGTATCCGCTGTGGTTCGCTCTTTGGTTCTGTGGATGTTACTCGCACTTTTGGTATCCAAACCCATACCCTTGACGATTGTCTTCTTACTATTGTTGAAGAGGTGACTTGATTTTGTTTTGATCTCTGTGCTTGGTTCTGACTCTTGCTTCTCCTTGGCTTCTTTGTTGAGACCTTTTGCATGGTGGAGAGCGTAGGACTTTGTGCATGTAAGAGTCCTTTGGGAACCCACATGTGTAATCGCCCTTGTTGAGCTGCAACTAATTTTTTTGGTACCCAAATTTGCAAGAGACCGGCTCGTTGAGCTGATCGTGGTGGCTTGGTTCTTGTCTTCTCATGGTTGGCTTGCCTTGGTGGGATTGTTGGCCAAGCGGGTGGTTTCTCTCCTTTTTGTATCCAGATCTACATCATGCTTGGAACTACATTCTTCTTGAAATCTCTTTGTCTATTTGATATAGCAGTTTTCATGTGTTGTGTTGCTTGCCTTTTTGGTTGATTTGTGGTGGCAACCTTAGTCCTTGTACAAGAGGAGGAGTTCGCTTGTCTTTGAGTCTATTCTTCCATGATTGAGTTCTTCTGGAACACAAAGCTTTTGACACATACAACATCTCTTTTGCTAAGATTAGTCCTAGAAGAACTAAGAGAATGTGTGACATCTGGATTTGTGAGCATGCAATTCTCTAATTCTAATGTGACACATTGTTCCTGTACCCAAACTTGAAGAAGCTTACTTCTTAGGTTCAAGTTGACTGCATGGTCGTAAATCTAATCTTGACCCAAGACAAGTGGCTCAGTAAGGTCCTCATCATGACACACTAGCATTTTGACTTCCATTGGAACATCTTGAAGGTAGATGGGAAGTTCCACCTCGCCTAAACAAGGGGTTTCCACACCTCCCAAACCTATGAGATAGGCTTCTATGGGCTTGATGTTCAATTGTAAGTCTTGGCAGTATGAAAGTCTAACTGCACTAGTTGCTGCACCTAAGTCAATCAAGGCTCTCACAGTCCTTACACTCTTTCCTCGTCCTACCTCTACGGTCACAAAGGGACATCGATCGATTATGCAAGAAGTAATTATGCCAGATTTTTGGCACATGTCCATGTGATATTTTGGGGCTTTCGGGTTGACATCTAGGCCCAGTCATCTTAACTTATTTTGCCTTATGCACTATCTAGCCTCTGCATGTGCTTCTTCTCAAACCCTTAATTCCTCTTCTTTTCACTTCTTAGCAGTGTTGAGTCTCATGAGCATATCCTCTATAAGAGGTTCTTGATATAACTTGACTCGACAACCGCTTATATAGTTTGGCAAGATATCACCTTCTAAAGTGGCTAATTGAACCGCACCACTAGTGGAGATCCTATTAATTATCATGGGTCCATATCCTCGTTTCTCCAATTTGTGGGCATGTTGCTTTAGCATATAAACCAGCACTAGATCTCCTTCTTTCAATCCTTTATCCTTTATATGGGCATCCAAGTATGGCTTTTGCCTTTTCTTTGTAGCATAAATGCCTACTGTCGCGTGTAGCCTTGTCTCACCTAAACGTTCTAGATCAAAGATCCTAGAGGACAACTCATGTCCATTCCACTCGTATTCTTGTGCTACTTTTAAGGCGGGGATTAAGAAATCCAATGATAGCACAACATTTTGTCCAAAGACAATCAGAAATGGTGTGGCATTGAGTACCATTTTGTAGGCAACTCGATACACCCAAACGGCATGATGAAGTTGTTTGTCCCAATCAGAGCGTTTATTATTTACGAGTTTTTTCAATATGTTGCATAGGATCTTATTCGTGCTCTCGGCTTGTCCGTTAGCTTGTGGATGCTAGGGAGCAAACTTCTTATGTATTACCAAGAATTCATGGAGAAGGTTCTCAATAACTTCATTCAAGAAGTGCGTACCTCTATCACTTACTAACTCTATTGGTAACATGTATCTAGTGAAGACGTTCTTGAATAAGAACTTAGCCGTCGTTTGAGCATCATTCTTGGTCGTAGCTTTTACTTCTACCCACTTGGTAAGGTAATTGGTGGCTACAATAATGTATTCTGCATGGGAGTTTCTAGTTGGGGGGTTAATGGGACCTACAAAATTGATACCCCACTTCGAGAATGCACGTCCTCCCATCATTGGTCTCAAAGGCATCTCATCTTTTCTCATCGGATATGATGCATGTTGGCATGTGTCACATTTCTTCACATAGGTATGGTCTTGATTATCCTGTCAGGCCCAAAGTGTCCACTTGCAGCACTGCTATGTGCAGTTTCTAAGATTTTCAAATAATCTGATTCATGAATGCACAATCTTAGGTACCCATCTTTTCCTCTTCTATATAGGTTTTCTCCCACTAAGGCATAGTCCTGAGCCTCTTGCTCCATGCTTTGTCTTCTAGATAGACTAGCCATTCTACCAATGAAGCACTCCAATCTAGAATTAATGACAGGTGTTATAGAGTTGCATGCTCCACTGGGGGGGTCTCTCCTGGCACATTGGACAATTCTTAATCCACTCATGTATTTCTTTGTCCATGCTAGGCCAATACACTCCTAAATGTTTCAGATTCTACAATGTTTGTTGTTTAGAGTAGTGATTTCCTAGCAATCCTTCATGGCCTTGTTGCAACCAACTGCTATGTTCATCGTCCTCAACACGACAAGCTAATACACCCTCTGTACCTTGTTTGTACATGCTTCCTGCCAATATTTGATATTTTTGTGATCTTACAATTTCGTCTTTGTTTGTTTTTACATTCTTATTTGCAGGTCCAAAGGTTAAGACAGGTACTAACGTATTTGCACATTTAGGAACAACTTCTAAATTAAACAGATAAGCATCGGGCAATTCATCAGACACTCCTTGTGGTGACTCTCCTGAAGTGATGCGAGAAAGATGATCTGCCCAGAGGTGGGTCCTATCTTTCCTAACAACCACTTCAAATTCATATTCCATTAGTAAGAGAAACCATCTTACTAAGCGTCTTGTATTGCAAGGTTTATTGACCAAATATAATAAAGTTTGATGATCAGTGAAAAACTTGAACTTGTTGGCCAATAGATAGTGTCTAAACTTCTTCACAACATATACCATGCCTAAAGCTTCTCACTCAATTGTGGTATAGTTTCGTTCAGCAGCGTTCGATTGCCTGCTAGCATATGCTATAGGAAAATCTAAATTTCCTTCACCTGTTGGTTGTGATAGCACACATCCTATTGCATAATATGATGCATCTACGTGGACATGGAATGGTTTATTCCAATCAAGGATGGTCAGTATTGGTGTTGAGCACAAATGTCTCTTCAGCTCGTTGAAGGAATTCTCGCATCCATCGTTCCACTCAAAATTTAAATTTTCCAGCAAGGCATAGAGAGGTTTTGCTATGATCCCATACATGTGGATAAACCTATGATAATATCCACAATGGCCTATAAAGGCTTGTACCTCTTTAACATTTCTTGGCCTCGACAACTCCGCAATGGCTTTCACCTTTTCCACATCTGTTGATATTCCGTTCTTAAAAACAATATGACCTAAGATCTTACTTTGACATACCATGAACACACACTTTTCTAGGTTCAGACACACTTGATATTCTCTACACTTGTTGAAGATCTGTCTGAGCTCAGGGATGTGGTATCTTCTTTCTTAGGAGTGAGCGCATAGATCATCCACATATACTTCTAAGCTCTCTCACAAGAACTCTTTGAAGACATGACACACATGAGCCTTTGAAATGTTGCAAGTGCATTGTTGAGCCCAAATGGCATCACGCGAAATGCAAAGATTCCCCATTTTGTGGCAAAGGCCGTTTTGTGTTGATCTTCTAGGGCAATGGCTACTTGATTGTAACCTGAAAATCCATCAAGGAAGCTATAAACTTCCTTGCCTGCAACACGCTCCAATAAATGTTCAATGATTGGATGCGGATAGCTATCTCTTATAGTAGCATTATTAACTATTTTAAGGTTAATACACAATCACAATTTTCCATTCTTCTTGGGTACCACCACAATGGGGGACACCCACTCAGTATGCTCAATCTCGTAGATAAATCAAGCTTCAATCAACCTATCAATCTCTTCTTTTATTTTAGCTGCACAAGTGTCATTATATGTGTAGGGCTTTTGTTTAGTGGGTTTGGCATCAGCCATCATGGGGATAGTATGAGAGCAAATTTTTGGATCTACTCCCTTCAAGTCTCTATAGTGCCATGCAAACATGTCCCTATATTCCCTTAATAGAGCTACAAGCTCTGCTTCTTCTTTTGTACTTAGGTCATCTCCTATGTACGTGCATCGCTCTTCGTTCCCTCCAATGGCCACTACAATATTTTTGGTCTTCTCTTTATTATCATATGCTTCTCCTATGATGGCCTCTCTCTTAGGCATTCATACCAAAATTTTTCGGTCTTCAACTTCATATTTCTTGAAATTTTATGGTACCTCAACAGTGATTCCTCCTCTTCTTGTTTCACTACTTTTCGTTTCTTTTTCTTTTGACCTCCTTCACTTCCTTCCTTCGAATTTACAGTTTTAATGCTTGTGAGAGGTTCTTCTTCTTTTTGGGTAAATACTTCTATATCTTCTAGATAGTGCCTCTCTGAATTAAAACAACTATCCATTACAATGGACTCTAGATCATCGTCGTTTTCTTCTTCTTCTATGACATCACTAGGGTCACATTCTTCTAGCAAGGGTTGACACATGAACACTGAAATATCATAACCCTCCTCATCAGAATGAGGTGTCCATTATTCTTCATTGATTGCAATGTCCATGGTAGCTAAGATTTTTGCCCAACCATGAGGCTCAAATTCCTCATCTAGAAATATCATCGGTGTATAGGTGTTAGAGTATGATCAATGTCTACCCCTCATGATTGTATGCACATTTTGTAAGGCCCCCTTTATGAGGAGAAGCCAAGCGTGCATTACCCAATTGATGGGAATCCCAACTTGAATGTTGGATGAAGGTCATATTGGACCATGTAAGATATTATAAGGAAAGGGAGTTACCAGGGTCCCCAATTGTGGGGTCCGGGGCAGCAGTGAGCAGCCCCGGCTGGGGGGTCCAAGGGGGCCAGCGGGCCCCCTGGCTGGGGGGTCCCAGGGGGCCAGCGGGCCCCCTGGTGGGGGTCCGGGGGCAGCGCCCCCGGCGCGACGGTAAAGGGAATATTCCATGGAATATTCCCTGTCGGAGTCAGAAATCATTTATATTTGTTAGGTCGGTTCAACCAGTCTAAGCCGTGTATGGCAATTACGCGGGCGGTGGCCGCCCACGCTCTACCGCCCATGTATAGCCGTCCATGGCAGGCCACCCATGATCCTATATATACATGACTTCTGCACTACCTAAGACATTGAGTTGAGCCAGCATACCTCTACCTTGTATCTCCCTATCTAGAGTTGTCTAGATCACCATTTAAGCTCTACCTTGAGAGCGCACGGGTGGACAACGCCATCATCTTTGTACTTGCTGCTAGTAGAAAATTGTTGAGATTCTCCTATATCTGTTATCTTCTCTGCTATTGCTCCTGTGTTATATTGCGTAACTATTGTCTTACAATAGGTTGGGTCTGTAACTGGTCTATCTCCTAGGGGAGTTCCTTCTTCTCTTGCTTTTGGGTGCTTTTCCTCTTCCAGTGCAACCTTGCACATCCACAAGTGAGTATCTTCATGCAGCCATGATGGATCAGGTGAACTTCCAGAATGCACAGAGATTGAATCTTCTTTTCCTTTGTGGATAGGATTCCACTGTAGGGGTGGTACATCTCTAAAGGTGTAATCCTTCAAATTGACCTTGATGGTGACCCCTAAGTGTTGTAAGTACGAGGATTTGGATCCCCAATCTTGTACTATTTGCAATTGTCATAGGAAGGGTCATCCTAGGATCATCTCATAGACATTATTTTTCTCAAAGTCACATATAGCAAATGTATGTTCAAACTCTACACCACAAGTGGTTAGAGTTATCCCTTCTAGTAATCCTAGAGGTCTTTCAAAATGACCGTCTGCCATTTGAAGCTTCATTCTAGTTGGTCTTAATGTGAGTTTTCCCCATCGCCTCCACAAGGAGGTAGTCTCAATAGCAATGAATCTACGATTGCTTTGGTTGTGTAACCCTGGTAGGTGATCAGAAGATAAGTATTACCTCCTTCACCTTCACTCATGTCCCCTATTTTATCGAGAGGTATCTCTGGAACTTTTTTCTTAGAGCCTGCTTTTGGCATATTGGAATAAAGTTCTGGAGCCTGATCCTTCACATGATTCCATAGCTAAGGTTTTGCTTTGAGCAGCTCTTCTACACTGAGATGACACTAAACCTTAGTGTTCTTCATGACATCAGTGTTTCTTGGAACCACTGAGTCTTCATTTCTTACCAATATTGTGGGAGCTCTGATCTGAAGAGATTCAGATTCCCATGGGCCTGTGAATTGTGGCAACTCTTGTAAAGAATTAGATTCAAAATCTAATCTCTCATCTTCTTGTTGCTCTACTTGGTCTCCATAAATAGATGGAATGTCTTGGGGAAATTGATTGTGAAGATCATCAATTTCAGGAATAGGAGGGGGATTACCCTTCTCCTTGGCCCATTTCTCCTCTTGTATTTCCCTCATCTATTGAGAATACTGTTGAATTGAAAGAGGTGCTCCCTCATCTATGGAATTAGGAACATAAGCTTCCATTGGTGGAGAGTTTTCTCCTTCAACAATTGGTTGAGCCTGTGGAGGTAAAGAAACCTGTTGTTTGTTTACCAACTGCTCTAATCTTTCTAATAAGCCCTAGAAATGCAAATCTGGTTTGATTGAGTTTTTTTATTGAACTTTTGACTAGTCTCGAGCATAGCCTGAGCTAGCTCTACCATTTTTGTGCACATTTTTGTCTGTTCAATCTCCAAATCTTCTCTAGGGTAACTCTTGTCTAGGTTTGAAGTTGTTGGCCCTTCTTGAAGTCGAGCCTGGTAGGCCTTGAACATCATGTACAAGCCTCCTGGGGTTGGATATGCAAGGATATACCCTGGTTGTGGTTTATTAACAATAGGTGGTGGGGCAGGATGAGGTGGAGTGGATGGAGCTTCGGCATGAGAGGGCTTTGAGATGCAATGTCTTCTATTTTTGTTTGTGTTTCTTTTAGGCTTTCCTCTAGTTCACATAACTTTTTATTCCACTTACGATTGACTTTCTCCTTGGTATCCCTCCATGTTCTTGTTTTCCTCTTACCAGGATCTCCTAATTCACTTGGCTTTAGTTGATCAGCTGGTTTATCCTATTTTTATGCTTGTGCCCTAGTAACTACCTGTACAGGAGCCACACTACTGCTACTTGAACTTGAATACGTCACTAAGCCTACCACATTGATGGGTGTAACCTTGGGTGCACTAGAGGGATTCTTAGGAAACTCTCTTGGAAGATGTTCTTTGCTGCACTCAGGACAAAAGCCTTGTATTGTGATGTTTTGTCCTTGTCCTGGAGTGAGTGAGTGGGGACATTGACGAATGAAATGGTCACCCTAGCATTTAAAAAATGGTCCTCTAGGGGCTTGTGGTCTTACTTGTCTCAATTGGGATCTTGGGTTAGGATTCGCATACATGACACTGGAGTATTCTGGCTCCCAGTTTTGTTCCATAAGTGTTGTCTCGTATTGATAAGAATAAGCCTCATTATGCTCTGGTGACTGTGTAATAAGCTTGTGGACTACCTTTATGGGAGTAGTCTGAACTATGAGCATGAGAGTCATTTTCTGGTATCAATGGGGTTAGTGGCACCAATGTTCTATTAGGATTCTCCTCCGCCATCGTGTACTTAACTGGGATCACATTAGCAGGAGTTAGTGGTTGGCTTCCTAGAACTGGTTGTGGCATGTATAGTGTCTGATATTGCTATTGGTATTGAGGTTGAAATTGTTGTTGTGTCCTATAATATGGTTGTTGGTACTGGTTCTGATACCTACCCTATTGGTAAGGTTGCTGATAATTTTGTCTAATAGCCTACCTATTGTATGGACAATCTTGATCCGTATGATTTGTGTACTTTCTCTCAATGGTGCAATACAGAGCATTAGGGTTCCCTTGGGGTTGAGCCATCATCGGGCAAACATTAGCCATGTGGTCTCATCCACAAGTATAACACCGCTTCAATGAGGTGACCCTTGGTATTTGTCTATTTTGAACTCCTAGCTTCTTGGCAACCTGCTCAGCTATCTCATCTATCTCAGTAGAGGTTTTGGAGGTATGACTAGTAGATCTGTGTGAATCCTTATAGAGTTTTGACAGTCCTAACTCCTCACCCAAATTGTCTTCTATGTCGATACATATCCACACACACTCTTCTATGGATCTAGGCTCTTTCAAGTACACATACGATCTCAACTTGGTGCTCAGTAAGCCATCTAAAAACAGGGCCACTTGTTTGTGGGTAGTTCTGCTATGGGACACTTTCTAAGTATTGCCTAAACCGTCTTCTTGCAAGTCGCACTGTTTCTTGGGGTATCTACTGGTGTATATTATGGAATCATGGAAGGTTAAATGGATTTTTAATGTTTATTTATATTTATATTTAAGTTTACCTTGTTGTAAAAGTAGTGGTTCACTTTAGAAAGCGACACCTTTTGTAAATAAAGTAGTTTTACCTAAAAAGACACTTCTAAAAGCGACGGTCCTCATGTAACTTCTATTTCCAGGACATAATAGAAATAAACCTATAAATATGTGTACTCTGAGAGACTCGTCCATCAGAGTACATGGGGGCAGATTGCACCCATTATCGTGTTGATCCTATTTCTTCTTCTTTCTACCTTTGTGTGTGCATGCATTGAAGATCCTGATAATAGTAGTATCAAAGCCTAGCACGTATCACTCCTGAGGAGATTGTTTGCCGAGGCAATTGTTTGTGTTCTCTGTTTGCGATCTGAATCTGCATCCACGTCCGCTTCCGCTTCTGCTTCTGCTTTTGCTTCTATCTCTGTTTCCGTTTCAATTCTAGAACCAAAACCTGTGTTTATACCTGCGGCTTACTCCAAGGGATCGACTAAGGCATTGACTAAGGCAAAGAAATTAGGTAATACATTGGCAACATTGGCAGCCAAGGCTCCCTTGGTGACCATTGTCTATGCGTGAGGCAATTTTAATTTTGAATGGCAATAGAGAGTTTTAGAATCCTTAAGGTAGGAGGATTTGAACCCACAACCTCCTACTTACAAGGGAAGTACTTTAACCAATACTCCATCTCTTTGAGTTATCACTCTATCTCCCTTTTGTGATATTTACATCAACTTTCACCTCCCTCTTCCTTTTACAATTCCCAAGTTAAGCTCACACATGTGGAAGCGCCCGTCGATTTTCCTAGGGGAGTGTATCACAAAAAGGGCATAACTTTCACTATATAACTCGGATTTTAGCATACAATATATCATCGGAAAGCTCTCAAAACAAGCTTTGTAGCTAACCTATTAGATTGAGAATTCAACATAGTTTGAAAGAGGGATTTTGTTTTCTAGTTATGGACCCTACAACAATGGAGGATTTTGGCAATTCACCTTTACCTGGGGTTTCATTCGAGCAACAATTAGAGATTATGTGACAAGAACTTCAAGCAATTCAACAAGCTATACAAGAACACTATGCTATGCTTCAATTGGATGGACAAAAGGATGGCTGATTTGTCTTGTCATGGCTTTCTCTATTCGATGATTTCTATTCTGATAAGTCATATCCAAAAAATAAGAAAGTCAAATTTGCTACCAATTATTTGGTAGGAAGAGCTCAACTATGGTGGAATGATCTTTTTCATAGTGCAGATTGTCCACACACATGGAAGGCTTTTCAAGTAGAGTTTAAGGATTCTTTTCTACCTTTACAGTTCAACCTACATGTTCGACAATTATGGGCTAAATTTACATGGATGGAAGGTGATACATTGACAACCTATACGGACCGATTCTACCAATACTTAGTAACTCTTCGCTTGCTTGAAGATGTTTCCAATGATACTATGAAGAAGAAGTATAATAATGGGATAGATAAGGAGGTTAAAGCAAAGCTTTGCTCATGCCAGCCTACATCGCTTCATGAAGCCGTTGCCTTTGCTCATGATGTGGAGAATGAGTACCAATTGCTTATCAAGAGGATCCGTTTGCAGCAGCCACGTCAACAACAATAATCTTTTTTCTAGCCTAATTTTCTTTGATTATATGTAATGTATTTACACATAGAATTTAGTATGTAGGATCATACTTTAGATATACTTTTGAAAATGAATTAGAATATTGATTTATTTAAAAAAACAATTATCACCTTAATTGTTCAGGTTTAATTTCTGCATATCATTTAATTTCTGCATATCATTCCCAATGACATTAAACTTCCAGGTTTCTGATTCCATGCATGTGTTTTACATGGTTCATGCTTACTATTGTTCAGTGATGGGACATGCGGCTGATCATCCATGTCTATTTTTCTTCTATTTATCAACTGAGGTCAGTTGCTTGTCAACTAGGAGACATGTTGTATATTATGGAATCATGGAAGGTTAAGTAGATTTTTAATGTTTTAAATGTCTAGAAGGTTTTAATGTGGTTGTGTTTGATCTAGTAGGTGAGGAAGCATGAGGGCATGGATACAAGTGGATGCGCGTAAATAAATAAATTCAAATACTAAATTGAAGACTTCTAGAATAGTTATATTTAGGCTTATCTTGTTGTAAAAGTACTAGTTCGCTGTAGAAAGCGATGCCTTTTGTAAATAAAGTACTTTTACCTAAAAAGATGCTTCCAAAAGTGATGGCCCTCATATAACTTCTATTTTCAGGACATAATAGAAATAAACCTATAAATACATGATCTTTGAGAGACTTGTCCATCAAAGTACACGGGGGGAGATTGCACCCATTATCGTGTTGATTGTCTCTCTGTTTCTGATTCCTATTTCGTCTTCTTTCTGCCTCTATGTGTGCATGCACTAAAGATCCTGAGAACATCTACTCAAAGCTGTGGATCAAGGATGATGTGTTGTGCTCGATACCACTCTTGGAAAATTCTAAAATGAATGCTTCTAGCAATTGACCTATGTCTCGATAGTTGCGACTATTTAGGGGTTGAAACCAAGCTAAGGCAGTACCCTTAAGAGTCAAACCAAATGCCTCAAACTGAGTGAACAAGTCCTCGACCTATTTAGCTCTTAACACTTGTTTGAACTCGGCCACATGATCATAAGGATCTCTTGACCCATCAAAATAGTTCTTCATAGCCTTGACCACTTGAGAAGACCTAAGGGTTCTTGGGTGCTCTCGAGGTCTAGGCAATGGAAAATCATGTTCATCTCTTTGATGCCTATAGACTCTATGTCTCTCCCTTTCAGGTCTCTCTGTTCCTAATCCCAATCGGTCTCTACCCACCGTGTGTGCAAAGCTTACCTCAGGTCTCTCTCTGGTTCTTTCCCTCTGGGTTTCATGAGCCTTGGATGATCTTGCTCCTTGGATACCATGGGAAACACTAGATCTTGGTGGAGGGAAAATTGATTCACCCTGCCAAGTGTATGCTTGCCTATCATGCTCTGATACCAAAAATATTTTCTCTGATGTGTGATCTAGATAGACTTCGGATCCTTGAATTCATAGATGGTGACTACTAGGATGGGTCGATCTGGCCTGAATCTCCAAAAGGCTTCCTCTATTTCTCTATTCAAGAATAGCTCTATGCTTTTGTTATCTTGAGGGATCCAATTTAGAGTGATTACTCTAGTCAAGATTGACTTACCTCTAGGAGTTTTGGGTTCTCCTCCTAAGTCCCCTTGCTCTAGGTCTCCTATCTCATTCTCAGGAATGATATTTCCAAACTCATCTGTCCTATCTGGGAGGTTGGTTTCCACATACATGGTTCCTTCCTTATCAATGTATGAACCCTGTTCGAACTTGACCATTGGGTGTTCCAGTCCAAAGGGTTGATCTGGATTTTTGAGTTGGACCACTAATCGCCTCAAGCCATCCTCATAGATGCGAGCACCTAATTGGTTGGTCCCGATATATTCCAATTGTGTCTTATAGGGACCTTCTGGTGTCTGTAAATAGGAAGTACCTAAGCTATGTGTGGGCCTTTCCATGTTGAAGGACATTTCTGAGTCACTTGTATCGGAACTTAGCACATAGGGATAACCACTTAGTTGTTGATCCCAAGACTTGGCTGTATGATTGACACTGGCCTTAGATGATCTAATGCTTTGCCTATCCTTGCCTAAGTGTCTACCAGATCTCAGGTTCATAAGCTCTGTCTTCTAGTCCAAAATTTCCCCTTTGTATTGCTCAAAATCCCTTGGAGTCCCCTTAGTTTCCTAGTCCCACTTGAGGGTCCACTTCAAAATACTATATCTTTCCAACGAACCCAAAATCACAGCAAACGGATTTCGTATGAGAAAATTATGCCAAGTTAGGTTTCTGGGGTTTAAACAATCAAGACCTCTCTGGGATTGCTTCAAAACAGGTGACACACGACACTTAGTAAGTATCGGCGATACTTGGAAGCAGACGATACACGATACTTGGAATTCCACGACACATGACATTTGGGAATTCATGACACATGACACCCAAGGGATATCATGACACTTAACACCTAAATGGTCACAACACTCGACATCTAGCAGATGTCGTGATACTTGTCAGATGTCACGACACTTGAGGTCCGGTGACAGACGATACTTGCTGAGATGCGTGACACTTGATGTCCACGACACTCAACACCTGACGGTCATGACATATGACACTTGGCAGATGTCGCGACACTTGATGTCCATGACACTCGACACTTGAGGAATATCATGATACTTGGCCCTGAGCACGACACTTCGATGTCACGACACCTAATAGAAATGACACGCGATACTTGGGCGGTTACAACACATGACACTTGCTGAATATCGCGACACTTGATGCTCAGATGACACATGACACTTGCTGAATATCACGGCACTTGATGCTCAGACGACACATGACACTTGGGAAGTCACGACACATGACACTTGTCAGATGTCGTGACACTTGGAGGTCACAGATATCACGACACTTGGTCACACGACACCTAGTTGGTCATGATACTCGACACCTGAGGAATATCGCGACACTTGTTAGGTATCGTGACACTTGGATGTCACAAATATCGTGACACTTGATATCTACCAGATACCGCGACACACAGGAATTCAAGTATCGTGATACTTGAACTCAACCAGTCATGACACTTTAATTTTTTGGAGTCCAATTTCAAACATTTTTTAAAATATGATTACCTTGTGCCCTCCTTGTCACTCCTATGTGCCTGTAGATGCAAAATCTATCTTCAAACCCGTGATACCACACTCACGACACTTAGCACAGGTTGTTTCATGTCCGAAACTGATCACTCCATTTTTTGGGTATTTTGGTAGTATTTCTTTAGCACTTCAGTTTTGCACCCCTTCTAAGCTTCTTGCTCGCATCCACAAATGAAAAACGAGGTGAATGTACTCTAGAAAATGTAAAAAACTGAGAAGATGAAGGTGGGTGAGGTGATGATGATGAGGATGAAGATGGAGAAAAAAATCAGAAACTGAACTAAAAATGATGATTTTTTTTACCTTCCAACATCGCTACTCTACGTCTTACCATCACATGCTCGTCCTCCAAGCTCTCTCCCCGGTAATGGCACCAAATTTGGTGTCACTCTAGCACAATGGAAAGTACCAATGTGAGGATCTTCACCTCATAAATGTCAATCCGTGGAGACGTGAGGACTAGTATGAAGACTATGAGCAAGTGATGGCACAAGTGCGTGAGTGAAACCACACAAGCATGTGCACACATACACACACGCACACAAGGTAAGAACAAAGAGTGGAACAATGGAAAGCTTCGATTATAAAAGAACTCTCTTACAAAGCTCAAATCTACAACAAGCTAACCCCAAAAATGAAATCTCCATCCCTTTTTATAGTTTTTGAGTGGTTTTGGCCCTATCTAGACCTAGTGTCCGGCCTAGTTAAAAATTAGGTTCCAAGGCTTATTTGGGGGCTCAAACGGAGTCTAAAAATTATGAAAATTGGTACGATGATAGTTCTAATACTCCTCAAGCTCAAGGACTCCTCGGCTTGAAAAAAATGGAGTTACAAAAATGAAAATCTAAAGCATAGTCTTGAGCCTCTTGCTCCATGCCTTTTCTTCTTGCTAGACTAGCCTCGCTAGGTAATGTTCCCGATCTCATAAATTCTATCAATGGAGTGCTCCAATCCGGAAATAATGACACTTGATAAAGGGTGGCATGCTCCTATGGGGGGTCTCTCTTTGCACATTGGACAATTCTTAATCCACTCATGTATTTCTTTGTCCATGCTAGGCCAATACACTCCTAAACTTTTTAGATTCTGTAATGTTTGTTGTTTAGAATAGTGATTTCCTAGAAATCCTTCATGGGCTTGTTGCAACCAACTACTATGTTCGTCATCCTCGACACAACACGCTAGTACACCCTCTGTGTCTTGTTTATACATGCTTCTTACCAATATTTGATATTTTTGTGATTTTACAATTTCATCTTTGTTCATTTTCACAGTCTTATTTGCAGGTTTGAAGGTTAGGACTGGTACCAACTTATTTGCCCATTTAGGAACAAATTCTAAATTGAACAGATAAGCATTAGACAATTCATCAGACACTCCTTGTGGTGAATCTCGTGAAGTGATGCGAGAAAGGTGATCTGCCCTGAGGTGGGTCCGACCTTTCTTGACAACAACTTCAAAGTCGTATTCCATTAGTAAGAGGAACCATCTTACTAAGCGTCATGTATTGCAAGGTTTATTGACCAAATATAATAAGGCTTGATGATCAATGAAAAACTTGAACTTGTTGGCCAATAGATAGTTTCTAAACTTCTTCATGGCATATACCATGCCTAAGCCTTCTCGCTCGGTTGTTGAATAGTTTCGTTCAGTCGCATTCAACTGCCTACAAGCATATGTTTATAGGTAAATCTAGATTTCCTTCACCTGTGGGTTGAGATAGCACACATCCTATTGCATAGTTGGATGCATCTACATGGACATGGAATGGTTTAGTCCAATCAGGAGTATTCAATCGTAGCCCCACCTCCTTTACTTGTCAATCCGCGGAGATGTGAGGTCTGGTATGAAGACGATGAGTGAGTGAAGGCACAAGTGCATGAGTGAAAGCACACAAGCATGCACACACAGACACACACACGTGTGCAAGGTAAGAGTAAAGATTGGAACAATGGAAGGACCTTGATTACAAGAGAAATCTAATACAAGAGCTCCAACCTCTAACCAGCTAACCCCAAAAATGAGCGCTCTAGCTCTTTTTATAGTTTTTTGACTAGTGTTGGCCCTGTCCAGACCTAGTGTCTGGCTTAGTTAAAAATTAGGTTCCAAAGCTTATTTGAGGTCTCAAACGGAGTCTAAAAATTATGAAAATTGGTAGGGTGATACTTCAAGTACTCCTCAAGCTGAAGGACTCCTCGACTTGAAAAAAATGGAGTTACAAAAATATGAAATGGTATTTACAATGGCTTTTAGTGATGAAAATCACTATTTTTATAGGGATTAATTCTGAAAAATTGACATGTACTTCTTGGAGCTCCCTACTTGCTCCTTCTTCTTGTGTGTCCACTTCTTTGACATGTTCTAGCACCTTGTTCTTGACCTAGAGTGCTAACAGCCTATCAATCCAAGATAAAGATAGGGCCTAGCATAGAACAACATGAAAGAAGTTATCCTAGAGGAGACTTGGAGAAGGAGAGATTGAAAATATGCAAAAAATTGATTGAGATCGCTCAAACCACACTTGAAAATTCTATACAAACCCTCCTCGAAAATAGCATACCCAAAAACGAGTTTTGGGAATGTTTAAGCACTACTAATTGAGAACACAAAGAAAGACTACAATATAAAGAAAGGGAAAACGACTACAATAAAAGGGAAGAACAAGATTCTATAATCCTTGAACTAGAAGCTACCTGGCATGGTGACCTTTGGGCCAAAGTTCAAGAAGAGCAATGGAAGAAAATTGGGAATGCACCACCCCTGTTTGAAGAGTTAGAAACCATTGGGAATTTACCTATAATGGAAACGTAGGAGATATATGAAGAAATATCAATTTTGGATCAAAATAGAGAGGAAATAAATAGTATGTCCACACTTCCCAATTACGTGGGGGAATATGAAAGGAATTCAAAATTATTCCACACTCTTACAATTAGGGGTAGAGAAAGAAAGTTGTTTGAGGAAGTATCTCACACATTATCAGAACTCAAGAACACAGAAGTACAATGTTCTCTAACTATAGAAGAGTTACTATCGATTAAACCCCAATTGTGGAAACATCTGGCCAAGCACTTAAAGATAGAAGTGGAAGAGCAACACAAGGTGAAGAAGAAAGAAGAGGCTCCACCCACAATTAAAATTCCAATAGATAAGGTGGGAGAGTTCAACAAAGGAGATTGTTGGAGAACCAATCACAAATTGGACATAAATTTAATGGTCAAACTCTAAGAAGAAAAGCACATGCCTATGTGAAGGGACAATTTCACACATGTATTATATTTTTAAAGTTAGACTTAACTTTAGTTCTAGAATTTTCAAAAGTCACGAGATTGAGAAAATCTATATAAGTTAGTTTGTATAAAGAGATGTGGAGAGAGAGAGAGAGAGATTGACAGAATGTAAGAAAGATTTCATTTTGTATGACTGAGAAATATTCAGGCTTCTCTGAGTGAGAAAGCACTTATAAAGTTTTTTGAGTTTCCATAGTTATCAGAAGAAATAATAGAAGTTCAGTGTATGAGATTCTCTCCTCCATCTCCATGCTTTTCCTATTGTGGTAATTGTTGGTGCAGCGCTAATTGTGGAATTCGCTTACACCATAGAAACTAAGCTAGAGTGATGTTAGAACACCTCTATAATCATCAGTAGCTTAGCAAACTTTCTAAAACTGAAAACTTATTATTGTATCTAGTGAACACCGAAAATTCACTTTACAGAAAGCTTCTCGTTTCCTTCAAGCTTCAATTCTGAACTAATTTACACTTCAGTCTTTACACTACTGTGTTTGTTTACAGTTAAAAAATCTTTGCGTCACTTAACTATGTCAAAAACTGTGTTTTGAACTCACCAAAATTCCACCAAAACTTCACCGGACTGTTATCGGAATACTACCGGAATCAACTGTAACTTTGTTTGTAGTTACTTCAAATATGTATACATGAAGTAAGAAGCGATACGTGAACTTCCTTCATTGAATGAACTCTGTCTGAAGTTTAAAGAAAAACTTCATCACTTCTGGATGCCTCTTTCCGGTTAGACTTTGTACTGTGTGTACATATTCATTTCATCGAAATCTTTGATCAGTTTATAGTTGAGACTTATAGCTACAAGATAAGCTATATCTCATACAAAACTTTACACTGTACTTAGAGATCTAGCTCATAGAAGTACCGGAAAACCTTTACTGAGAAAAACTTTAACTGTTAACTAACTTTTCACCGTAACATGAAATCTCTCAGATTTCTTCACATACGAAGAATGCGCTCAACTTTCACATGAACATGTGTTTTCTATTAGAGAAAATGTGTACAAAATATAGTTTGGCCTCACTTTGCTCATAGCTATGAGAACTCTCCTATATTGAGTAGTTTCTCCTTACCATCTCTCTCAAATAAATACCCGACTGTTCAGGTTTAATTATTCATCTCTACATACGCGATCTATGGCGTCTTCTATATCTCATATGTGCACTTCTTTTCTACTCTTCTACACGCACTCCATTCTAGTTCTATGCTCTCTCTTATATACATTTTGATCCGGTTTCAACAGACTCTAATTTTGGAAGTTTCTACTGTATATTACAGTCGTGAATTTGTCATTTCACTAAGGCTTTGGTTTTTCTTATGAATGCTTTGTTTCTGCTTTCCTTTATCTTCATGTCATTATGCATAATTAGTGAGTGAATCTTCAACAGTAATGAGTTCAAAAGTTCAAGTTTTCCAAGCAACTCGATGCCTGGCATCGAGTTTGAGCTGATAAGTTCTAATTTCATTCACTGAGTTCTAACTATTGTTGAATCTCCTTGAAAACATGATGTTTCTCAAGCAACTCAATGCATGGCATCAAATTTCAGCATAAAGTCGATGCCTAGCATCGAATTCCCATATAAAAGTGGTTTTCTTCATATCTGTGTTCACGGGGTATTTTAGGTGCTTAAAAAGCGGCCAAAAACACACCAATTGGATGTTTTGCATGGAATTCTTGCTGCAAGTCGATGCTAAGTTGAAAACTTTTATTTTTAGAGAGGCGCGTTTACTAAAACAAGCAAGATTTCCTATTTTGGTAGTCAAACATAGTCATCTTGTGAAGGCCATAACTTGGTGTGTAGTGCAAAGTTTTTAGCAAGTAATAGCTTGTTGGAAATCTCTTCTCTTCTACTTTCATCCACCAAAAGTTCTTGGCAAAATAATAACTCTGCTACATTGGCAGAAGAAAGATGCAAGTGCAAAGGCCTACATCTATAATACAATTTTAGATCATTTACTACCACACATAAGAGAATTGGAATCAGTTGAAGATATATGGAATGCATTGGAATATCATTTCCAAATTACTACCAAAGCAAGGAAAGCAAGTCTATGGTCAGAGTTTACTACATTCAAGAAGAATCCAAGTCAAAGTATTAGCAATTATGTCACTAAGATGAAGGATCTAGCAGATAGTCTTAGATCCATAGATGAAGATATTGAAGATCACATATTGATTGCTCAATTGCTTGCAAGCTTGAGAGGAGATGAAAGGTGGAAACCTTTTGTCTTGTCAACAGAACTTTCTTTGAATCATTATGTTCAAATTTGAATCAATTGCTTGGTTTGATGCTCACATTTGAGCAGGACTTGAAGGGAGATGGAGATACAGGATAAAGTTCTGCAATGTACATGAAGAACAAGAAGAAAGGAGATAAAGGTAAAGCAAAGGATGAAGAGGAATCGAGTTCTCAAGTTTATTATGCAAGAGGTAGAAGCACTGGCAAAGGAAGAGCAAAAGGTTTTGGAAAAGGAAGAGGTAATCAGAATAACAATAAGAAGGCTTGCTGGATCTGTGGATTGAGTAATCATTTGCCTCATGATTGTTGGCATAATCAGCAAGGATTAAATCAAAATTTGAATAACAATAGCATAGGAAGAGGTGGAAGATATCAAATTTATTCTCATAGACGTAGAGAAAATCAAAGAGGAGGCTATGGTAGAGATGGAGCAAGAAGTCGAGGACAAAATCAATCCTACAACACCACCTACTACAATTATGTAAACACAGAATGAAAGTCATACATCATTGATGATGAATCCAATTAGAACATCAGATAAAGAAGAACTAAAGGTGAATGCTCTAATAATTTGTTAGGAAATATAGAATTGATGTCGAAATTGGAAAAAGGTATTTCTAGTCATACAGTTCAAATAGGTGATAATAAAAAACATAGTGTACATTCAATTGGAAAAGTGAAATGCAAGAGTGGAGCAGATTTGCCAACCAATGTTTTGTATGTTCCCACAATACCTAAAAACTTGATTAGTGTGGGACAGATAGTTGAAAAAAGTTTTCAAGTCACATTTACAAATGAAGGAGTATTTGTTGACGATCCAGAGAATGGATATAATCAGATTGTTTGTGGTAAGAAAGAGGTAGACTCTTTATTTTAAGAGTGCAAAGGAACATTGGTAAAGCTTTGCTCACACATGGTGAAGGAGTGATTACAAAACTTGATCTCTGGCATAAGAGATTAGGTCATTTCAATGAAAGAGGAATTAGAGCTATGGTCAAAAATCAATCTATACTAGGATTACCAAATGTGCAGAGTCAACATATGATTTATAAATGTGAAGCATGTCAGATGGGAAAAGCACACAGGTTACCATTTTAGAAGAAAGGATTCAAACATGATGGAGTTCTAGAGCTCATTCATACAGATGTATGGGGGCCAACAAAAGAAGGATCTATCAGTGGCTCAAGGTATTATGTTCTTTTCATTGATGATGCTATAAGATGGATAACTATGTACGTTTTGAAGGAAAGATCAGAAGTGTTTGGAGCTTTCAAGCATTTTCATGCATATGCAGAGAGATTCACAGGTCAAAAGCTTAATACACTAAGGTCTGATGGAGGGGGAGAATGTTGAGATATCAAACTCAACATGTGATGATCCAGGATGACACATACCAGTTTTTTGTTTCTCTGACATGTGTAGTGGTCACACCGATCTATATCAGGAATACTTCATTGAGCTTTATTAGATTTATCTGACGAGAATAATGGCACATTTGTTCCTTGCCAGCTCACTCATTCGTGGACATTAGACCTTTGTTTTGAGCCCGCAAGGTGGGGCCCGCAAAAAAACTAGGTCAGTTTTAGAAACTGTGACTTGCATTGTGTTCGGCAACACTCATATATTCCAGATCCAAAATTTCAAGCAATTTCGTTTATTGTTGATACACAAAAATTGCGTTTTTCTGAGATGGAACTATCACATCATAGTGGGACAGTGTTCAAGCAGAAGCGTTGTTTGTAGTGTTTTGCAGTGTTGTGAATTGCTGCAGAAATGGAAAACACAAATGGAATGAATCAGCTTATGAGCAATAAGCTAGACAAGAACGACTTCCATGCTTGGAGATTCAGAGTGAAAAATTTCCTGATGGGAAAAGGCTACTCGAGTACATCGAAGGAGAAAATGAAAATGCTCTGTAGTTACCAGAAAGGAATCGGACTGCAGATCAGTTAATAGCATATGAGGAATGGAATCAAGGAGCACGAAAGGTAATGTACTAGCTATATGTTAGCATACAGAATAGAATGATTGGACACATACAGGATCCCAAGACTCCAAAAGAGGCTTGGAATAGTTTGGTCACATTGTATTAGACCAATACAAAGGCACAGAAATTGCAACTCAAGAACGAGTTGCATACATTGGAGAAGAAGAGCATGTCGGTAAGTGACTACACCTTGAAAATCAAAACCATATGTGAGTCACTTGCATCTATTGGTGTGAATGTAGATGATGATGATAAGGTGGAAGTGTGTCTTCATGGTTTAGGACCTACATATAAGCAGTTCAGAACTTCTATACAGACTAGAGAAAATATTCCGAATTTGGTGATCTGGTATCTATGTTGATTATTGAAGAAAAGAATCTTGGTGAGGATTCGAACTCCCAAAGAAAATCTAGTTCTGAGCAGGTATTCTACTATGGTAGAGGGAGAGGTAGAGCTAGAGGTTTTGGAAGTGGAAGAGAAAATAGTAACCAAGACCAAAGTCAACAACAGAATGATGCAGGAGGAAGAGGACAGTTTTGAGGCAGGGGGAGCCAAAGAGGCCGCAGAAGTTTCCAAAGAAATGATTCAGGTAATGACAATAAAGGATGTTGAAATTGTGGTAAAACTGGACACTTTGAACGTGATTGCAGGTTGAAGAATCAAAATAACATAAGGCAGTAGAATA
This sequence comes from Ceratopteris richardii, assembly GCA_020310875.1. Lineage (NCBI taxonomy): Eukaryota > Viridiplantae > Streptophyta > Polypodiopsida > Polypodiales > Pteridaceae > Ceratopteris > Ceratopteris richardii. The sequence continues at coordinate 24,923,641 of CM035414.1, read as the reverse complement.
ACTATGCATCCACAAGTCCAGATGATTCGGAGAAGCTATTCATGGTTCAATATCACATGATGAATACGATGTCAGCTTGTGTTTCAAAATCAAATGATAATGTCTGGTACGTTGATTCAGGTGCATCAAATCACATGACCAGTCATGCGGAATGGTTTAGTACTTTGCAAAAATTGCTAGTTTGTGGATATGCTGAAATAGGTGATGACACATCACATCCTATTGAGCGTACCGAAAACATAGCACTATCGATGGAGGATGGAAAGGTAAAACATCTTGCTTATGTGTTGCATGTTCCAAATATAACAAAGAATCTAGTTTCTGTTGGACAAATGGTTCACTAGGGATTACAAGTCAGGTTCAATGTTGATGGATTATATGTAGAAGAGTACAAGCAGGATGGAAGATTGGTTGCCAAAGGAAACAAAGTGGCTAGGATGTTCACCTTAAATGTCAAGATTCTTGAAATGAATGCAGCCATGTTTGCAAAAGGTGCATGAGTTATTGCAGATATAGAGATGTGGCACAAACGGATTGGACATGCAAACTTGCAAAGGCTGAAATTGATGCAGTCAAAGGACATTGTCCATGGACTACCAAATTTCAAAGTTGCAAAAATGCAAAAGGTATGTGTAGCATGTCAATTTGGTAAACATTCAAGAGCATCATTTCCACATGACAAGCATGTTAGTGAGAATGTACTAGAAGTAGTACATACAGATGTTTGGGGTCCTGCAAAGACCACATCTATGGGCAATTGTAGGTTTTATGTTACTTTCATTGATGACCATACACACAAAGTATGGGTATATTTCATGAAAGAGAAGAGCGAGGTGTTCACTCACTTCCAAAATTTTAAAGCTATGGAGGATAATCAGACAGCAAAGTACATTCAGACATTAAGATCTGATGGAGGAGGTGAATACATCTCAAATGAGTTCAGTAGTATTCTAAAAAATCATGGAATTTGGTGTTAGTTTTCATGCACGTACACACCACAACAGAATGGCATTGCTGAATGCAAAAATAGACATATTGCAAAAATAGCAAGAGCCTTGATGGCTGAGAAGAATATGCCTCATTGTTATTGGGCAGAAGCTATGCATACTGCTGTATACATCATGAATAGAACTCTGACTGTTGTTGTACATCAAGTTACATGTGAAGAGAAGTTTACAGGTAAAAAGCCAAACTTATCACATCTAAAAGTTTTTGGTTGTATTACATATGTACATGTCCCAGATGAATTGAGGACAAAGCTTGATCCAAAATCAGAAAAGTGTGTCTTCATTGGATACTCCCTTGAGCAAAAGGAATATAAATGTTATAACCCACTCACACGACAGGTAAAGGTGAGCAGAGTTGTGGTATTTGATGAAATGTCAAGCTTCTATGCAGATGCCAAAGAAGGACTGAATCTTGAACCAAATGACAAAGAAAATGCTAAACATGCAAGTGCAGAATCTCAAGTTTTGAGTGGATCGGATGCATCACCAAGCAATAGTTCCAACTCAAATCCATGGAGTAGAAGATTGCATGGGAATTTCAGTCCAACAAATTCATCAAATACATCCAAGAAACGTAAAGAAAAGCTTTGTGCAGGTCATAAAACATGTGCAGGCTTTGAAGACGTTGATGGAGATTCAAGCGGTTCAGAAAAGTTTTGATGAGGAACTTGGATTGCCCTCTATGAAGACTCCAGGAGTAAGAAGGGCACTTGCAGATGATACAAGGAGAAGTGACCCAGGACCAAGAAGATCTAAGAGGATGCGGAATTCAGTGCAACAATTGATGTATGACAGTTATATGGCTCCTCATTGTGCCTACATGACAAAGGTAATACAAGATAATAAACCTTCTTGCTTTGAAGATGCAATTGGAATTGCAGATTGGGAAAAAGCTATGGATGAGGAGATGGTTGTACTTTATGGAAATGATACATGAAAGTTTCTTCCATTGCCACAAGGAAAGAAACCCATAGGCTGTAAATGTGTTTACAAGGTAAAGCATAATGTTGATGGTAGCATAAGCAGGTATAAAGCACGATGTCGAGTCGTGAGGGATGCTCGGATGGTGGATCAAGTCATCCGCCTAAATCGTTCGGCACACGCGGGGTGTCTGTAGCAAACTCAGGCTTATGAAAATAAGGGTTCTAATGAAAAAACAATTTAAATTACCTATTTCTATGACTAAAACTAAGGTCTTTAAATAGTTTAAATAGCTATGGACCGTAAGGACGGGCAGCCTCGTACCTAGCAACAGCTTCCTGATATGAGATTAAAACTAGTGACTCTTCTGTTACGCGTTCCATCATGGTTTCTTCTACTAAACTATCAGGTAAGCTAGAGGTTTCTGGTCTGTCTAGAGTTGCCGGAACATTTTCTATATTTTCAATAGTACTGTGCTCAGACTCGTGAACTAATTTAGAAGACATCAAAGAAAGTAATGAGAAACAATATTGTTGCAAAACTGCTTGAATAAATTAATTGATAAGCTAATGGTTCAAATCAATAATTCTAATACAAATGGAAGGCCTAAACAATTGGATAAATGTCTAGTCAATTGGATAGTTGACTAAATGGGAAATAAGATTTAAATGGATCTTTAGGCTGCCGCTTCACTTCAATTGTCTTCACTTCACTTTAATTGATTGTAATCTTCAATGTTTCTGCAAAGAAACATTAGGAGAAACTTGAGCTAAACACTCATTTAAATACATACACAAGTCATTTCTAAACCACTCTTTTTAGTTTTAACTTTTAATCTACAACCACACTTTAATCTCCTTACTGCCACCACACTTTCCAGTTTAACTTTTCTACTTTAATTACACTTAATTTCTACTCCTCTCTTTTCATCTTCACTAATTCTCTCCACTCTTTCTCTTAACCAACTTTTTTCACTTTAAGTGCATCTTCTATTGAGACCACTCCTTAAATCTCTTTAGTTACACAACTTATATAAGCCATTCTTTTTTCCTAGTGCTCATATAGTCCACTAGTTTTTTATCCATTTAATTAATCATTTTAATTCTATTTACCCTAAATTTCTCAATTAAATAAATCCATTAAATTAAGCTTAGGTTAAGCTTTTAATTAATTAGAACCTTAGTTTTTAAATGCACACAAATAATTAAAGTAATTTTTAATGACATATTTTAATGTTTAATACATCAATATGTAATTTAGATATTAATGTTTTTGAATAACATCTATGTTAACCCTTTAAATATATTAAATCCTAGAAAACCTATTGGAAACCCATAAAACCCCCTGGGTTAGACCATTAAAATCCTTCTGAAACCCTACCATTAACTCATTATAAATCATCTAAACCCTTTGGCTTAACCATTAGCAACATACAATCTTTGAACTTATGAAACCTTGGGGATAAATACCCATGAATCTTGCATGTATAAATATAAAATACTCATTAAATGAGTAATTAGGGTAAACCCTAATATGAACATAGAATCTTCATCATCATTTGTACCTATATACACTTTCAAGGTAGTTAATTCCAATCCACACAATTGATTAACAGTGATATAAAAGGTTTGAGATCACCAATAAAGTTGTTTTCATTTTCTCTGGTCATCAACGGAAAGGTATTCTTTCCGACATTTGCCCCGGCCAAACCTGCACATCGTCCTCGATGGGCCAACCTGCAGATCATAGAAAGCAATATCAAATTCTTTTGAAACTTATTCATGACTCAAATTCAAATTGTCTGTATATAAAAAATGCTTCTATCATTAGTACATCTTCAAATAGCAAAGAAAACTTATAAAATTATGTAAACTTGAATTTAAACCTTTTCGTTCAATGCATGAATTGGAAACAGGTTTTAGAAAGAAACTATAGAAGTCATTCAAATAGTGTTCATACTAACTCTTCTATTAACTCTATTCATAAGTAAAGCATATGTTATATAGGCCTTCTACCCTCATCTCCTAACCATTTGCCATTAAGATACAAAAAACTAACTCCCCTCTAGCATACATCCACCTTATATAGCCCGCTTTTCAATTCAGAAGTGATTTCGAGACCACAACTGATTTACTTGATTTTTTTCTTTCATCTCATTTTTTTTTAATTATAATTTTTTCTTTGTGTCTTTTCTTTTTTTCATATACAACAACAATTAATGTACTGCTTTCAATTTATCTTCGCAACTTTTATGATGAAGGGGAAAGGCTTAACCCCTAATCAGAGCAAAGGATCTAGAGGTAAGCTAAAGCGGGAACTAGGATCTCTTTAGTAAAATGGGTCAGATTTAAGGAAGCTTACCTATATAAAACAAGTCTACTTCTACTAGGAGTTGCAAGTTTAAGGGTTCCGTCAACTATCCATATGACAGCCATAGGTCTCTAATCCCAATCTTCACTTCAAACACCTTCCTACTTCAGCGTAAATTCTACTTTTCATAATTTTAAGAGGTTTCTTAACCTATATGAAGAATGTACATATCTAATTATGACAATGCATGAACTTTTATAATAAATTAAAACATAAATTTGGTTTAGAACTTTTTCACCTAATCTATATTGACTCCATCTTTAGATCTCTTTAAGTTCATCAAAACTTTTGGCATAAAATCTTCAATTACGTTGATCAATTCATCTTCAGAACCTGTAAGCAATCATAAAGTAGAAGCTACAAAACAAGTAATCTTCATTATCATTTATCTTGCAAATAAAAATTCATATATTCTATTAGATTCATCTTCATCATGTCACAAATTTCATCATAAGAAAGTCATAGTGGTTATAATTGTCATAAATAATGCATTCTTACTTTTTACAATCGGTTTTTCAACCTCTGTAACAAAGTTCATAATTTTTTAGGAAAAATCATAATGTTCATAGTATAATATAGTCATCATCATATTGTATCATATTTTCATGTTCTTCATATTTATCATGATCATATTTATATCATGTATATTTCTTTCTTTTAAAAGTATACCATCATCATTTTGTTGTAAACAAAATCATTTTGTTCAAAATATTCATCATTTCATAATAATGTTCTTCATAATTGTTCATCATAATAGATTTCTTCCTATTTATGAAAGAAAGAAAATCATAAGTTCATCAAAGCATAATGTAAAACTTTATCATAAGCTAACTTTTCCAAGCATAAAATTTCATAAAACAAAACAATTTAGGTATAGGTTTCTCAATCTTTAGGAAAACAGCAAATATGCAGCAAGTAATATCAACAATTGAAAAGTTTTATCTTCATTAAACAATTACATCACAATAAGACTAATCTCTTAAATTCTTCTCCTTTTTCTTAACTTTAGATGCGTTTTTGGTATTGTTTTCAATCTTCCATATAGCTTCTTGTATCCATTTTTCCATATTCTTATCATGTTCTAATTGAATTTGAAGATTTTCATCTTCAAATGTTTGTACTATTCTTTCATCATTTTTATTTTTGTCATATTTATTGTCATTTTCTATGACTTTGCCCTTCCACTTGGAACCGTCGGATCACTAAGGCCGACTTTCGTCCCTGCTCGACTGGTAGGTCTCGCAGTCAAGCCTGGGGAATCACTAACTCCTTTTCGAAAACCAAAAATTACCATGACCGCAACTTTAGAAAGACGCGAAAGCGCAAGTCTATGGGGTCGCTTTTGCGACTGGAAAGCCTGACGGAGCAATGCCGCGTGGAGGCAGAAGGCCCACGGGTCGTAAACTCCTTTTCTCGGAGAAGTAGGTTCCGTTTTAACCGTATATATATCTTTCTTTCCATCAATTGATTGTTCATTTTCATCATCTTTTATCCTTACATCTTCTTCTTTCTTAATCTTATTCCATGTATCGTGATCCTTAAATGTAGTTTGAATATCAATGTTACTCATAGATTTTGGTGTAAGAAGGTTTTGATCATTGTCCAAACATTCACATTTAGGCACAATCTTGGTGTTCATAGAATGTAATTGACATACATTGCTTTTCTCCTTATGACTCTTAGGTTTCCATTGTTTTTGAAGTTTGGTTTTAGGACTAAATTTTTCTTGGTCAAAATAGTCTATCATTCCTCCTCTACCTAAGTTTAATCTCAATGGTAGATGCGTTTGATAATCACATATTTTCTGTTCACTTTCTAATACCAATTGTTGGCTACATGCTTTCTCATAGGCCATACAATTCCCATAAGTATGACTTAGTTGGTCACACCAGAAGCATCTTACAGTTCTCTTCGGTCTTTGATATAAAGCCTTAGGATCAACTTTTCTATGATCGGGTAAAGGATTTTGGTCAATAGAATACATAGATCTACTTTGAACTCGTACTTGATATCTATCTTTGCATTCACATGTAGCACTTTCGTGTATTTGATTGTTTAACCTTTCAATGTTCTCTTTTAAACTTGCAATTTCATGACCAATCGTTTTGAATGATGAAATTTCTTTTACATGATTTGCTATTGTTTCCATATTTTCATTCAAATTTGAGAGTTCATAATGAAGAATTCCTTCTAAATTCCTAAACTCGTGATCAAATTGAGTATCTATTGACTTAAGATTTGCATTAAAATCAGATACTACTGTAGTTAAGATTGAAAGAAACGAGTTTAAGGACTCAAACTTGGAATTAAGCTTTAAATCTATAGATGAAATTAATCGTGCTTCCATATCATGCAGAAGATTCTCTACATTAGATGTCATTTTCATTTAATTATGTGCAAGCAAAAAGAATCCAAATATAAATACCTGGAATCTGAATCGAAGAAGAGGCTTAAAGAGTGACTTGTGTATAAGTTTATACAATTTTTAATAGAATCAAAATCTAATACATCAGTTGCTAATGGATGATTGTGCAAATGTTCTTGCTTCTAATGTCGATGAAAGGGGTGGCGAGATGAGGATAGCTACTTGCCACTCTTCGTGGAGGCGCTCAGTTCCCTAGGGAACAGCCCTCAACACCTAGAAGAGTGCAAGGAGTCAAAGACAAAGCCACTGCTCCCACGGATGAAGAAGCTTCTGCAATCCAACCTGTCGATATCATGTATGCACATGCACAAAAAATTTAAATTTTATACCTGAGCTGCAAGGCCGTTTGTTCACGTCGGGTTCACCAATGTCGGGTTGTGAGGGATGCTCGGATGGTGGATCAAGTCATCCGCCTAAATCGTTCGGCACACGCGGGGTGTCTGTAGCAAACTCAGGCTTATGAAAATAAGGGTTCTAATGACAAAACAATTTAAATTACCTATCTCTATGACTAAAACTAAGGTCTTTAAATAGTTTAAATAGCTATGGACCGTAAGGACGGGCAGCCTCGTACCTAGCAGCAGCTTCTTGATATGAGATTAAAACTAGTGACTCTTCTGTTACGCGTTCCATCATGGTTTCTTCTACTAAACTATCAGGTAAGCTAGAGGTTTCTGGTCTGTCTAGAGTTGCCGGAACATTTTCTATATTTTCAATAGTACTGTGCTCAGACTCGTGAACTAATTTAGAAGACATCAAAGAAAGTAATGAGAAACAATATTGTTGCAAAACTGCTTGAATAAATTAATTGATAAGCTAATGGTTCAAATCAATAATTCTAATACAAATGGAAGGCCTAAACAATTGGATAAATGTCTAGTCAATTGGATAGTTGACTAAATGGGAAATAAGATTTAAATGGATCTTTAGGCTGCCGCTTCACTTCAATTGTCTTCACTTCACTTTAATTGATTGTAATCTTCAATGTTTCTGCAAAGAAACATTAGGAGAAACTTGAGCTAAACACTCATTTAAATACATACACAAGTCATTTCTAAACCACTCTTTTTAGTTTTAACTTTTAATCTACAACCACACTTTAATCTCCTTACTGCCACCACACTTTCCAGTTTAACTTTTCTACTTTAATTACACTTAATTTCTACTCCTCTCTTTTCATATTCACTAATTCTCTCCACTCTTTCTCTTAACCAAATTTTTTCACTTTAAGTGCATCTTCTATTGAGACCACTCCTTAAATCTCTTTAGTTACACAACTTATATAAGCCATTCTTTTTTCCTAGTGCTCATATAGTCCACTAGTTTTTTATCCATTTAATTAATCATTTTAATTCTATTTACCCTAAATTTCTCAATTAAATAAATCCATGAAATTAAGCTTAGGTTAAGCTTGTAATTAATTAGAACCTTAGTTTTTAAATGCACACAAATAATTAAAGTAATTTTTAATGACATAGTTTAATGTTTAATACATCAATATGTAATTTAGATATTAATGTTTTTGAATAACATCTATGTTAACCCTTTAAATATATTAAATCCTAAAAAACCTATTGGAAACCCATAAAACCCCCTGGGTTAGACCATTAAAATCCTTTCTGAAACCCTACCATTAACTCATTATAAATCATCTAAACCCTTTGGCTTAACCATTAGCAACATACAATCTTTGAACTTATGAAACCCTGGGGATAAATACCCATGAATCTTGCATGTATAAATATAAAATACTCATTAAATGAGTAATTAGGGTAAACCCTAATATGAACATAGAATCTTCATCATCATTTGTACCTGTAAACACTTTCAAGGTAGTTAATTCCAATCCACACAATTGATTAACAGTGATATAAAAGGTTTGAGATCACCAATAAAGTTGTTTTCATTTTCTCTGGTCATCAACGGAAAGGTTGAAATCTTTTCGACAACGATTGGTAGCTAAAGGATATGCACAGACATATGGCATTGATTATGAGGAAACATTTAGCCCTGTAGCTAAAATGTCTACTGTCAGAACACTTGTTGCATTAGCTATAGCAAAAGGATGGACTTTGCATCAGATGGATGTGAAGAATGCTTTCCTACATGGCATCAAATGGATGTGAAGAATGCTTTCCTACATGGTGAGTTACAGGAAGAAGTACATGTGGACCAGCCACAAGGATATGAAGATTCAAAGCATCCAGAATATGTTTGCAGGTTGCAAAAGGCTTTGTATGGGCTGAAGCAAGCTTCTTGTGCATGGCATGCAAGGATTGTTGATTACTTAACTAGCATTGGGTTTTCTATGTGTGGTTCATATCACTCACTATATGCAAGGAAGGTTGATGATGGCATCACTATTGTGGCTATTTATGTTGATGACCTGATTGTAGGTGGTGATAATGAAGGAAGCATCAAAGAGGTAAAGCAACTTCTTATGTAGGAATTCGACACGAAAGATCTTGGTGTGCTATGCTATTTCTTGGACATTGATTTTATACATACAAAAACAGGTATATGGATGTCGCAAAGGCAATATGCCTTGAATATGCTGCAAAAGTACGGTATGGCTCATTCTAAGCTAATTTCTATGCCATTAGATCAGAATTTAAAGTTGGATACTACATCAGGTGAAGCATTGGAAAATGCTAGTATGTACAAGAAAATTGTGTGAAGTCTTATATATCTCACAATTACAAGGCCTGATCTAAGTTATACTATTGGACTTGAAAGTCAGTTTATGCAGGTTCCCAGGAAGCCACATTTGGATGCTTTGAGGCACACTCTATGTTATGTGATCAAGCTCAACATGTGATGATCTAGGATGACACGTACCAGTTTCTCGTTTCTCTGACATGTATAGTGGTCACGCCGGTATATGTCACGGATACTTCATTGAGATTTATTAGATTTATCTACCAAGACTGATGGCACATTTGTTCCTTGCCAGCTCACTCATTCATGGACATTCGGTTTTTCCTTATGTACTGATCTTTATATATTGCACTTGTTGTATTCTTGTTTTTTTAGATCATTCTTGTGCATTCCTTTTTATGTAATAGAAGAAGAAGAAGAAGAAGATCATTCTTCCTTGCCTCAATCTTTGTGTGTGCTTCTCCTTGAGAGTGAGAGTGTGTGTGTGAGCTCTCTTCCTTATCTCCTTCCTGGTGACAGAGAATACTTCTCTCAAGAGTTCAATGATTATCTTTGGAATGCAGTTATTAAGAGAGAAATAACTTGTAGGTATACACCACAAAAAATTGGTGTAGCAGAAAGAAGAAACAGGACTTTGGTTGAGTTTGCTAGAGCTATGCTGAAGGAGAAGAATTGTCCAAATTATCTTTGGGCTGAGGTTATAAATACACTTACATATCTTGTGAATAGATTACCATGTACAACTCTAAATGGAATGACTCCATATGAAGCTTGGTGGGATAAGAAACGAACACTAGATCATTGTAAAGTGTTTGCATCAATTGCATATGCTTATGTATCATCACAAAGACATAAACTTGAACCAAAGGCAAAAAAATATGTGTTCATTGGTTATGATGAAAAGCAAATGGGTTACAGGTTGAGGAATCCTCTAACCAAAAAATTTCTTATTTCTAGAGATGTTACATTTGATGAACAGAAAAGTTGGTATGCATATCAAAGTCATACAGTTGAAGAATTTGAAGAAGAGGTAGAATATGTGAGAAAGGAAAATCAAGTGTGTAGGTGAATGGAGATGAAGAGTATATGCAAGCAAGTACATCCAGAAGTGGATTAACAAGAAGAAATGAAGAAGTTACTATATTTGATGAAGAGATGTATCCAAACAGATATGAAGAATGTGAACCAAGGAGTTCAAGTAGGACAAGAAGGCAACTAGAAAGGTATTTTTATGATACTTCTTACATAACGCAGAATAACTATGCATATATAGTCAAAGATTATGAAGAACCTCGGAACTATGATGAAACAAAAGGTAAGAAGCAATGGTAAGAAGCAATGGGAAGAAGCAATGGGAAGAACCAATGAAGGAAGAATTCAATGCACTACAGGAGAACAAGACTTGGGAACTTGTTTCTAAACCAAATGGTAAGAAGGTAATTGGAAATAAATGGGTTTATAAAGTGAAGAATCTTGCAGATGGAAGTATAGCTTGATACAAAGCTAGACTAGTGGTGAATGCTATGCCCAAACTTATGGCATAGATTATGATGAGACATTCAGTCTTGTAGCTAAGATGTCAACTATAAGGACAATCATTGCTATTGCAGCTTCAAAAGGATGGACTCTAAGTCAACTGGATATAAAGAATGCCTTTTTTAATGGATACATATCAGATGAAATATACATGGAACAAGCTCAAGGGTTTATAGATTCCAAGTATCCAAATTTTGTTTGCAGATTGAGAAGAGCACTCTATGGATTGAAGCAAGCTCCAAGAGCATGGAATTATAGACTCGTGAAGTATCTCAATGATCTTGGATATCAAAGTTCAAAAGCAGATCCAAGTCTACTCATCAAAAGAACAAAGGAAGGTACAATCTACATCTGTATTTATGTAGATGACATTATAATCACAGGTACTTCAGATGAAGGAATTAAGGAAGTAAAGAGATTACTTGAGAAAGAATTCAAGATCAGTGACCTAGGAAAGTTATCATATTTTCTTGGAACAGAAGTCACTTATACAGATCATGGCATATATGTATCACAAGAAAGGTATCTTCTGAACCTATTGAAGAATTTTGGTATGGAAAATTGCAGAGACGCTTCAACTCCACTTGAAGTCAATCACAAGCTCAGTAAATATGACGGTGCAGAATACAAAGATATGAGTAAGTACCAATCTCTTGTGGGTAGTTTGATTTATGATACATTAACAAGACCTAATCTTAGTTATGCAATGGGAGTTTTGTCACAATCCATGCATTGTCCAAAGGATCCACATTGGATTGCAGGTCAAAGAGTTCTTAGATATATCAAAGGAACCATAAATGAAGGATTATATTATCCTTTTACTTCAGATTTGAAGTTGAGAGCCTATAGTGACTCAAACTGGGCAGGTATTTAAGATGACATAAGATCAACTCATGGCTACATTATATACATTGGTGATAATCTTGTAAGTTGGTGATCAAAGAAACAACATATAGTAGCATTATCATCAACTGAAGCTCAGTACAAAGGACCTGTAGAAGCAGCTAAGGAGGACATATGGATGTAGACATTATTTAAAAGCTTGGGCATTGATCAAGGTATACCTACAATACATGGAGATAACATGAGTTCACTTTATCTTGCAGCAAATCCAGTATTTCATGCAAGAACAAAACATATAGGGATACAAATAAATTTGAAGGTCAAATCTAAGAAGAAAAGCACATGCCTATGTGAAGGAACAATTTCACACATGTATTAGATTTGTAAAGTTAGACTTAACTTTAGTTCTAGAATAAAGTCATGAGATTGAGAAAATCTATATAAGTTAGTTTGTATTAGCAGACATGGAGAGAGAGAAAGAGAGAGAGGAGAGAGAGAGAGAGGGATTGAGAGAATGTAAGAAAGATTTCATTTTGTATGACTGAGAAATAGTCGGGCTTCTCTGAGTGAGAAAGCACTTGTAAAGTTTTTTTGAGTTCCCATAGTTATCAGAAGAAATAATAGAAGTTCTATGTATGAGATTCTTTCCTATTGTGGTAATGAGTTCAAAAGTTCAAGTTCTCCAAGAAACTTGATGTCTGGCATCGAGTTTGAGCTGATATGTTCTAATTTCATTCTCTGAGTTCTAACTATTGTTGAATCTCCTTGAAAACATGATGTTTCTAAAGCAACTTGATGCTTGGCATCAAATTTCAACATGAAGTCAATGCCTAGCATCGAATTCCCACATAAAAGTGGTTTTCTTCATGTCTATGTTCATGCGGGTATTTCAAGTGCTAAAAAACTAGCCAAAAAACACACTGTTGCAGAGCCAAAGAGCGCACAAAGCAGAGAAAACAAACGGGCCCCAAACTTTTTCCGATTTGGACTACACATTTTTGTATCATATTCATTCTTGTAATATATTTCCCGTTGTAAAGGCACTAGAGGAGTCCTCTAGATGCATCCCCACAGAAAAGTAGAGAATACCCATGTACAATAGTAGGAAATTAGTCTCTTAGTGAATAAAGTGCCGGTCACTTGTGTGAAAGGACCATTTTTAGGGCACTAGTATATAAGTCAAATGTGACTCTTTGTAAAGAACTTTTTGCCATTGTGAGAATAGAGAGCACAGAAATTCGAATTTGTGTCTTCTTCCCTCCTTATCTTCTTCTTCGTGAGCTTGTATGCATGTGTATTGCTTGGAAAGAGTGCTTGTGAGTGTTGTCTATCCTTGAGAGTGTTCCTTTGTTGTAGGAAAGGTGTGTGCGAAGTGTAGGAAGTGCTGAAGTGTGGGAAAGTATTTCCGCGACTCAGTATTTCGCTCATAACTTGAAGTAGGAGCGTCGGAATTGAGTGAAACCACTGCCATTGGATGCGTCTTCTCGAGAGCTTCGAAACGCATATGCTATTAGCTATATTTGGAGTTCGGAGCTGGGAGAAAAGTCCAAAATACTGACGGCTGCTGCACCAAGTATCGTTTCGCCTTGACCAACAGTTGGAGCTTGTTTGGATAAGTCTTTGCCTCATTTACATTCTTTGAGTAGTTCATTTGCATTGACCATTACATGATTGCATGTCCTCATACACTCGGCTAGGTTTGTATACTCTTTGGATTGATATTTAAAAACGTGTATCCCCACTATATGCACTTGTGAGGGGATTGAGGTATTTTCTCTTTCTCCGCAAGTCCCTAAGTTGATACTTAGGTCAACACACTTTTTGGCGCCGTTGCCGGGGAGTGACGAATCAAACCGAGGCATTCGTGTGATGGTAAGTAGCTTTTTGGTGTTGAAGTAAGTGGAGGAGCGGAAATCTTCTCTTCTTTGGTAAGTCATTTTCAGCCGCACTTGCTACTTCTCATTCTTGGAGTGTGTGTAGTGAGTTGTTATTTTAGGGAAGTGAGTAGAAGGAGTAGAGTAGGAGTGAGTAGAGAGTGGACCAAGTCATTAGAGTAGATTTTAGTTTTATTCAGTAAAGTTTCTTTTTTGTAAGCCAGAAAAACTCCAACTATAAAAGCCAAAAAATTTCATTTTACAAGTCACTTGTGTGAACAAGTATCGTGAGTGCCAATGTCGAGTATCGCGTGAGCTAGCAGAGATCGTGGGCAAGGAAACAAGCAGTAGGGGAGTGCACAGAGCAAGCGAGTCTGACAAAGAGGCTCTAGGTGCTACCAAGGTAAGCTAGCCTATCTTTTCAATCAAAACTTCTCAAGCAAATCACATTAGGAAAGAAAAACGATCTGCGCTGAGTATCGTTAGAGCTCTCAGGGGGCTAAAAGTTGTGTTTTGATTGATACAGTGAGTGAGGATAAGAGAGAAGAGCTAGGTGAGCAAGGGGGAAAAATCAAAACCTCAAAAACATCTGCAAAAATTTGAAATAGGGTCAAGTATCGTTTTTGCTTCCGCGGTCGAGTATCGCGATACTTGTCAAGTATCGTGGACTCCTGTGGTCGAGTATCGCGATATTTCCCTAATATCGGTATCGTTTCGATCAGAGATCGTTTGAGCCCAAAGATCGTGTATCGTTTGGCTCAAGTATCGTGTTCCAGAGATCGCGATACTTGCCAAAGATCGTCGATCGTTGGGATTAAAGATCGGTATCGTTTTGGCTCAAGTATCGTCGATCGTCTCAGTGAGAGATCGTTTACCAGAGATCGCGATACTTGCGAGAGATCGGTATCGTTTTGCTTAGCGATCGTTTTGACCAAAGATCGTCGATCGTTTGGTCGGGTATCGTGTGTCAAGTATCGTTGTCATCAAATATCGTGTATCATGGCCTGAAGATCGCGATACTTGTTAAATATCGTGTATCGTTTGACCAAGTATCGTCGATCGTGTATCGTTTTGACCAAAGATCGTTGAGTCCAGAGATCGTTTTGCCAAAGATCGTTTGGGGAAGTATCGTGTATCGTTCTCTCCCGAAGATCAAGTATCGTCTGTGATCAAATATCGTGTATCGTCTGGACTCAGGTATCGTATATCGTTTTCACTCAGATATCGTGTATCGTGTCCATCAAGTATCGTTTGGCCAAAGATCGTTTGCCAGCGATCGTTTCGTCAGCGATCGTTTGCCAGAGATCGTGAGGGTCAGGTATCGTGTATCGTCGGAGGGTGAGTATCGCCAGTTCCAAGTATCGTCTGTAGCCATAGATCGTGGAATTTGGAAAGCCAAGTATCGTGGTTTTTAAATTTCTGCTTCAGTCATTTTCCAGCCTAATTTTTCCTAGACTTCTAAGCCATAGCTTAGAATTCTAGAGGCTAGAGGTGGACCAGATTTGATTAGAGCTCTTAAGTGGATGAACCTGAGATCCGGAAGAACCCTAGGAAGCCGAAGAAGTGTAATTTCTTCCGTAGGGAGTGTAGCCGAACCAAGTAGCCGTTCACACTATTCTGAGACCTCCAGTGAGTCAGAAGGAGAAATTCCCATGGCTTCAGAGGATATGCAAAACACTGTACCCATGATTGGCCAGATGTCCATCATTGAGGGAGAATACAGAACTTCCTTAGAGTATGTGAACACCAACCACAATGAGATCCCTATCTATTTGGATGGTCTAAACAGATCAGTGGCCAGACTGAGGAAGGCTTCAGAGGCTTACATCGTGCCTAGAACAGCCGTCAAATATGTAGGAGGTTTTTACATGGACAAACAAGACATTCAATACGTGGTCACAGAACACCCGGAAATCATTAATGAGCATGGTGAGGAAAATAATGCTTCAAGTTTACATGAAGGTGGAAACGAAGAGCAAGTAACTACTCCTAGAGGGAGATCTACAATTACTAAACTTTGGAGAGGAGACCTGATTCCCCAAGACGACACTCTAATAGATGTGTATTTGATCAACGGAATGGAGCACCTGCTCAGAGCCCATTCCTCTATATGGGAAGCTGCTCCTAATCCAGTTACCATCTATGAGTTACAAGACCCTGAGTTCCCTACCATCATCACATATTTGGACAAAAATCACAGAAGATATTGGCCAATAACAGAATTAGAGAGAGCTGAGTTGAAATATCAGAACATCCCAGTGTTCCCCCCTAGGGACCAAGCCACCACTTCACGGAATCCACTAGGAACATCTCAGAATAATTCATATCAACAGTCGGGACAAACACAACAGACCCAACAAACCCAGATCCCTATCAGACCACATGTGCAATTTGCAATGCCTACCACTAATCCTAACTACCGGCCTCAACCAGCTATTGATCCAAGACATGGAGTTCATGCTCCAGTCAGACCACAGGTAGTGAGAGGACCAGGTATACCAATAGGGAGACCAATCCTCCCGGTGATGCCTAGACAACCTGAAGCAGGAAGGAGACTAAGGCCGATCCAAGTTGCCAAGTGCATGAGAAATCATTATGATGGCTCTAGTGAACCATATAATCACATAGCAGAATTTAAACAAGTAGTTAGAGCCGAGCAGGTAGATGACTTTCTGATTCAGTATGAGTCCTTTGGTCTTACCTTGTCAGACACAGCTTTGGCCTGGTTTCAGCCATTGGACCCAAACACTTTTCAGAACATGGAGCAGGTATATCAAGAAATGATTGAAGAATTTACCAAATCGGGAATTAAAAACAATTCTTCATCATTAATCCACAGCTTCAAACAAGTCCCTACCGAGTCAGTAAGATTGGCAGCAAGGAGATTCAAGCAGTATGTGGATAGATGCCTCGTAGAAGAGAGACCAACGCAAAACAAAATGGTATCATTGTTCTTGGAAGGACTGTTGAACGGAACTTTGAGGTCATTAGTGTATGTAAAGAGAATTCAAACCTTGCAAGAGTGTATGAAGGAATGTATAGACCTAGAAGATAACCTTGCCGAAGACTTGAAAATACCCCAAGGTAGTCTGAAAAGTGAAGAGTCAGCCAGTAGCACATCAAACTCCAAAAACAACGTGGAGGAAATAGCAGATTTAGTAGCAAAAAAACTGAACGTTCAAGGACAGAGGAATGATCCCACTAATCCTATGAGACTGCCTATGCTTAGAAGATGTATGCAGTGCGGAGGAGATCATCCTTCCCATTTGTGTACTAGGGGAGTAGTCCCACCACCTGCCTATGCTCCTCATAGACCCTCTGTCCCCGGACCGCTACAATATTGCAGTATAGAGCAGAGATACACAAACCATAGCATCGAGAACTGCCCTTACAATAGGCAAACCAGACCCACCCAGCCTTATGTGAGACCATATGGATACCCGCAAAATCAACAGGGAGGTGAAGCCTTTAGGTATCCTTCTTATCAGCCACAGGCACCCATACCAAGACCATATGCATATCAGGGATATCCGCAACCACAACCAGTACTAGGACAACAACCGCCCCACCCTCAGAACGTTGTCCCAGTCAAGATTGCACAACCAGAAGAAAACCTAGAGAGAGCTATAGTGCCAACCACACCTTTGACTAGTAGTGAACCATATGACTCATTTTATGACCCTAGTCAAGGAGCATACCCTAGTTATGAAAGCTCAATAATGGAATATGGACAACTGCATGAACCTTATGCTTATGGCACGGAAATACCAGATGGTTCACACAATTATGAGTAGGATTATGTGTCCTTGATGTACACAGCTCCTAGAGCAACCATGCCACCTCGACCAATGAATAGACCGCCTGTACCCAGAGGACCATGCTACAGATGTGGAGGTGACCACTATATTAGAGAATGTACGTTACCAAACCCACCACCACCACAACGAATTTGGGAAGGCTACTGTAGCGATTGTGGTAAGGAACATCTTTTCAGAGATTGTCCTAAGAACCCCAACAAAGTCACATCGAACGTGCAGATTAATGTGATAGAAGTGATTGAATCATCAGGGAGCGATAAAGAGCACACTGTACCTTTAAAAGCCATAACGAGAGCCAAGGCCAGAGAGAACCCTGATAAAACAGACGAGAGTAATCAAAGCGACAAAGAGGGGAATATACCCGTCCCACACAGAGTAGAAGACTCCGAAGAACCAGAGAAAAGTATCGCCAGTAAAAGATCCCAGAGATGGAAGAACCGGAGAGATAAGATAAAAGAAAAAAAGTTATTACAAAAGAAGGAAAACGAAAAGAGTAAACAGAAACCAACGAAGGAACCGCAAGTGGAAGAAGAAAATAAAAATGAGAATAAAAGGAAGGAGGTAGGATCAGTCTTAGCAGATCCTATGCCTGAAGAATTAGCCATGTGGATTCAGGCATACAAGGCACGAATAAAAGCAGGACCTACCATAGAGCAACATGAGAGAGAATATCCGAGAGGCGACTTAGAGAAAGAAAGATTGGAAATCTGCAAAAAATTGATAGAGGTTGCCCAACGAACCTTAGAAAAACCCGCATCACCTTTACCAAACAACCGAATTTCTGAAGAACAATTCCAAGAGTGCCTAAACGCTCAGGAGAAACCTGAAGTATATAGACCACAAAATGAAGAACATGGTGTTGAGAGAAAGGAAGGATCCATAGTCCCCGAAGTGGAAGGAGACTGGACTAAGGATCTTTGGGCACGAGTCCAAGAGGACAAGTGGAAAAAGGTAGAAGGAATGGAACCACCCTTTGAAGAATTAGAAGCAGAAAACGAAATAGAAGGTTCAATACCTGAACTAAATTCAGAAGAAATTTTTCCGATGGATGCAAGTGACAAGGAAGAAGAAAGTGTAAAGGAACTACCCAACTACACCGGGGAGTACGAGCACAACTCAGAATTGTATCGCATTCCATCAATAGCGAGACGGGAAACGAACCCATCAGTTCAAACATCTGAGATCATACAGCATCTTAGAGAAGTGAAAATCCCATGTACCTTAACATTCGAGGAACTGTTAAAGGTAAAACCACACTTAAAAGAGAAATTGATCAATCAATGGGAAGTCAAGGAGGAAAAGAAAGAGATAGCTGACGAAGTAAAAACAGTGAGAATTCCAGTGGATAAGGTAGGAGACTTTAGTGAAGGAGATGAAGGAAATACATGCCTGCCAATCACCTTTAGGGGTTACACTACCAAAGCCATACTAGATTCAGGAGCTGGTGTTGGCATTGCTACCAAAGAAATTTGGGAGAAATGGGGACAACCAGCATTAAGACCAACACGTATGAAAATACAAATGGCAGATGGACATACGGAAAGACCCTTAGGATTGTTGGAACGAGTAGTCTTCACTACGTGCGGAGTGGAATTCGAACACACCTTAGCAATTTGTCACTTCGAAAGGCCAAGCAATTATGAAATGATCTTGGGAAGGCCTTTCATGAGACAGCTAAAGGTCGTACAAGATTGGGGAAAAGATGCAGTGTACCTACAACACGCAGGAACCACCACTAGAATAAACCTACATACGTACACGTATCAAGATGTGCCACCTCTACAATGGAATCAAATCCATAAAGAGGAAGATGATCAATCTGTTCATAGTGCAGGTTCTAGTGATCAATCCTGGATGAACGAGGACACTCATCTATGGATATGTCAAGCTGCAAAGAAGGAAGAAGAGAGAAGAAAAGGATGGCAGCAGAAACAAGGAATAGCGAGATCTGTACAAGACCCAGCCTATATGCCACAAGTATTTCCGGATGAAGAATTCGAACCTCACGGTTGGATGGAAATCTTAGCTACCCTCGATGTCTGTGTAAACGAAGAAGTAGTAACCATGAACGAATGTATTGACGAGGAGGGTTATGATGTTAGTCTGTATATGGTAGTCCTTCAGGAGGCAGAAGAAGGAGAAGTGATCGAGAAAGACTGGAAGGAGGACTACGAGAGCATTGAAATGGAACCAGAACCCATGGATCTAGGGATTAGTACCACCAACATAGAAATCACTGACAATGAAAAACATAAGGAACTCACACAAAAAGAGGAATTAGAAGTTGAAAGGGACGTAGAAGGGGAAGAAAACAAACCCCAAGACCAATTTGAGGTACCAGCTCATTTTAAAAAATACGAAGTGGAAGAGAGGAAAATTGCTATTCAAATGCCTAAAAGAGAAGCACAACCTGGAATAGCATATGATAATAAGGAACAGACCAAAAAGATAGTGGTAACTATGGAAGGAGGAGAGGAACGATGTACCTTCATAGGACAGGATGTCTCATTCGAAGAAGAACAAGAGTTAATTCGACTCATAAGAGAATACCGGGATGTCTTTGCTTGGACTTATAAGGACTTAAAGGGAGTAGATCCATCTATATGTGCGCATAAAATCCCCATGACATCCGAAGCCAAACCTTCAAAACAGAGACCATATACTTATAATGATGTGTATTCAGCCAAGATAAAAGACGAAATAGATAAGTTATTAGATGCTGGATTCATCTACGAAATTGAGCACACGGAATGGGTATCACCCTTGGTGGTTGTACCAAAGAAGAATGGAAAGTTAAGAGTGTGCATCAATTTGAAGAAAGTAAACGCCGCAACCATAAGGGATAGCTATCCCTTACCAATCACTGATCATCTCTTGGAAAGGGTAGCAGGGAAGGAAGTCTATAGTTTTCTGGATGGCTTTTCAGGGTATAATCAGGTAGCCATTGCTCCTGAGGACCAACATAAGACTGCATTTGCAACTGAATGGGGAGTATACGCCTTTAGAGTCATGCCTTTTGGTTTAACGAATGCCCCAGCTACATTCCAAAGATTGATGTGTCATGTGTTCAAGGAATTTCTGAGAAAAAGCATGGAGGTATACGTGGATGATCTTTGTACATATTCAGCTATACGATCAGAGCACATCCTTGAACTAGAAAAGATTTTTGCTAAATGTCAACAATATCGAGTATGCCTCAATCCTGAAAAATGTGTCTTCATGGTGCGACAAGGGAAAATCCTAGGACATATTGTCTCTAAGAATGGAATTTCAACGGATGAAGACAAAATTAAAGTAATTTTGGATTTACCAAGACCTAAAACTGCTAAAGAAGTTCAAGCATTTATGGGACATTGTGGTTACTATCGAAGATTCATACATATGTACGCCATAATTGCTAGACCTCTTTATGCATTATTGACTCTATTCAATTGGACCGAAGAATGCGAAAAAGCCTTTAATGAGTTAAAGAATCGATTGAGTTCAGCACCCATTCTTCGAGTCCCCAACTGGAATAAACCGTTTCACATTCATGTGGATGCTTCCAAGTTTGCCATTGGTTGCATCTTAGCTCAACCAGCTGACACAGGAAAATTAGACCACCCGATAGCCTATGCCAGTAGACAGTTAAATCAAGCGGAACGCAATTATACTACTACGGAGAGAGAAGGCCTAGGGATGGTATACGCAGTCAAGAAATTCAGACATTACTTACTGGCAAACAAATTCAAATTCTTCATTGATCATCAAGCCCTATTGTACCTAGTCAACAAGCCCTGTAATACAGGACGACTAGTACGATGGTTTTTATTGCTAATGGAATTTGATTTTGAGGTAATAGTCAAGAAAGGAAACACCCACATCAGAGCAGACCACTTATCTCGTATGACCCATGGAGAACCACCCATAGGAGTACCCGATGATCTGCCAGATACTTACCTTTTTAACCTGGAAGTATGTCCCCAGTGGGCAGAAAAATTGATCCCGATACTTACACATGGACCTAAAGATGGGATCATGCCAAACCAAACACAAGATCTCTGGAAGACTAAAAACCTTCACATCATTGCGGGAAGTTTGTACCACCAGGATTCAAGCGGATTACTAATGAGATGCGTGGAAGAAGAGGAACAAGAAATGTGGCTTCAAAAAGCACACATAAACCAATGGAACACTCATTTGAATGCAAATGGAATGTGGCAAACACTCAAGAGATTTGGCATATATTGGCCAACCATGCAACGAGATGCACATAACTATGTGTCAACCTGTCAAACCTGTCAAGAACAAGTCCCAGACGAGAACTCTACATTATGCTATTCTACAATAGCACCAAAGTGGAGCATGCCTCTAGTAAAGTTCTTGAAAACTCGAGAGTACCCTGACGGAGCTACCTTAGCAAGGAAGCGTGCTCTTGAAGAACAGAGTAAGGATTATGCCATCATAGGAAAACAACTCTTTAAACGCGGGAAAGATAATCAATTAAGAATGTGCATTCATGAAAATGAATATCTCTCTGTATTAGAGATGGCCCATACAGGAGCTGCAGGAGGACACTTCTCTGCAGACAAAACAGCAAAAATGATCCTCTTTGCTGGAATGTGGTGGCCAACTCTACATCAAGACGCCATAACATATGTGCAGCGGTGTGATACTTGTCAGCGAACGAAATATCCTATTAGAAGAGATGAGATGCCACTTAGACCCATGATGAGTGCTAGAGCTTTCACAAAGTGGGGAATAGACTTTATAGGACCAATTAGCCCACCTGCAAAAGGGTCACATGCCGAATACATAATTGTAGCCACAGATTACCTGACCAAATGGGTTGAAGCAAAAGCAACAACGAAAAATGACGCAAGAACTACAGCCAAGTTTCTCTTCGAGAATGTCTTCACTAGATTTGGACTACCTATAGAGATTGTGAGTGATAGAGGTACGCACTTTGTCAATGAAGTGATAGAAGCCTTATTGAATGAATTCTTAGTAATTCATAAGAAATCTGCTCCTTATCACCCACAAGCAAATGGACAAGCAGAAAGTTCAAATAAGATCTTGTGCACTGTTCTCACTAAAATTGTCAACAATGGTAGATCAGATTGGGATAAGCAGTTACACCATGCTTTATGGGCATTCCGAGTAGCCTATAAAACTGCAATAGGCACTACTCCTTTTAACTTAGTATATGGGCAAAATGCTATTTTACCAATTGATTTCTTGATTCCCACTCTTAGAGTTGCAACTACTTATGAGTGGACCGGACATGAACTATCAGCTCAATTGGACCAAATAGAAAAATTACACGAAACTAGGTTACAAGCAGTAGCAGGTATTTACGCTGCGAAAAGACGACAAAAAGCCTATTTTGATGCGCATATCAAGGACAAAAAATTGAAGGAAGGAGATTTGGTTCTGGTATACACTTTGAAACAACATGCTAAGAAGTTGCAAAAGAGAGGATATGGCCCATTAATCATTAATCGTATATCTACAGGTGGAGCCATCAGCTTAGCAACTCTAGATGGAGATGTGTTAACAAACTACATCAGTGGGTGTAGAGTAAAGAAATACCTAGAACCATTAACTGACGAAATTATGTCACGATTACTCAAAGGCAAAAATAGACGCATAGAAGAGGAGAGAATACGAGAAGAAGCGAGACAGGAAGCCCTAGAACGCATCAGAAAACGGAAAGAGTGGATGAGGGAAAGAGACGAGAGATATCGAGTAGGAGAAGAACTCATCCCAATGGCTAATTTTAGAGCCACTGAGAACTCAGGGCAACAAAGAAGACAACCATACTTGAATCTAGGAGCAGGACGAAAAGAGTACCACTTAGTGGATGCTCTCATAGACACAGGAGCAGCCATAAGCTGCATCAGATTTTCTTTGTCTCAGAGACTTAAAGAGGAGTTACGCCCATCGAAGGCACAGCTAATAGGAATAGGAGGAAAAATTACTCAATGCATAGGTGAGATAACCTTACCTTTACATATGGGGAACAACACTATGGAGCAGAGACTCTTAGTATGTCATGATCAGGATTTGCTCGAAGATGTTGTGTTAGGACAAGATTGGATTTATGAATATGAGGTAACCATTCAATTGGCCTTAGGATACATCTCAGCCAGAATAGGACCTCGTGAGGTATTTAGTTTGCTAGACGAACGACCACTCAAAGCCGCTAACATAGAGCCAGAAGTTCATTCCAATGAACAAATTCCTGATTGTCTGAACACTAGCACTATAGAAACCCCATCGTCAAGTACTTCTTGTGAGAATACCGTGAGCTCCGTGTGTGTTCCATCTTTGAGTATAGAGAGTCACAAGAGTGCACATGAACATGCAATCAAGCCCAGTGAAACACAATGCACAAGAGAGAATACTCCTTTGCAAGAATTGAAGTCTACACCTATGAAAGTATACCCTATTCCACATTCCACACTAGCTTGGATAAGAAAGGATCAAAAGAAGGCATATCTTCAACAACAGAAAAGTCTTCGACATCAGCGTGTCCAATCGAATAAGAAGACAAAGAATTTCGAACACTTCAGTCAACCACGACTCACTAGAATATGGATTCCAAAGAAAGTGATAACTGCACAACCTGAGCGAACACAAATATGGATCCCAAGGTCATGTACTCCAAGGACGACCATTCAAAACAATGAGCATCCTCAGAAGGGCAATCACCATCAACCTGGCCAACAGGCACACCAGCCAAGAAAGAAGACCTATTGGAAAAAGAAGGAGTCTGCAGTTGCAACACAAGGAAGACCGCAATTCCAAAAGCAGATAGAGCAAACGCACTATAAGGGAAGAATCACATTTATCAAGAAGGTTCCAAAGGAAATACATCCCCACCAAATGAAGCAGATTTGGGTGCCGAAGGATCCCGCAACTTGTATGCATAGAGCTACAAAATCCAATTGCACACATGAGGAGTTATCAAGTAATGAATACTATGCAACCTGCTGCAACAAAGATATCAATCCCAGAAGCACAGGTATTGGATAAAGTAGGCAAGTGGAAGACGATTCAATTCACACATGAATTGATCAATAAAGCTTTTGGATGGAGTCAGGAGGGCATTACTAACATTAAGGATGAATGCCACGACCCAAAGAAAAGATCATTCCTAGAGATCAACAGAATAGATATCGAAGATGCAGTCAGATTGGTGCATCAACATTTCTGTTTTCCTAGTATGCACAGGTACACTGCACCTCAAAAGATAGTAGTTCAGTTACTATCCCATGCCATGAGACAGATAGGCAACAAAGTAAATCTAACAGGTTATGTACAAGAACGATTATTTGAAGCCCAGAAGAAATGGGGCCAGAAGAAGTTCCTGAATGGTAGTTCAGCTTTAACCTTGCTGATATATGAAGCTTTGGATATGAAGAATTGTTTAAGGGAGATGCCAACCTCAGAAGGGCTGGCTAGATATGTTAAATCCGCCACAGTTCCCAAAAAGAAGAAAATTGCTACAGGCATTGAAGAGGCAGGAACCAGTTCTCAGCCAAGAATGAGAGGCACAAAAAGACTAAGAGAAGTCAAGCCAGATGAAGAAGGAGGACCTATGACAAAAAGAGTCCATGTACTTCCAAAAGTGACCCTTGCAGGACAGAAAAAAATCACGGAGGAAGAATTGACTAAAGCACTCGAAGAGACGCACAAATATACGGAGGGACAAGTCAACTTACCAGTGCAAGGACATCACTATCAGCAGTCACAACAGGAGTCAAAAACAAAAAGAAGACTCACTAAAGTTCACCGATACCGCGAAATCGGATTAGACAACTCCAGCTCATCAACTCAGGACAAAGAAGAAAAGGACACATCATTGTTGGATGTGGATATTCGAAGCGAATCCAAAGATGATGGGCAATGGACCGAATTAAATGAAGTGGGTTATGGTGAAGAACCAGAAGGCCTCAAGACGATAGATCAAGAAATAAAAGTGAATCAGAAAACCTCAAGCACAAAGACACATGAGGAGATTTCGAAAAAGGAGAATGAAGATAAGGATCTAGAAACGGAAGAACCATTCACGCCAATCAGGGTTGTAGCAGAACCTTCCCCAATGGATGTCACGTTTCAGGGGAGTGCTACTAAAAAGAAGGAAGCAAAAGGCGATGATGAGGAACCCAAGATACAACTGCAAGTTAGACAGCTGCACAACGAGACACTCCAGGTGGCAGAAGGCAAAGATGTGCAAACCGGAGAGACTCCAGAAATAGCAAAGACATGGCTGAATGTAGACATAGCTCAGCTCAAACCTGTTGTGCAAGATATGATTCGAACAGCTCTAGATACACAACAGTTAATGCTTGATGCTGATGAAGATTACGACCAAGCCATGCGAGACAAGAAGGAACTGGAAAGGGCAGGAGAACATCTTTCTGAAGAACTATCCAAGGTGCAAGCACAAGCTATGACAAAAGAAAAGGAACTTCAAGAGGTCAAATCACAAAACAAAATGCTAGAGCGGGAGCAGACAAAATTGAAAGACCAAGTCCAGGAATTAACAAAGAAATTAGAGATGAGTGAGACTGAGAAGACACGTCTTCAAGCACGCAGCAAAATCTTAGAGTCTCAGCTCAAAGCCAGTATGGAGGAAGCTGACAACATTCGACAACGAAATAAAGAATTAATGACAGCTCTTATTAGCGATCAACCATTGGCAATTGCTGATGACCCACAAAGAAATGACAAAAACCTGGAAGAGCAGATCACTAAATTACAAGACCAGCTCAGACAGGAGCAAGAGGTCATAACAGATTGGGAAAAGAGGTATATGGAGGACACGGCGGCCCGCCGAATGAAATGGAAAAAAGCAGAAAATAACTACCTGCGACAGTGCAAGGAAGACACAGAGCACATGAACATTGTGGCCCAAGAATTAATGAAACATCAAGCAACTATTGCTAAGGCCGAAGAGGAAAACAAACAAAAAGATGATTTAATCAAACAGCTTCAGGAGCAATTAGAGCAGCGAGCACAACAGGGGACACCAGTAGTTCCGCCAGGGACATCGGCTACTGTGGAGGAAGAGAACTGAGCAGACCAGAAAGGGCACTACTGGTGTCCCAGCTTACTGCGGAATTTGAAGATCAAATCATCAAATTAATGAAAGAGGCTCAAATCGACAGCAAGCAACTTGAGCAAATACTAAGGCCATTCAATGTACCATACGGGCTTTTAAAGGAACAAACTAGGCATTACATAAAGCATACGACAAATAAGGAACCTGATCACAATCTCCATTTTCGGTATGATACTTTTAACTATACTCAAGTAGAGTTTGAGGCAGCAGATCCAATTTGGAGAAGAAAGCTCTTGGAAAAGCACCCTACACTATGGGTACAGTGGGAAGCATCCCCGTATGAGCTTCAAGTAAACCCATCATTTTGCCCACTACCCCGTCGAAGAGCATGGACGCAATTTTGGGAAGGCCAGCGACAAGGTAGCATTAATAACCAATGGCTAAATTATCCGCTATTACCTAGCCCACCACACAACTACCTACCGACAGAGGGATACATGGTCAAAACCATGGAATTTTGGCTTGCAAGATATGCTACCGTCCCAGACCTAGCAGTCAAAATGACAAATAAAATATTTAGCATGTTCCTTACAGTAATTAAAGTGTTCCAACATGCACAGTATACATTTTTGAATTTCATCGGCATTACGCAGGGATCGGAGGCTTTAATTTTTGATTTATCTACTATTCCCAGTCGGTTAACCATTATGGCATATTTTTCTCGTCTCATGTTTTTGCCATCGATATATATGCAGACTTTTGAAGAAGCATTCTTTACGGGCTTCTTTGAAATGGATTCAGAAATTTTTATTAAAATGACCTCCAATTTGAATGCACGACTGGTGGCCTACGAAATAAGTTTCTTTGCTGACCATAGACAGGCACCAGAGGACGGAGTAAAGTCTCGGCAATGGAAGGAGTTCATGCTATGTCACGCTAATCTGCTCAATCAAAGAGAGCAACAAGCCATTCAAACCTATACACGTCGCCACAAAAAGCCAGTCGGGGACGACAGAGTCCAGGAGGGGGGCAGTGTTGAGGGAGAATCGAGTAAGAAAAAGAAAAGAAGAAAACAACGAAAGAAACAGCTTCACTAAAAGGCAAGATTTGAAGATACATCTCTGCAGGAAG
Organism: Ceratopteris richardii; assembly: GCA_020310875.1. Taxonomy (NCBI): domain Eukaryota; kingdom Viridiplantae; phylum Streptophyta; class Polypodiopsida; order Polypodiales; family Pteridaceae; genus Ceratopteris; species Ceratopteris richardii. Next base: position 24,896,009 of record CM035414.1, on the reverse strand, counting down.
CCCCGCAGGGGCGCACACACCAAGGAAAAGCACGCAGCTAAAAGGAGGAATCAGGGCCAACAAGTATCACATTTGTGGGTGCTTCAACCTCTTGAGTTACAGAGGATTCAGATCAAGGCTTACGAGCTACATCCGCATATGTGCATTAATGGCGTGCGTGGCAAACCAAATCAATCGGCTTGGAGTAATGCAACCAGGTCCAGTGTGTGCAACCAGGATAAATCAGAGCGCCTCTAAAACGTAATGCAAGATCAAGAATCAGGCAACACAGACCACTGGACGCGTGCACGAAGCAAAGTCTGTCAAGGGACGACAGAGACGAAGAGGGGGAGAGTGTTGCAGAGCCAAAGAGCGCACAAAGCAGAGAAAACAAACGGGCCCCAAAATTTTTCCGATTTGGACTACACATTTTTGTATCATATTCATTCTTGTAATATATTTCCCGTTGTAAAGGCACTAGAGGAGTCCTCTAGATGCATCCCCACAGAAAAGTAGAGAATACCCATGTACAATAGTAGGAAATTAGTCTCTTAGTGAATAAAGTGCCGGTCACTTGTGTGAAAGGACCATTTTTAGGGCACTAGTATATAAGTCAAATGTGACTCTTTGTAAAGAACTTTTTGCCATTGTGAGAATAGAGAGCACAGAAATTCGAATTTGTGACTTCTTCCCTCCTTATCTTCTTCTTCGTGAGCTTGTATGCATGTGTATTGCTTGGAAAGAGTGCTTGTGAGTGTTGTCTATCCTTGAGAGTGTTCCTTTGCTGTAGGAAAGGTGTGTGCGAAGTGTAGGAAGTGCTGAAGTGTGGGAAAGTATTTCCGCGACTCAGTATTTCGCTCATAACTTGAAGTAGAAGCGTCGGAATTGAGTGAAACCACTGCCATTGGATGCGTCTTCTTGAGAGCTTCGAAACGCATATGCTATTCGCTATATTTGGAGTTCGGAGCTGGGAGAAAAGTCCAAAATACTGACGGCTGCTGCACCAAGTATCGTTTCGCCTTGACCAACAGTTGGAGCTTGTTTGGATAAGTCTTTGCCTCATTTACATTCTTTGAGTAGTTCATTTGCATTGACCATTACATGATTGCATGTCCTCATACACTCGGCTAGGTTTGTATACTCTTTGGATTGATATTTAAAAGCGTGTATCCCCACTATATGCACTTGTGAGGGGATTGAGGTATAGTCTCTTTCTCCGCAAGTCCCTAAGTTGATACTTAGGTCAACACACACCAATTTGATGTCTGGCATCGAATTCTTTCTGAAAGTCGATGCTAAGTTGAAAACTTTTATTTTTAGACAGGCACTTTTACTAAAATAGGCAAGATTTCCTATTTTGGCAGTCAGACATAGTCATCTTGTGAAGGTCATAGCTAGGTGTATAGTGCAAAGTTTTTAACAACTAATAGCTTGTTGGAAATCTCTTCTCTTCTACTTTAATCCACCAAAAGGTCTTGGAAAAATAGTATTTGTGCTAAGAGAAATAAGCAAAACATTGAAGGTATGTCATTTCAATGATTGGAAATTTCTAAAGAAGCAAAGTTCTCAATTTGAGCAATCATTTCTCAAAGTTTGAAGAAGCATTGAGTTAATGGTGACCATAGAGGTTATCTAGTGTCACATTAATTCATTTCTTGTGATGTTTCATACATCAACAGAGATGGAGGAAACACATGTCTTCCCATCACACTCAATGGATACATGACCAAAGCGATTTTAGACACAGGAGTGGGAGTAGGAATAGCCACTAAAGAGATATGGGAGAAATGGTGAAAACCAGCCCTATGACCCACCCAAATGAAACTCCAATTGGCAGATGGTCATGTTCAAAGATCAATAGGGATCTTAAAAAAGATAATGCTAACCACATGTGGAGTAGAATTTGAGCATGCCCTAGCAATATGTCAATTTAGAAAAGCAAAAAATTATGAAATGATTCTAGGATGACCCTTCATGAGACAATTAAGAGTAGTACAAGATTGGGGAAGAGAGGTGTTGTACCTCCAACATTAGGGAGCCACCACAAAATTAAACATGCATACGTTCGCATACAGAGATGTGCCTCCCTTGTAGTGGAACCATGTCCATAGAGAGGAAGATGATGTGTCCATTCATATTGCTAGATTGAGTAATCAATCCTGGATGGATGAGGATGCTCAACTATGGATGTGCAAAGAAGCCAAACAAGAAGAAAGAAAAGCACAGTTGTGGCCGATAGGACATGAAAACTATAGAAGTATAGAAGACCTAGCATACATGCCACAAATATTTCCCAATGAAGCATTCAAACCTCACGGATGGATGGAAATATTAGCCATGTTAGATGTTTGCATAAATGTGAGAGTTTTGACTATGACTGAATGCATTGACAAAGAAGGGTATGATGTAAGCTTATACATGGTAGTCCTTCAAGAAGTAGAAGCTAGAGAAATATTAGAACAAAAATGGAGATAGGACTACAAAAGCATCCAAATGGAGCCTGAAATTGAATCAAAAGAGCAATACTCGAAGCAAAATCAAGAAGAAGACCAAAAAGAACCTAGAGTATTGGTCATACAAAGGTATCAAGAAGGATATAAGGAGGAGGAAGTTCAAGATTAGGAAGATCAACACCTTGACCAATTCAAAGTACCAGAAGATTTTAAGCGATATGAAGTGGAGGAAAGAAAAATAGCTATTCAAATGCCAAAGAGAGAAGCTCAAGAAGGAGAAGCATATGACAATAAGGAACAAACAAAGAAGGTTATAGCAACCATGGAAGGAGAGGAAGAGAGATGTACATACATAGGAAAGGATGTACCTGTAGAAGAAGAGCAAGACTTAATCGAGTTGATTCAGGAATATAGAGATGTCTTTGCATGGACATACAAAGACCTTAAGGGAGTAGACCCCTCCATGTATTCTCATTGATTCCCTATGAGGTAGTGCCTAAGAAAAATGGGAAACTCAAGGTGTGTATTAATTTGAAAAAGTTAATGTAGCTATGATTTGGGATAGTTATCCATTACCCATAACTAAGCAGCTCTTGGAAAGAGTACCAGGCAAGGAAGACTATAGTTTTTTGGATGGATTCTTTGATTACAACCAGGTAGCAATTGCTACAGAGGACCAACAAAAAATTGCATTTGCCACTGAATCGGGAGTGTATGCCTTTCCAATCATGCCATTTGGATTGACCAACACCCCTGCAGCCTTCCAGAGGTTACGAAAGATATTCAAGAAGTGTAGACAATACAGAGTGTGCTTAAATCTTGAAAAATGTGTATTTATGGTGAGACAACGTAAAATTTTGGGACATATTGAAATGGCATTTTGATAGATTAGATAAAATTAAAGTAATCTTAGACTCACCTAGACCAAGGAATGCCAAATAAGTACAAGCCTTTATGGGACATTCTGGATATTATCGACAATTCATTCACATGTACATCATAATCGCAAAGCCTTTATATGGGTTGTTGACACAATTTACATGGACAGAAGACTGTGAAAAGGCTTTTAATGAGTTGAAGAAAAGATTAAGTTCAGCACCCATTTTGAAAGTACCCAATTGGAATAAGCCATTCCATATTCATGTGGACGCATCCAACTTTGAGATTGGATGTATATTAGCACAACCTACGGATGAACGAAAATTAGATCACCCAATAGCATACGCGAGTAGACAACTAAATCAAGCAAAAAGAAATTATATGACCACCAAATGAGAAGGCTTAGGAATGGCATATGCAATTTAAAAATTCAAACATTACCTCTTAGCCAATAAATTTAAGTTCTTTATTGATCAGCAAACTATGTTGTACTTGTTCAATAAACCTTGTAACACACGAAGGCTAGTGAGATGGTTTCTACTACTGATGGAATTCAACTTCAAAGTAGTAGTAGTGAAAAAGGGAAACACTCATGTAAGAGCGGACCACCTATCGAGAATGATGCATGGAGAACCACCCACAGTAGTAGCAGATGATCTACCTGACACATACTTGTTCAACTTGGAAGTGTGTCCGAAATGGGCAAAAAATTGATCCCAGTTCTCACCCATGGACCACATCATAGCATCGATGAGAACAACAAGAAGGAATTCTTGCAATCACCAAACCTGCATATTGTTGTAGGTACTTTGTATTTTAAAGATATCAATGGAGTGTTGCTCAGGTGTGTAGAAGATGAGGAAGGTAAGAGTTCATTAGCACAAGCCCATGTGAACAAGTGGAGAAGGCACAAGGGTGTTCATGGAACAACCAGAGATTTGAAAAGGTTAGGCATGTATTGTCTAGATATGCAAAAGGACGTGCATGAACACATCATTGACTACAAAGAATGTAAGGAAAATCTACTCGATGAATTTTCCTCCTTATGTTAATCGACCATAGCCTCTGAACGGAGCAAGGGGTAAGTAAATTTTTTGAGATCGCAATCTTACCCAGAGGGAGACAACCTAGCCAGAAGACAACTATTCAAAGGAGGAAAGGATAATCAATTACAATTGTGTCCATGAAGGAGAATACTTACCAATCTTAGACATGGCTCATGCAGGCATAGTAGGAGGACATTTTTATTCAATAAGACTCTCAAAATGATTCTCTTTGCTGGCCTATGGTGTCCAACCTTACACATTGAAAGAACTTGGAGAAGCTTGTAGGAGGTAGAAAAGTGAGTTGCAAACTGATGAAATTTGTTCCAATCAATCAGCACAAGACTAGCCCTTGAGCTTATGGAGACTCAAATAGACCTTATAGGCATGCGATAAGTGTAATAAGATGCACTATTTACTTTGGAGCATCAAGTCGAAAGATTCGGTACAAAATAGATAGGTTTGTGTATTGATTAGCTCAAAAAACTTACTATCTTTAGATGAGACAATGAACTTCAAATGCTCATAGCGACCAGCGTGATTACAGTTAGAAAAAATCCTTTTATGGGAGTGATAAATATAGTGTTGAGTGTATATAATGCACAAGATTATGAGGAATAACCAAAATATGCTTTTTGGAATTAATCAGACACTCAACAATGGTACCTCCTATTTTTCAGGAATACACAAAGATTGACCACAAGACAAAAAAATTTGAGATTTCTCCTAATTTACTAAACCAAAGGCTTTAAAAATAAACTAGGCATGAATGCCTTTCCAATGCTTCCCCTTTTATCCAATATGGAGCTCTTTAAAGAGAACAACAGCCTCTCCAAGCTTATTGTTGTTGAAGAAGATGATGCAAAAAAATGAAGGAGCAAGACAATGATGGCCATGAGTGTATGTATATTGCTTCCATGTATTGTACAAGTGATTTGAAGTCTTTATATAGACTTATGAAGTGCTCTATGACTTCTACAAGTGGATTTTGAATTAAATGAAGGCAATAAAGGTTGTTGGAGGGAATCAATTCACTTTCCTAGAATCTAGGAAAAGTGAAGATCTAGTTTGATCTACTTTTACGTGATTGATTGATTGATTAATTACAACTCAACCACCACAAATTTGTGGAATTTTGGATCTCTTTTTATCCTTTTACATGTGTAAATCTCTAGGCTTTTGCAATGGTAAAAGATCCATAAAAAATCTTTTTAGAAAATACAATAAATGAGCATGAGTAAAAGAACTCTCCAACGGATATTCTTTCGATGTAATCCAATCCATAGCCTTTGATGTATATCAAATCCACTTCAATCATAGTGTAAGCTCAATGTTCCAATATCTCCCCCTCAAGCTAAAGTATTATTGAGTCTTCATTCTCTAATAGGTTGAATACCTGCCGTAGCTTTGAATCTACAAAGCTTTATTCCATCCAGTGCCTTCATCATCATATCTGCTACTTTCTTTTTAGTTGGAACAAAAGAAATGTCAATCTCTTTTTCCATGAGCTTCTCCCTGATGAATTGGTAATGAACCTCCATGTGTTTGGTTCTTGCATGGAGAATAGGGTTTGTTGCTAGATGCATGGAACTTACATTATCTCCAAATATGTGAGCTTTGGAACTGAAAAGTCCCAAATCTATATACAATGATTTTAACCATATTGCCTCTTGAGTTGCTATGGTCAAACCTCTATACTTGCTTTAGTTGAGGATAAAACAATTGTTGTTTGCTTCTTGGAACTCCATGACGCTAGCTTTGAGCCTGCAAATGATAAATAACCAGAGGAACTTCTTCTATAATCCTTAGCTCCTACCCAATCTGCATCTGAATAGATTATGATATCCAAATATGAAGAGTAAGGATAGAATATACCTTCATTGATTGTACCTTTGAGATACTTAAGTACTCTCTTACTTTCATCCATGTGTGGTCTTCTTGGAGATTGCATGAATTGACTAAGCACTCCCACACTACATGATATGTCTGCCTTTGTATGAGTAGCGATTATCAAGCTACCTACCAACCTTTGATATTCTTTAATGTATTCAATTTTCTCACCTTCATAAACATTAAGTTTATGATTCATCTCTAAAGGTCTATCTACAGGTTTAGTTTTGTCCATTTTGAACTTAAGAAGTAGATTCTGAATGTATCTCCTCTGAGTCAAATACATTCCTTGATCAGTATATCACCTACATACCTAAGAAATATGTGAGCTCACCTAAGTCATTGATTTTGAACTCCTCTTGCATGTGTCTCTTGATCCTTTGAATGCCATTTAGAGTATCACTTGTCACAATAATATCATCTATGTATACGCATAGATAGATAACCTCATTGTGATCCCTTTTGATGAATAGAGAAGGATTTGAGTTGCTAGGTTTGAACCCTTGATTTTGAAGGTATGTAACCAACCTATAATTCCAAGCTCTAGGAGCTTGTTTCAATCCATACAATGCCTTCTTAAGTCTTCAAACATAAGATGCATGATTAGGGTTTTCAAAACCTAGTGGTTGTGACATGTATACCTCTTCACTTATCCACCCATTTAGAAATGCATTTTTTACATCAAGTTGGAGGAGTCTCCAATTTCTTGCAATAGCTACACTTATCAATGTTCTGATTGTATTCATCTTTGTGACTGGTGAGAGTGTTTCCTCATAGTCTATACCATGAGGTTGTGAACATCCTTTGCAAAATAATCTTGCCTTGTACGTGCAAACTGATCCATCTGATTTTCTTTTAACTTTATATACCCATCTACAACTAATTACCTTTTGATTCGATGACATTGGATCCAAATCCCAAGTGTCTATCTCCTTCAATGCATCTATTTCTTATTTCATGGCCTTTTCCCAATTAGGGTTTCCCTTTGCCTCTTCATAGGTTGAGGGTTCCTCCAAAATTGATTCCTTTTCCAAGTACATTGAATGCTTTGTAACAAATGTGGAATCATATCCATACCTTTCTGGTTTTTTCTTCTCTCTTTTCATCTTCTAGGAGCTTTCTTAGAGCATTCTTTGCACTCGTGCATCTTTGTTTTGCCTCTTGACTTCCATAGCTTCTAATCCTTTTCCCTTTCATCTTGGTCATCATATGTATCACTTCTTGGATCCTGAACTTGTGTATCATGCTCGCTTCCTAATTCAAGAGAATCAGAATCAAGATCATATGGTAGAGTTACCTTTTGTTTGTCTTCATCATACCAAGACCTGTGTTCTTCAAACACAACATCTTTACTTGTAGTGAATTGCTTGCTTGAAGGATTGTTGAACCTGTAACCCATCTGAGTTGAGTCATAGCCAATAAACACTACCTCTTTTGCCCTTTCATCTAGCTTACCTCTTATTTCTGATGGTACATGAACATAAGCTAAACAACCAAACACATTGCAATGTCCAAGACTAGGTTTTCTTCCATGCCATGCTTCATAAGGATTCATACCTTGAAGCGATTTGGATGGTAGTCTATTGACAAGGTACACAGCAGTTGAAATAGCTTCTGCCCATAGATAATGTGGCAATCTCTTCTCTTCAAGCATTATTCTAGCTGATCCAACCAATGTCTTGTTTCTCTTCTCTGCAATTCCATTCAATTGAGGAGAGTACCTAGTGGTCACTTCCCTTTTGATACCTTTATCCTGTAAGAACTCATCAAACTCTTTGGAGAAGTGTTTGCCCCCTCCATCAGATCTAAGCTTCTTGAGTGATCTACCTGTATGATTCTCCACATGTGCTAGAAACTTTTTGAAGCAATCAAACACTTCATTTTTACTCTTGATAAAGTATAGAATATTCCATCTACTATGGTCATCAATAAATGAGACATAATAACTTGATCCTGCAAATGAAGGTTCTTGACTTGGTCCCCATACATCTGTATGTACTAAGTCCAATAAGTTGTTGTGGATGTAGCCTTTGTGGTTGAATGGTTGTCTTTATGCCTTTCCAATCTGACATGCATCACACCGATTGATCATGTGTTGCTTTGATATGTTTGGTAGTCCAAGAACACTTTGATACCTGCATATATCCTTCAAGGTTCTTTTTATTCACATGAGCAAGTCTCTTATGCCAGACTTCAAGTTCACTTAGGGTTTGAGGCCCAAAAGTGAATAGAGCTATGTTCCTGGTTTCTCCTACTTCAAAAGTAAAGAGTCTACCATGCATCTCACCTCGCTATCTTCTTGAAGCCTTGACATGGATCTTCTGCAAAAGCTCCATGTTGGGTGAACCTAACTTGCAAGCCTTTTTCAATATTTGGCCTACACTTATTAGGTTTTTAGTGATAGTGGGTACATAGAGAAGCTTATTTAGAATGTTTGTCCTACCATTGGAAGCTTTGACATTACCAATCTTCTCCACATTGTGCTTAGTATCATCCCATATTTGTACTTCATGTCTATGCTTTGGACTTTCCAAATCAGATAGAAGAGTAATGTTGCCTACAACATGATTTGAACATCCTGAATCTATGTAGAACAAATGATCATCTTCTTTACCTTCTTTGTGGCTTAGATTCATAATAAGTAATGAGTCTTCATGTGGTTGATCTTCTTAATAATTATTGAACTCCCTTCTATTATAGCCTCTATTGTTATTGTTGAAGCTATGTCCACCTCTGCCTCTATTGTTGCCATATCCACCTCTTCCACTTCCTTTTTGGGTCGTCCCATTGAACCAACAATTTTGAGTGGTGTGGTTGTTCTTATCGTAGATGGCACAAGGTTGAACATTCTGACCTTTCGCTTTGTCATGCTTTGGTCCTTTCTTCTTCCCTTTCCACTTGCTCTTGCTTTCCAAGTTGGCTTGGGAAGTCTCCTCTTCATCTTCTTCCTTCTTCTTGCCTTTCAGCTTCTTATCCTTCTTATCTGCATATAGAGCATTAGTTGAATTACCATGATAGGAGTTACCTTCCTTTATGCCATGGTAAAGGACTTCCATTGCTTATCACTTTGAATCACATTGAGAATTTTCCTCATGATAGTCTCTTCTTCAATCAGCTCTCCAATAGATGCTAATTGATCTGCAACCTCCTTGACCTTGGTAACAAACTCGTTCCAAAGATGATTCTTTCTTGCTTTGGTACTAGTAGAAAAGAAAGTGTCGAGGGCATCCCAAGTCTCTTGAGGTGTCTTGCATCCTCTAGCATGTGGTTATAGAAAGTTAGAGATAGATTCTAGTATGTACGACCTTGCTTGAATCACCTGCTAACATTCCATAAAGATTTCTACCTTGCAAATAGGCCTCCATTCTTATTTGCCAAGCCACATAGTTGTGTCAATCAAGCTTCCCAATCATTGAGGGAAATGCATCACGCATCTTGATCTAGCTCTGATACCACTGAAAGAACTTGGAGAAGCTTGTAAGAGGTAGAAAAATGAGTTGTGAAGTGACAAAGTTTGTCTAGCCAACTGGCACAAGACCAGACCTTGAGCTTATGGATACTCAAATAGACCTTATATGCATGCAATACGTGCAATAAAATGCACTATGTACTTTAGAACATCAAGGAGAAAGAGATGATACAAAACAAATAGGTTTGTGCATTGTCTAGCTCAAAAAACTTACTATCTTTGGATGATACAATGAACTTCAAATGCTCATAGCAACCAGCATGATTATAATTATAAACAAATCCTTTTATGGGATTGATATACATAGGGTTGAGTGTATATAATGCACAAGATTATAAGGATTAAGAAAAATATGCTTTTAGAATGAATTAGACACTCAACAATGGTACCTCCTATTTTTCAGGAATATTGAGATTGACCCCAAGACACAAAAACTGATATTTTCCCTCATTTACTGTACCAAAGTCTTTGAAAATTCATAGGAATAAAATATACACTAATATTTTCCAATGCATCCTCTTTTATGCAATTTGGAGCTCTTTAGAGAGAGAAGCAACCTCTACAAGCTTACTATTGTTGAAGAAGATGATGCAGAAAAATGAAGGAGCAAGACAATGATGGCCACAAATGTATGTATATTGCTTCCATGTATTGTACAAGTGATTTGAAGTCTCTATATAGACGTATTAAGTTCTGCACAACTTCTACAAGTGGATTTTGAATTCAATTGAAGGTGTTAAATGTTGTTCGAGGGAATCAATTCACTTTCCTACAATCTAGGAAAAGTGAAGATCTAGTTTGATCTACTTTTAGGTGATTGATTGATTGATCATAGCCCAACCACCACAAATTCATGGAATTTGGGATCTCTTTTTATCCTTTTACATGTGTAAGGCTCTAGGATTTTGCAATGGTAAAAGATTCATAAAAAATCACTTTAAAAAATACAATAAATGAGCATGAGTAAAAGAACTCTCCAGCGGATATTCTTTTGATGTAATCCAAGCCATAGCCTTTGATGTAGATCAAATCCACCTCAAGAATAGTGTAATATTGATGTTCCAACACACGTGGATGTCAAAACTTACATATGAAGTTGTGAAGTATGTCAATGAACAAAGATCATGAACCTTTTTGTAGGGTGTAGATGAATGAGAAGGAGAACAATCATTGTACAAGGTTTTCATTGTGAGTGCATGCACAAGTTCATCTAGATTTGAGATTCTAGGTATCTTGTTTTCCATTGTTTTATAAGTTTTTTTTCTATGAGACTAAAGACTTCCTTATGATCTATTTTAGCCGATATGTATCCTTGGGCAAGGTGGATATTGACTTCATATTCAAATATCCAATCCTAGCCTAAGACGAGGTCTTCTAGGATGTCTCTATCCTTGCAAATTAAGAATCTTTGGTTCATGGTGGTGTTTCCAAGATGCAAGGACATTGAAATCTCTCCCTGACACTCAATGGTGTTTCCTTCAATTCGTATCATGTATGACTTTGTTGGTTTAATTTTTTCCTTCACCTTCTTTGCTAAAGAGGTTTTGATGCAACTTAATGTATCTCTTGCGTCAATTAATGCATCTACTAGTTGGTAGTCATCGATACCAATAACTAGGTTCAAATATGGTCTTTTGATAAGATTGCCTAGTGTATCAGTTTAATCCGCTTGATAGTTTGCCATGGGGATAGGTTCTTCTCCTTGTACATATCTTTCCATTGTCATATCCACTCTTTCCGTTTTCATATGCATTCTAGCGCTTCTATTCGGGCTTCTTCCCTTATTCTTTGTTCTTCTTTTTTTTTGTTTTGTGATCCTAAAAGTCTCCCGAACATCTTGTCTGTTAATGGTTCCATGTACCTCTTGACTCTACCGCCACTCATGTAATTTGATAGTACATCTCCATCTAGTGTAGCCAAATTACTTGCTCCACTAGTTGAAATTCAATTTATCACATATCCTCGTTGTTGTAGTTTCTTTGCATGTTGTTTAACTGTATACACTAGCACTAGATCTCCTTCTTTCAATCCCTTGTCTTTAATGTGGGCATCGTAATAGGCCTTTGTCTTCTTTTTGCAGCATAAATACCTACTACTGCTTGTAACCTAGTCTCATGCAAATTCTCCATTTGATCTAATTTTCTAGATAATTCATGTCCCTTCCATTCATATTGTTGGGAAACTCTTAATGTGGCGACTAAAAAGTCAATTGGTAGTATTGTGTTCTATCCATAAACTAGATTGAAAGGGGTAGTTCCAATAGGAGTCTTGTACGCTAGTCAAAAGGTGCAAATTGCATGATGCAATTGTTTGTCCCAATCAGACATTCCATTGTTAACTATCTTTGTTAAGACTGTGCAGAACACCTTATTGGAACTCTCAGCTTGTCCATTGGCTTGAGGATGATATGGAGCTGATTTCTTATGGATTACCAGAAATTCATGCATCAGAGACTCAATGACGTCATTGATGAAGTGTGTTCCCTTATCACTAATGATTTCAATTGGAAGCCCAAAGCGAGTGAATATATTTTTGAACAAAAAATTGTTCATGGTTTGGAGATCATTTTCCTAGTTGCTTTGGATTCTACCCATTTTGTCAAATAATATGTGGCCACGATAATATATTCGGCATGTGACTCTTTTGTTGGGGGGTTTATTGGTCCTATGAAATCAATACCCCATTTTGGCACTAATCATTGGTCTCAGGGGCATGTCAGCTCGTCTTCTAGTTCTTCCAAAGAGAGTGAACCTGAGCGATTGAGTGAGAATAGCCCCCTTTGAGGAACCAGCAAGGAAAGCAGGCAATCAGTGATCTTATCAACCACAAGGACACCACAAAGCCCAAGCATAAGACAAGAATGGATTAGGAAAGACTAACTAGAACAATACAAACAGTAAAAGATGATCCACTCATGTCAACATTCAACAGCACCAGAAGATCACAATGATCCGCTAATACAAAAATAGGAATATAAGATTTTACAAGTATGGATTCTGACAAAACTGACGGAAGTTCAACAATCACAATGAGTAATCTTGATTCAAAAGTAATCTTGATTCAAAAAAAAATCCAGGAACAAGCCAAACAAGAGATCAAAAAGTTAGGTAAAGTGACACAGCAGTATACCCACAACTTCAACAAGGTACCAAAGGAAAAGAAACAACGACGAATTACTAAAAAGCAAAAACCTCGAAACAAGGATAAAGCCGTATGGAGGATTGCATTGAAGAACTTGCCCATGACAATGCAACAAAACAAGACATGAAAAAAAACAGACAACAACATTGAGGTGGAGACGAAAGGAGCCACAAGGAGTGCACCAAGAAAATCACTCAAATTTGACCTGCACCCATGCTGAGTCAAATGCATCCCAAGTATGAAATATGGATCCATCTTACAAGGCCATGCATTCTGCAGTAGTGCACATCTTCTATATAGGAATAGGACTTAGCTTGTACCATAATAGACCAAATAAAACTATTGGACATCAATAATTACTTCGACTATACACTAACATTTATGTTTTCTTTTAGCCATGAAAAATAAGAAAATGAAAAAATAAAAGGTCAAGTATCACACTCTACTCAAATTAGCAAGGGGGAATCTTGTTCACAAGAAACAAGGAGTCACTGCACACGACTAGAGTGGAGGCAATTTTTCATATTTGAAACTAATTCTCAATTGCGTTACAAGTGCAGATTGCTTCCGAGGACTCCAAAGCAATAGTGCAAGAAGAAATACTAGAATTTCCACTAAAAAGTGTAACTAAGGCAAAAGGGAATAGGTTTTGTGAAGATCAACCTATCGGAGAATATGTATTCTTAGTCAGCATAAAAATCATGGACAGGGATAATTAGTTCCCTATAATGTCACAAGATTTTTGGATACTCCACACAATTCCATCAACCTTGGATGTCTTGACAAAAGAAAGCATCAATAAATATTTTGCTTTACCAATTTATAAGACAGATTTTGAAAGATGCACTCAGGTGATGAACACTCTGCATCCGGCATTGGATATGCCCACAGTATCAGAAGCAAAAGTACTAGATTTATAAGGGAACTGGATCACGATTATTTTCACACACAAGTTGATTAAAGAAGCATTTGAATGGACTAAAGATGGTGTCACAGATCTTAAAGAAGAAAGCCATGAAGCAAAAAAGAGAACATTTTTAGACATCAGTAGGGTTGACATTGAAGAAGTGGCTCGTTTGGTGCACCGGCATTTTTTCTTTCCTAATATGCATCAGTATACAGCACCATAGAAAATAGTAGTTCAACTATTGTCCCATGCAATCAAGCAAGTGGGCAACCAGATAAATCTCATACCCTATGTTCAAGAACACTTATTTGAATCCAAGAAACAATGGGACCACAAAAATTTTCTCAATGGAAGTGTGGCATTAACGATACTTATCTATCATGCATTGAACATCCGAGAATATCCACGAGAAATTCCTTCAATAGTTCAAATGGCAAAAGACGCTATTGTCCCTAGAAAGAGAAAAAGTGTGACTATCGTAGAAGAAGCAAGGACAAGCTCAAAGACTTTAATGTGAGTAGCAAAGCAATCGCAAGAAGAACTTAAAGAAGAAGCAACTCCAATGTCAAAGAGGATACATGTGCTCCCAAGAATGCCATTGGAAAATCTAACACTCATTACTGAGGATGAATTACAAGAAGCATTATTACAAACTCATGAGTATATGGGAGGACAAGCAAATTTATCAGTGCAAGGTCATCATTACAATCAATCCAGTGAGGCATATCACAATCAACCAAGAAAAAGATTAACAAAATTACATAGATATAGAGAATTAGGGTTAATTAATTCAAGTTCATCATTCGAGTCCAAAGAAGACAACGACCAGTACACCATGAATATGGATGTCCACACCAAAATAAATGATGAGGGAGGATGGGAGGAACTTAATCAACTAGTAGATCAACAAGAAGTAGCAAGCAAGGAACAAAATGAAGAAAGATCTAATCAACTCGAACAAGAACAGGTGATTAGCCAACAAGAGGAAAGTGTGTATATATTCAAATGAATGAAGCAATGAAGATTCAATTTATAGAAATTATCTTGGACAATCAAAAGGCAATCAAGCACCCCAAGGAAGAACCACCAGAAGAAGAATTTCTTTAACAGGAACCGATTGCACCAATCAGGGTGGTCGTAGAACCGTCACCTATGGATGTGACAATTCAAGGTGGCTCATCAAAGCCAAACACAACACACGAGGATGAACAACAGCCTTCACATCCGACAACCATGTAATGAAACATTACATATTGACAAAGGAAAAGATGTAAAAACTGGTGAAGAATCGATCATACCACAAAAATGGTTGAACGTGGACATGGCCCAACTTAAACCGGTAGTAAAACATATGATACAAATGGCCATGGACACATAACAATAGTTAATGGAAGCAGATAAGGATTATGTCCCAAGCACTAGTCAAAAGGAATAGATTCAAGATCTTAAGTAAAGAACTGTATATGCAAGTACTACAATCTCAACAAGTACTAGCAAGGAAAGAGGACGACCTCAAAGACGCAATGGAGAAGTGCAATAGACTCACTAAAGAAAACAGGCAATTGCAAGGTCAACTACAAGTGGTCACTCTAAAATTTGAGACAAATGAAGTAGAAAAGATACGCCTGCTAAACCAAGCACAATTCTAGAAACACAAATTAGGATATACATGAACGAGGCAGACACACTTAGAAATAGAAATAAAGAATTAATGACTTTGATCTTGCTCAATCAACCAATAGAGGTATCAGAAGAAACACAAAAAGATATAGTGGAGCTTGAGGCACAACTAACAAAATATGCGAAATAGCTAAAGCAGGAACAGGAATTACGTGAGCAATGGAAGAAAACATATATGCATGATACAAATGAATTGAGAGAAATAAATGGAAGGCAGCAAAATTCGAGATTTTCAAACAGTGCACAGAGGACGTAGATCAATTAGCTATACTTGGTGAATGCTTCATCAAAAGTAGCAAAGCATTTATAGTAGCCAAGAAACAAATAACCCGATCAAGACGCAATCATCAAAAGCTTACAGGGTCAATTAGAAAAGCATGGAACTATGGGGACACCAGTAGTTCCAAGCTCTCAAGCGGCTACTGTGGAGACTGAGAAATAAGCCAAAGAGAGCGGACCCTGGGAGTGTCCCAACTTACAGCACAGTTCAAGGATACAGTAATAAAGGTGATGAAAGAAGCAAAAATCAAAAGTAAAAACCTAGATCAAATCATCAAACCATTCAATATCCCATACGGTTTACTCAAAGAAGAAACGAGACACTATATCAAAAGAACTACGCAGAAAGAACCAGACCAGCAGCTCAACTTCAGGGCTGGTACATTTTTGCACACATAACAGGAATTCAATAAGGCTGATCCAATATGGAGGCAAAAAGTATTGGAGAAAAACCCTACATTGCAGGTGCATTAGGAAGATGTACCATATCTACTTCAAGTAAATCCATCTTTTTGCCATGTGCCATGAAGAAGACCATGGATAAAATTTTGGGAGGCACAGGGATTAGGTACAATAGATAATCAATGGCTTAATTATCCATTATTGCCAAGCCCACCACATAGTTACTTACCAATAGAAGAATACATGTTGTGTACAATAGAATTTTGGGTTTCATGATATGCTTCAATTCCAGATTTAGCAACCAAAATGTGTGATAAAGAGTTGAGCATGCTCCTCAGAGTTTTGAAGGTATTCAAACATGTAGAATATACATTTTTGAACTTCATCGGTATTAACCAAGGAACAAATGCCTTGATCTCTAATCATTTTGTCACACCTAGCCACCTTACAATAATGGCCATTTACTCTCGAATCATGTTTTTGCCAAGTCCATAAATGCAAATGTTCGAGGAAGCATTCTTTACAGGAATTTTTGAAATGGACTCAAAAATATTCTTAAAAATCTCATCCAACTTAAATGCTCGACTTGTTGCATATGAGCTAAGTTTTTTTGCCGATCACAAAAAAGAACCACATGATGGGGTGAAATCAGCTCAATGGAAATATTTAATGATACATAAATCCAATCTGCTTAACCAAAAAGAGAAAACATTATTCCAGACATCCTCACGACTATTGGAAGAGATGGATGGATACCTCAAGGAAGTGAGGTGGTACTACCAAAACCTGCTTTGTAGCTGACCTATTTCACTTCAGTTTTATGTAGTAGGCCCTCTTAGCTTGCAAACGACACCAAATAAGTATCTATGTACTTTGGAGTTGATGCTTCAAATAATTAGATGAAAACAAATAACTTCACAAATAGCTAGTGATCAAAAAACTTGCTATTTTGGTCTTGACACCTGTTAGATCTTTTGCTCAGTGCTCACAGTACAATAGTAATTCATCAAAATCCTTTTGATGGTATCTAATTAGCTTAGGTAGCTAATGATTACAAGTAGAATCACTTAAAATGATAAGCCACACACTAAGAAATCAATTTAGCATTTGGATGCTTACCCCCGATTTTTTACGCACTGAGTAGAGAATTACCAGAGAGCACTTCGATGCAGATTT
Organism: Ceratopteris richardii; assembly: GCA_020310875.1. NCBI lineage: Eukaryota > Viridiplantae > Streptophyta > Polypodiopsida > Polypodiales > Pteridaceae > Ceratopteris > Ceratopteris richardii. The sequence continues at coordinate 24,878,711 of CM035414.1, read as the reverse complement.
CTCCAAATTGGCTAAACCAAATGCCTTCAAATTTTGATAGATTAAAATAAAATTTAATTTGGTTCCAACAAGCTATAGATCATGCAAAATGGACAAGAAGTCACTGAGATATGATCAAGCAAACATCACTGTTCTGAGAAGTCATAACAAACAATTGAACAGAAATGATCAATGAAGTATATCTATTATGGCACATGATTTTACAAGATCATTGGCAAAGTAATGGTGTCCAATGCTAGTGAAATGAGTATTCTATGGTGTAAGCTACTCAAATCCAACAAATGATCAGTGAAAGAGCTCCAAGAAGAGGCCTCATGGGCCGTGAGTTTTCCAAGTCTTTTTATAAGGATTTCTTCATTCAAATTTGAATTTGAATTCAAATTTGGCTCTACCTAAAAGTGTTCCTCCAAGTTAGGAGTTATTCTACCAAATGGAATTTGTAACCTTTATTTCTCCTAACTCCATGAGATTTAGGTCCTTAAAAGATTGTTTAAGAGTTCAATCCTCTTACAAATTGTAAATGACCAAATATTACAATCCAAAGTTCACATGCTTCATAAAGTGATTGTACACATTGTCTTCCATGCATAGCCAAGTGTGAAGGCTTGTGTACTTGCACCAATAGCTTCCCCTCAAGCCAAACATCTTGGCTTGCACTTCTTCATGAGTCTTGCTGAATGTCCTGCAATCTAATCATAGTTTTGAATCTACAAAGTTTAGTACCATCAAGTGCTTTGGTCAACAAATCTGCACATTGCATGTTTGTAGATACATATGCCAATTGAATCTCCTTGCTCAATAGCTTCTCTCTAACATATTGATAGTGTACTTCTATATGCTTGGATCTTGCATGATAAATAGGATTGGTTGTAAGATGCAAAGAACTTGTATTGTCACCAAAGATCATAGGTGAGTGAGTGTGAAGTCCCAAATCTGAATATAGCAATCTAATCCATATGGCTTCTTGTGTAGCATTTGCTAATCCTTTGTATTCCACCTCTGTTGAAGATAGAGCAACAATACGTTGCTTCTTGGAAAACCATGATATGGGCTTATCACCTGCAAAAGAAAGATAGCCAGAAGTACTCCTTTTGTCATCCTTGCAACCTGCCCAATGTACATCTGAGTATAGTTTAATGTCCAAATCTGATGAGTATGGGAAGTAAAGACCTTGATTTTGAGTACCCTTGAGATACTTCAAAATCCTTTTGGCAGTGTCCAAGTGAGGTGCTCTAGGTTTATGCATGAATTGACTTAAAACACTTACTCCATAAGATATGTCAATCCTTGTCAAGGTTGCATAATTTAGACTCCCAACTATGCTTTGATATCTTGCAATGTCTTCAAGAAAATCACCTTCATGAGCACTCAATTTATGATTTACCTCCATAGGGGTGCTAGCTACCTTTCAATTTTCCAAGTGGAACTTCTTCAACATGTCATACACATATTTCTTTTGAGTGATATAAATTCCAGAATTTGTGTAGACTAACTCAAGTCCAAGAAAATACTTTAGAAACCCTAGGTCACTGATTTTGAACTCATGCATCATTAGGTTCTTGATTTGTTTGATGCCATTGGCATCACTACCTATAACTATGATGTCATCAACATACACACATAAGTATATAATTTTTGAGTTGCTTCTCTTGATAAACAAAGAAGAATCTACCTTGCTTATTATGAATCCTTGATCTTGAAGATAGGTAGTTAACCTATGATTCCATTCCCTAGGTGCCTGCTTCAAGCATAAAGATCTTTGTTCAATTTCCATACATGATTTACCTTGCTTGGGTCTTCATAGCCAGGAGGTTGAGCCATGTAAATCTCCTTTGAAATCCAACTATTGAGAAAAGCATTTTTCACATCCAATTGATACATATTCCAATTCCTAGATGGAGCCACACTTACCAATACTCTGATGGTTGGCATTTTAGCCATAGGTGAAAATGTCTCTTCATAATCGATTCCTTGGGTTTGTGCAAAACCTTTGGCCATAAGTCTAGCTTTATACATGTTTATGGATCCATCTAAGTTCCTTTTGATTTTGTAAATCCATCTAGAACCAATTACCTTCATTGATGCCTTCTTGGGTACTAGTTCCCAAGTATCATTCTCTTGGAGTGCTTCTATTTCTTCATCCATAGCTTCCTTCCATTGTGCCTTGGTATTTGCTTCTTCATATGAAGAAGGTTCTTCAAGTGATAAATCTTTAGCAAGATAAATGGAATGCTTAGTAACTAATGAAGCATCATACCCATATCTGATTGGCTTCTTACTCTCCCTTTGTGATCTCCTTAGAGCTTGGTTGGATGATTCAGGTAAGTCTTCCAACCTCTTCATCTTGGCCTTGCCCTTTGATTTCCATGCTTTGAACTCTTCTAAGTTGATGGTGTCCTCATCATCTAATTTGATGTCTTCAGTTGTGTTAGGCTCCTTCTTGGTGAGGCTTGGGAATTCCTCTTCCAAGTCATATGGCAACTTGACCTTCCTGCATTCACTTTCAAACCAAGAATCATTCTCATCAAACACAATATCTCTACTGACCCTAAATCCTTTGTTGGATGGATTATAAAACGTGTAACCTTTCTAATTGAAATCATACCCTATGAAGATGCACTTCTCTACATTAGGGTCTAGCTTACCTCTGATTTGAGATGGAACATGCACATACACAACACATCCAAATATTCTACAATGATCAAGTGATGGCCTTCTACCATGCCATGCTTCATATGGGGTCATTCCATCAAGTGATTTGGATGGCAACCTATTAATAAGATAAGTGTCAGTAGATACACTTTTTGCCCACAAAAAATTAGGCAATTTCTTTTCATTAAGCATTGATGTAGTTGCTTCCACAATCAACCTGTTTCTCCTCTCTGTTACCCCATTTCTCTTAGGGGTATATCTAGTAGTAATCTCGCTTTTGATTCCTCTTTCCTGCAAAAATGCATCAAATTCATTGGAGAAGTACTCACCTCCTCCATCTGACCTTATTCTCTTTAGGCTTCTTTCTGTTTGATTTTCCACAAGTGCAAGATACTTTTCAAAACAAGTGAACACTTAATCTTTGTGCTTAATGAAATACAAGATAGGCCACCTACTGAAATCATCAATGAATGAAACATAATACCTTGAGCGTGAAATTGAAGAGTCCTTGCTTGGTCCCCACACATCTGTGTGGACAAGTTCCAAGTAATCCTCATGCATATGGCCTTTCTTTGTAAAGGGTAACCTGTGTGATTTACCAAACTGACATGCACCACATTTATAGATCATGTGTTGCTTGGATACATTAGGTATCCCAAGCACACATTGATCTCTACATATTTGCTTCAAGTTTCTCTCACCAATGTGTCCTAATCTTTTATGCCAAATCTCCAACTCAGATGATGTTTGATCCTTGTAATTATAAAGTGCAATGTTTCTAGTGTCCTCAAGCTCAAATGTAAATAGTCTACCTATTTTTTCTCCCTTGGAAATTCTCCTGAATCCATGTTGGGGGTCCTCCACAAAGGATCCATATTTGTTGAATCTAACTTGCAAACCTTTTTCCACTATCTATCCAACACTCATCAAATTCTTGGTGATTGTAGGTACATAAAGAACCCTGCTCAGCAGATTTCTATTCCCATCAGAAGTTTTGACATTTCCTACCTTGACCACTAAATGCTTGATGTCATCACCTATCTGCACTTGGTGATTTCCCTTGGGTTTCTCAAGATCAGAAAGAAAAGCTACATTGCCTGCTACATAGTTTGAACATCTTGAGTCAATATAGGAGAGGTGCTCATCATTCATACCTTGTTTTGAAATCATATTCATAATGAGAAGAGGATCTTCTTGATCCTCTATATAATTGTTGAAGTCCTTTCTTGATTTGTACCCTCCTTGATAGTTGTTATCGTAATTGTTGTTGTGGCCATGGTTGTAGCCTTGATTATGGTTGAATCTTCCTCTTGATTGTGAGTAGCCACCTCTTTGATATCCTCTTCCTCTATTATTCTTGAAGTTCCTATAGCACTCATCTGTAGTGTGATTAGGCAGTCCACATATATTGCATAGGGAAGAGTTGAAAGATCTCCCCCTACTTTGCTTACCTCCTCTGTGTTACCGTTAGTGTCCATGTGAAAGGCCAAATGGCCACCGGACACTTCTTTGTATATGTTCTTTAATAAAACATATAGTGGCCTGGTCAGTCACAGACTGTAAGTTCGACCGCATTTGTAAGACCTAAGAAGTCTGTCTTTCGTGCTCCCTGTGTACTGCGTTTTCTGCGTATTCTACAACATCTGTGCGGAGTACTGTGTGTGGCGACAGGAGCCTCGGTTTTCTAGTTTGAGCATATCGTCGTGGAGCTCTCGAGAAGGAGAGTCCAGTGTGGTGCACGCCATCGAAATACTTCACTGGTATCAGAGCAGTTCGAGGCAAAAAGGTTTGTTCCTTTTGTGCGAGCAAAGCGAGCACCCCCCCCCAGGTTTTCTCCAAGGCTTACGACTAAGGTGGCGACCAAGGCATAGACCTTGGCATACCTTGTCATCCGAGTCACCGAAGTCATCGAAGTCACCGTTGGCGCCGTTGGCTGCGCGCGAGGGAGGACCTCAACGATCAAGGAACATAGAGGTTCCCGGTACTTCCCGGGAGGTCACCCATCCCAGTACTGTTCCCCCCAGAGCTCGCTTAACCGCGGCAATCTCTTGCCACTAAGCTACACTCTTGTGGTGTTTGAAGAAGGGGAAAGACTAAGGTTGACATTACCTTGAACAAGTTTTGGTCCCTCAAAGCTTCATTTTTGCTTTTAAAGCCTATTTCTGAAGCAATTTTGGGGTGTTTTTTGGAGCCATTTTGGAGTACTTTCGCACGTAGTTCTCTTCACACAGGTCCAAGAACATCAAGAAGAGTGTTCCTTGTACTTCTCAGACAATAAATATCAACCTTTGGGGCTGTATTTTCAGCTACACTCGTAAAACTACAGGTTTCTGGAGGGGTTTTCAGTTTTGGTGGGAGCAGTCGCTGCAAATTTATGCAGGTTTTTAAAGCCTAAAACATCAGAGTTGACAGACACTTGCAGGTGTTATTGGCTAGTTTTTGGGCTGTGTATTCAGCCTTTCAGTGTCATTTTACTGCATATATTGAGCACATACACACCATGTACGCTTCTGTGGATACCGCTTATGTACGTCCATGTGGGCATTGATATAGCGGTTACGTTCTTTGCATAAAGCCTTTTACGTTTGATAAAGAGGGTCGTGGTGAGGTTTTCTTAACTGGGAGACACCCAGATGTCGGGGTCTCTTCGGTGATGCAGGTGGAAGACTTACCCAGCATCGCCATAGGAGATGTATGATAGTTGTTCATAGGTGCTCGATAAGCCTAGTTGGCTTCTATTGGGTAACTGATTATATGTAGTGGAGTCAGTGATTCACTATGCAGGTAGACATGTTAGTACTTGCAGTTTTATGATACTTTGACACTGGTCATATGCTAATTTTGCAGAGGATACTCTGGCAAAAGTTTTCCAAATTTCTGGTTTAGTCAACTATATAGTGGTCGATTTACTCCTTGATACACTTATTTGTTGGTGTTTGGACTCTTCTAGCTCCATTATCATTCTATTCAGTTCTCTACGACCATGGCATCAGAGGTCTCAGGCACATCCGGTGGATCAGGGTCTAGTGCTAGCGTTCCGAGGAGGAGCTATAACTTGCAGGGCAAAGACCATTTTGAGATCCGAAAATTTGATGGCACAAACTTTGCTCTATGGAAGAATCAGATTAAAGATGTGCTGATTCAAAGAAGGCAATGGAAGCCAGTAAATGGGATTTCAAAGAAGCCTGCTGACATGGATGAAGATGATTGGGATGAGTTAGATGAAATGGCCAGGTCTACCATTCGCTTGCACCTAGCAGATAATGTTTACTTTACAGTATTAGACTGTGAAAGTGCAGAGGAGCTTTGGAAGAAGTTATGCAATACATATGAAAAAGAGACGGCATCAAATAAAGTATATCTGATGAGAAAATTATACGACCTTCGTATGAAGGACACAGATAGTGTTGCTGCTCATCTAAATGAGTTTGATGCCATATTCTCCCAGTTACAGGCTCAGAAAATGGATATGGACAATGAAATGAAAGCAGTATTGCTGTTATGCACCCTGCCATCATCATGGGATACATTTTGCACAGCTATTAGCAATAGTGCACCAGGTGGTAAACTCGTCTATGATGACATATGTGGAGCACTCTTGAGTGAGGAGATTCGTAGAAAATCTATGGTTGGCACTCAGAGTGGAGATGCATATAATGTTCGTGATTCTTACCAAGGAAAGAATCAACAACGTGGCAGGAGCAAGAACAAGGAAAAGAATGGTCAACGGAATAAGAGCAGAAGTAAATCAAGGAAGAGGGATATTGAATGCCATTATTGTCATAAGAAAGGACACATGAAGAGAGACTGTTATGCATTAAAGAATGCTAAAGGTAAAGGACAGAATGTTGATGGGCATGTTAAACAGTTACCTGCACCATCTACTTCGACTGTGAAGATTGAAGAAATTAATGCTATTTCTGATGATGCTGATGTGTTGACACTTGATAGTACTGTGCCATCTGAGGCACTTATGGCTGATTCTCTTTCCCACACCTGGCTGCTAGATTCTGGTGCTTCTTTCCATGTGACACCACATAGAGAATGGTTCTCTAATTATGCAGCAAAGTCTCTTGGTACCGTGAGACTTGGTGACTCTTACCAGTGTGATGTTGTGGGGATTGGAGATGTGGTTGTGCAGTTCATTGACGGTTCAAAATTTACTATGCATAATGTACGCCATGTACCTCAGTTATCACGCAGTTTGATGTCAGTTGGTCAACTTGATGACCTTGGTTACAAGGTGGTCTTCTATGCTCAGTCCTTTCGTATATCAAAGGGCAATATGGTTATTGCAAAAGGAAGGAAAGTTGGCTCACTTTACCCTTTATTTGTATCACAGAAAGAACACTTGTTAGTTGTTACTGAACAGCCTATGGCTTGTATTTGGCATGGTCGTTTGGGCCATATATCTCGTAGTGGAATGGAAAATCTTTCTCGTTCTGGCTACTTACCTGTGTTATCTTTCTCTGATTTTTCATTTTGTGAGCATTGTCAATATGGAAAGCAAACCAGAAATGTGCATAAAACGCACATTGACTCTTCAATTCAGCCTTTAGATCTTGTTCATACAGATGTGTGTGGTCCTATGCCCACTAGGTCCTTAGGTGGTTCTCTTTACTTTGTTACTTTCATAGATGATGCTACTAGAAAAGTCTGGGTATATCCTATCAAATCGAAGGATGATGTATTCCCTACTTTCAGAAAATGGCTTGCTTCAGTTGAGACTGAAAAAGGAACTAAGCTTAAGGCTTTACGTTCAGATAATGGGGGTGAGTATACCTCACATGAATTCAGCCTTTTCTGTCAGTGTAGAGGGATTCGTAGAGAGTTTACAGCTCCTTATACCCCAGTACAGAATGGTGTAGTTGAGAGGATGAATAGAACTATTCAAGATAGAGTAGTCTCTATGTTGCATCATGCAAACCTCTCACAAGGTTTTTGGGCAGAAGCAGTATTGACTGCAGTTCATGTGATTAACCTTTCACCTAGTACTGCCAAAGGTCTGAAAGTGGCACAAGAGTTATGGACAGGGAAACCACCATACTATGATCATCTTCGAGTTTTTGGGTGTGAAGCATATGTTCATATACCCAAGAATCTTAGACAAAAGTTGGACCATAAGTCAAAGAAATGCATTTTTCTTGGATATGGTCGAGAAGGACAATTTGGATATCGCTTATGGGATCCTGAAACACGGTCAGTGATCAGAAGTAGTGATGTCATTTTTAATGAGTCTAAGATGCATAAACAGCCGATTAAGGAGGTTGAAGTGAGAAGAGTGGTGTTTGAGGATACTAGTCCTCCGGTTAGCATGCATAAAATTGCTGCACATAGGGATGTTCAAGAGAATGTCCATTCAGATCAGTCTGTACATGTTCTTGTTCAGCAACCATTGAGACGTTCTGCACGTGTCTCATATCCACCTGATAGATATGTTCCAGGTTTAGATTTTGTTATGCTAACAGATGCCGGTGAGCCCTCTTGCTACAAAGAGGCTATGCAGACAGAGGATCATGTCAAGTGGGAGCGTGCCATGAAGAGTGAGTTGGATTCTATTCACAAGAATGGTACTTGGGACTTAGTACCTTTGCCAAAGGGCAGGAAAGCTTTACCATGTAAATGGGTATATAAGCTGAAATTCACATCAGATAGTGCTTCTCCAAAATATAAAGCACGACTTGTTGCAAAGGGTTTTAAGCAACAACATGGTGTTGATTTTGAGGAAATCTTCTCCCCAGTGGTCAAGATGACTACTTTGTGCATGTTGCTTGGATTCGTTGCAATGGAGGACTTAGAGCTAGTCCAAATGGATGTAAAAAGAGCTTTCTTGCATGGAGATCTTACAGATGAGATCTATATGGAACAACCAGAGGGTTATGTAGTTCCTGGCAAGGAAAGTCTAGTTTGTAAGCTCAAGAAGAGCTTGTATGGACTTAAACAGTCTCCTAGACAATGGTACCAAAAGTTTGATGCTTTTATGAAGTCCCAAGGCTATTCTCAGAGCAATGAGGATCATTGTCTCTACACAAAGAGATGTTCTGATGGCAGCTTGATATGCTTGATACTTTACGTCGATGATATGTTGATTGCTGGGAAGTCCTCTTATGATTTGTCAATTCTCAAAAAGAAGTTGAGTCAGACATTTGATATGAAGGATTTGGGGGATGCCAAACATATTCTTGGCATGCGCATTACTCGTGATAGGAGTAAAAGATGCATATACTTGTCTCAAAGTGAGTACATATCCAAAGTACTTCATCGATTCAATATGCAGGGTGGAAAGGCATTGAGTACACCTTTACCCACATATGTGAAATTGAGCAAGGATGACTGCCCCAAATCAGATGAGGAAAAGGAATTCATGACCAAAATTCCCTATCAGTCTGCTGTTGGTAGTCTCATGTATGCTATGGTAGCTACGAGACCAGACATTGCATTTGCAGTGGGAGTTGTGAGCAGATATATGTCTAATCTTGGCAAGAAACATTGGGAAGCGGTCAAAATGATTTTGAGATATCTGAGTGGCACTAAGGACAAGTGTCTATGCTTAGGTAGAGGGAAAGCATCCATTATTGGTTACACAGATTCTGACTATGCTGGTTGTGTAGACAATCGTAAGTCTACATCAGGGTACATTTTTCATTTTGCTGGAGGTGCTATCTCTTGGAGATCTCGTCTTCAAGAATGTATAGCTGTTTCCACCACAGAAGCAGAGTATGTTGCAGCAAGTGAGGCATGTAAGGAAGCATTGTGGCTTTCTCGTCTTGCTTGTGATATGGGTTTGCCTCAGCATGTACCTCACTTGCTCAGTGATAGTCAGAGTGCCATTGCTTTGGCTAAGAATCCGGTCTATCATGCAAAGACCAAGCACATTGAGGTGAGGTATCACTTCATTAGAGATTGCTTAGCCACTGAGAGCATTATTCTTGAGAAGGTTCACACTCGAGATAATGCTGCAGATGCTTTGACTAAAGCTCTACCACAAGATAGCTTTCGACACTGTTGTCACTTGATGGGGGTTACTTGATTCTTGATCTTACACAGTCACTTGTATACTGTGTAACATGCCCATCAGGTGGGAGGTATAGTTTGTATACTTACACTCAGGTATTCTTTATCATTCTTTCTTTTTTCTCCCATAGTTACTCTGGCCATATTGGCCTTTAGTGGGAGATTGTTACCGTTAGTGTCCATGTGAAAGGCCAAATGGCCACCGGACACTTCTTTGTATATGTTCTTTAATAAAACATATAGTGGCCTGGTCAGTCATAGACTATAAGTTCGACCGCATTTGTAAGACCTAAGAAGTCTGTCTTTCGTGCTCCCTGTGTACTGCGTTTTTTGCGTATTCTACAACATCTGTGCGGAGTACTGTGTGTGGCGACAGGAGCCTCGGTTTTCTACTTTGAGCATATCGTCATGGAGCTCTCGAGAAGGAGAGTCCAATGTGGTGCACGCCATCGAAATACTTCACTCTGCTCCTTCCTCTTGAATTCCTACCTCTCCCTGCATAGTTAGCTTGAGAAGTAGTACCTTCATCCTCTACTTTCTTGTTCTTATCTTTATCTTTAGACTTTCCTTTATCTGTGTATAGGGCAGAAGATTTGTTACCTCTTGATGCTTCTCCATTTTTGTTGATCTTGGCTTCATGGGTAAAGAGTTGTCCCATGAGTGTGGTAAGATCTCGAATTTGCATGTCCATGTAAAGGTCCATAGTAGTTGTGAAGGCGTCCCATTTATCATCTACCTTGATGCCATTGATTATTTGTCTCACTATTTTCTCCTCTTCAATCCCATCTTCTATACTTGCCAATTGATCAGCCACATCTTTAACTTTGGTCACATATTCTAAACATTCTGCTTGGATTGCTTTCTTTGAGTAGTAAACTCAATCCATAATTGATTTTTTCTAGCTCTTGTGTTGGAAGAAAAATATGAAGACAATGTATCCCAAGTCTCTTCGGATTTTTTACAATTCCTAATGTGTGGAAGAAGGAAATCAGAGATAGAGTTACGTACATATGACCTTGCTAAAGCATCTTTGGCATACCATGAGTTGATTCTTTCAAGCTCCTCTCTTGTAGGTTGTCCTTTGCTTCTAAAAATGGGCATCTCCTCATCTCTTGATATGTATCCATAAAGACTCCTTCCTTCTAGATATGTCTTCATTCTCAAGGACCATGCAGGATAATTTTTCTTGTCCAATTTATCAATAAAAGAAGGGAAACCATCTCCCATTTTACCTCAACTTGCTTTGATACTGTTATTGGAAGAGATGGATGGATACCTCAAGGAAGTGAGGTGGTACTACCAAAACTTGCTTTGTACCTACCCTATTTCCTGATGCTTCAAATAATTAGATCAAAACAGATAACTTCACAAATAGGTAGTGATCAAAAAAATTGCTATTTTGGTCTTGACACCTACTGGATCTTTTGCTCAATGCTCACATTACAGTAGTAATTGATCAAAATCCTTTTGAGGGTATCTAATTAGCTTAGATATCTAATGATTACAAGTGGAATCACTTAAAATGATAAACCACACATTGAGAAATCAATTTAGCATTTGGATGCTTACCCCCGATTTTTTTGGCATTGAGCAGAGAATGACCAGAGAGCACGTCGACACGGATTTCTCCAAATTGTCTAAACAAAATGCCTTCAACTTTGGTAGCTTAAAATAGAATTTGATCTGGTTCCAACAAGTTATAGATCATGCACAATGGATAAGAACTCACTGAGATATGATCAAGCAAAGATCACTGTTCTGAGAAGTCAAAGCTATCATTGGCAATGTAATGGTGCCCAATGATAGTGAGATGAGTAGGCTATGGTGTAAGCTACTCAAATCCAACAAATGATCAGTGAAAGAGCTCCAAGAAGAGGCCTCATGCGCCGCAAGTTTTCCAAGTCTTTTTATAAGGATTTCTTCATTCAAATTTGAATTTGAATTCAAATTTGGCTCTACCAAAAAGTGTTCCTCCAAGTTAGGATTTATTCTACCAAATGGAATTCGTAACCTTTATCTCTCCTAACTCCAGGAGATGTGGGTCCTAAAAGATTCTTCAAGAGTTTAATCCTTTTACAAATTGTAAATGACCAAATATTACAAGCCAAAGTTCACATGCTTCATGAAGTGATTGTACACATTGTCTTCCATGCCTAGCCAAGTGTGAAGGCTTGTGTACTTGCACCAAAAATGTCACTTATCAAAGCCTGTCGAGGACGACAAAGTTTAGGTAGAGAGACTTGTGGAGGGAGAATCTATCAAACGGAAAAGAAGAAGAAAATCAAAACGCAAAGGAGCACAATAAAAGACTCATCATCTACCTAAAGCCCCGCAGGGGAATGCATCAGGCTTCAACAAGAAACAAGGAGGACCCAATGAAGGCGAACAAAGAAATAAAAGCTCAGATCATTTGGATATCGAAGCATAGAAAAATGTGATTAAATGTATGTCACCTTAGTCACTAAGTGTGGACAGTGAAGAGAAGTTAAACAAGGTCCTCTCAACAATGGGAAGAACTCTAGTGAAAGGTGATTGGATCTACATCACCTCAACTGTTGGATGCATGCGATGAAGAGAATAAACAGGCTAAGAATAATGCAACAGGGACCCAGTTTTGATCAGTTCCTTGACCACTAGAAAATAATTAAAGAAGTATACACTGCCTCTGAACCTTTGAGGCCTCCATGGGTGTGGGCACTAGACTACTACAAATATGCCATCGAGGACTAGATTTGCCATGGGTTAAAAGCTAAAGACAAGAAGAAAAGCCTGTCAAGGGATGAGAGAAACAAAGAGGGGGAGAGTGTTGGAGAAGAAAGAGGCAAAGGAAAGCATGCCCCAAAATTTTTCAAAATTAAGCATAATTTTTCTTCTTCAAAATTTCATGATATGACATCAAGAGCTTTGTAAATGCACTAGAGGAGTACTCTATATGGATAAACCTCAAAGATTGTAACATAAGCCTTGTCAAATAGTAGGAGTTTAGTGTTTTTCAATAAAATTTCCGATCTCTTGTGTGAAAGGACCATTTTTAGGGCGCATGTATATAAGTCACTTGATGACTCTTTGTAAGGAATTTTTTCCATTGTGAGTAATGAAGCTGAAATTTTGAATTTTCTTTTTCTCTATTGGATATCATCTTCTCGAAGAGCTTGTGTGTGTTTGGTGCTTGAAATGTGTGTTTAGGACTGTTGTTTATCCCTACCCATCAGTTTTTAGTTATTGTAATGCATGTGTGAAGCTTAGTGAGTTGTGGAGCTGAAGTAGTGTTTCCTACCATTCACTATTTTTGCTCATAGGTTGAAGTGTCTTTATGTGTCTCATCAAGAGCTTCAAAAGGAACCCAGTATTGACCATATTCCAAGTTCAGAGTTGAAAGAAAATTCCTAATTTGTGCTTACTACTATTGCAAGTATCATGGCATGCATTTTTAGGAAAATAAGTGACCTGAGTGGTTGACAAACTATGTTCCATGCATGGTTAGCACCTTCACTTCATTTACCATCATGTGTGCACACGTCTTCATACACTTGATATGTCTAATTTCATAGATTGATAATTAAACGTGTATTAATCCACCATTATATGCACTTGAGGGTGATTGAGGTATAGTCTCAGTTGGCACAAGTCCCTAAGGCTCTACGACTTAGGTACACAGTCAGTCTTCATGATCAAAGTGCAAAACAATCCCAAGTGCCTGGATTGGGTGAATTATCCGTATCTTGCACCATCTCAAGGTTCCCCTACAGTTGTGTATATGATGGCTACAATAAGGTATTGGCTCCCAAAATTACATAGAATGGCCAATGTAAAGGCCCAAATGCAGCTGAAGATTTTCAATTTAATGCAAACTACTTTCAGAGTGTTCCAAAAGATTAAAGCACCACATGTATCAACCCTAGGCTTTGACCATGGCAAGCTAGATCTCTTGTATGACATGATCATTACACCAATGATGAAAGTCTTCTATGTTTGGCACTGTAGAATCGAGTAGCTCCTAGCATGCTACAAGCAAACATTTGAATACTGGATTCTATGAATATCATTCAGATATTTTCATCGCACAACCAACACATCTTTTGCAGTTATTTTCATGTGAAGAAATGATGTACTCAACACATTATAGGCACCCACCACAACACACTCCCCTTTGGCAATGTTGTTTATTAGAAAAAATTGGAAGCAGATATGGCATCAGGCCTTCGTATCAATGAGCAGATACTAGCATAGGACTTGCTGCAAAACTATATTGATCACTCACTACAAAAAGGATCTGTCAAGGATGATAGACACAAGAGGGAGGGGAACATTAGTTGTATCAAAGGAGCAGAAGCTTGACACACATGCCACGGTATGTGAAGGGAGCTTGAGCAAGGCCATGGGAGGCCAAGCATTAATTCTTTCAAGGATTCGATGTTGTTCAAGATCACAAATGTAATTTAGAATTCCAAGAGTGTTCTTTATCACTGATCTTGTGATGTAAAACCTCATTTTGTAAATTAGTTCTCCAAAGGAGTGCTTGAGCTTGAGGATCTCATGTAACTCAGATACCAAATTTTATAAATTTTGTTCATTAGATGCCCCAAAAGTAGCTTCATACCTATTTTTTTAACTATGAGTGATACTAGATGAGTCAAAACTCCCAGGAATCTATAAAAAGAGATGAGGAGCTCATTTTTGGAGTTAGCTAGTTTGAGATGTGATCATTGTAAGAAGTTATTTTGTAATTTGAGCTCTTTAATACAAATACTCCTTGTCTCTACCCTGTGTGTGTGTGTGCATCTCGTGTGCTTCTCACCTTCACCTTCATGCACATCACTCTTTTAGGATCATCATATCATCTTTATGTCTCCATGGATTCGCAATCAAGGAGGTGGAGCTCCTCCACGTGATACTCATTGTTGTCTAGAGCAACAGCATGTCCCATGGAACAAGATTCCATTAGGGGCACTTCTCCTAGGTTTTCCATGTTTCTTAAATCACTCTTGGAGTCTTTAGACAAATATGAATGTGTCACAAATGGTTGTATCATGCTAGCAACTAACAAGTAATAACTTCTCATAGAGTTAGGCTTTCCAATTGTGCATTTTGACCTTAGATCCACACATATAATTGGCCTCTATGATTACTTATTTCAAAGAGATTCAATTCCAATCTCCAATTTATCAAGTGCTATCCTTCTTTTCAATCAAAAGACAAATTATAAGGTACACTTGAAGAAGAATTTCTTTGATGCACGAACCCAAGATAGACTAGGAAATTCATGAACAAGTGAATACACAACCAACTTCTTTCACAATCAAGAAATAATTTTATGAGAGGATCAAGCTCATGTGAGCTAAGATGATCCAAATTTGGATCATAGAACTTTGATTAGAGATACTTATCCACAAGATTTTGATCTAGCATATTTTTTCTCAATCCTTAGTGGATGTTTGCAAAGCACATCTCTTCCACTACTCAGCAATCTTCAAGAAATACAAAAATAAGTTCATTAATATGGACAACCTTAAGTAATCAACAATTGAATAAGGGATTGTGCCACTAATGAAAAATCAAGAGAGAAGGGGCAATCAATTGCACAAGGGGTCCACCTATGATGAAGATACCAAACTTGGGGATAACTTCAATGTGTAGATGATCTTCGATTATCAATGAGATGATTTTAGGTCAATCAATGATGTCTTTAAGAAATCTAGTTCAACTCAAAGGACAATGGAACATCACATATCTCGTAAAATTAGAAAATCACATTCATAAAATTAAAGGAAATGATGTTATATCACATCCATATGCAATCAATTGCAAACACTCAAAATTTCATATAATTTATCAAGGATCAAAAGTGCAGACTAACTAATGATAGGTTGTGGGGGATTTTCAAGCTTCTTGATACACAAAATCATGATTGCCTGCAAATTTTAGTATAAATGCATGGATATGATACACACGATTGAATGGGGTTCGATAGTATGGGAAAATGAACCTTGCATGCTTAACGCACTATGGACTAGGATCACGAGAATGATGTTTTTATGATTGTCTAGGAAATGGTGTTTTCCTATGATTTTTTTGCCTTTATATGTAAAATCATATTAAGGACCTTCCTCATATGACCATATAAACCTTCTTACAATCCTAATGGGTTGATTGCATATGCAAGATCAATTCCACTTAAAGCAAAGATCATAAGGCGATTAGATCCCTAGATGATTGTGCATGATCTTAGGACCTAATCGTATGGGATTGGACTCTCATATTGTGCAGGCTATGAGCACTTGCTTATGTGGGTCAACATCACTTAGGAATTATCATTTAGGGCACATGCTCAAGATCATGTATTATTTTGGTCACATGTGCAAAACAACCCTTGATTGCACAAGGCCTTACGGACTTGGATTATGAGAGACATATCATGAGGAATTGACTATAGATGATCCTAGAAGTTATGACCATAAAGGGATTAAAGTACAACTTAATAGGTGGTGACTTGATTGTATGGCATTCTTGAGCTACGATCACAAAAAGGGGGTGAGTTCTTCCAATATATTGTATGTGATATTTAAAGTAACGCTCACAAGGAATTTTAATGCTATGTGGTTGTTAGTGATCTTATGAAAAATGATCCCAAGGAGTCAAAGCAAAAATTGATTGTGATTAATCTTTGTAGTGATGATCATGATTAGAGGAAAATTATCTTTTGTTGACCTGATGGGGTCAATGGATGCCTCAATCACTAAGTGGTTAAAGATATTTTTTATCACAAATGATCCATTGGATAATGATCAAAAGGTATTAATGTATTACTTGATCAAGTGCGATCTTAGAAGTGATCAAAAGGGAATTGAAGTGTTACAAGATCTTGTATTATATTTTAGATAAAAAACAAATAGGGATCCACTTGATTGGATGGGTTCACATGAGGGAATGATCACCAAATGATTAGAACTCTTGATATGATTGTGTGTGATCCCTTGATAATGATCACAAAAAGTTCAAAATTTCAAAAGATTGTATGTAAATTTTGACACTTGATAAGGTGCGTATAATTGGGTTCACTTGGAGCAAAGATAGATAAGTGGTTCAAGCCCTAGTTTCATTGCATGTGACCCTTGAGACAAAGATCATACAAGGATTTGCTTATAACTCATATGTGATCTTTGAGGCAATGATCAAGAGGGATTATACTTGTGTGATTGGACTCGGCCTTAGACAATGATCACGAAGGGATGATTTGCATAGACATAAGGAATCAAGCATGAAAGTGGAAGATATTTTAGTGTAAAATTCTTGTTAGAAGAAAAGTGAGAAGAAAATTAGAGCAAAAAAAAGTGAAAAACCTAACCTACAATCAAGAATCAAGAATTGTTATTAATGATCACACATAAAATCTACAATTTTGTAGGTGATCCTAAGTCCTAAGAGGTAAGAGTAAGGGAAGAGAGAGATCTCTTTGAAGTATGAAGAAAATAACTTCCAAACTCAAGCACAATTGCAAAGTGATCACTATAAACCAAGCAGTGACATACCTATAAGTTCACAATCCATCATGCAAGTTACCTAGAAGTAGATGCATCTCCTTCACAATGATGCTAAAAGTTATTTGCATTGTAGTAGTAGTAGCTGCACACATCTTGAATACTCCACTTTAAAGAGAATAGACCCATTATCATTGAAATCAATAGTTGTATGTGAAAAAAATGAATAAGCTATTGGGAAAGCATCCAAGTGATCAATCACCAAGCACATGATCAAACCAAAGTGTACATGATCTTTATGCAAAAATAAGTTGCATCAACAATACAAAATCAATGATCAATGATCATCCAACTCCAAGGGAAATATCATTTACACACAATCGATTGGGTGGAAACTACTCAGCATTAAAATGGTCATGTGTCACTCATTTCTCAATGAAATTGAATGTGTGATAACAAGGATCTATGATTCTCTCAAACAAGCAATGAGAAGTAAGATCATACCCGGAGAAAATCAAGCTTGGGAACTTCCAACTAAAGTGCAATCACAAGCAAATCTTGCAAACAAGAGATGAAAAGAACACATGAAATTATCATAAAAGTGTAAATTAAGTATAGAAACCACAATGAAATCAAAGCACAAGCATCACAACCATAAAAACGTGCTTATAAAAAATGAATATAAAAGTTAACTCAATTATAGAAACCACAATGGAAGCAAAGCACAAGCATCACAGCCATAAAAACATGCAAGGCTTGCACTCAAAAGATGGTTGCAAACATGTGCACAAATTTTACAAGAAAGGCAAGCTCACTCTATTCACAAGAAAAGAGTCTTTGAAAAGCTATGAAGAGTGAGGGAATGTGCCCTTTTATAGTGATAGCCTCATGCACCACTTTGTATTTACCTTTTAATTTCAAAAGGAAATACAAACTCAAAAATTCCTAAAGACTTCTCTTATGGGGATTCTGTAGCAAGGCTTCTCTTTATTACAAAAATATGTACAATTTCTTTGAAGTCACAATACTAGAAACTCTAAATTACAAGAATGCAAAAAAATTGGTGGCCCACCATTGGTGCATGGGATTACTGAGAAATCAGTTTATTTTATTCCAAATGAAGATCAATACCTTCATATTTGCATGGTTCTTTTATTTTAATTGGGTGTCACTATGATACACACATGCATGGTTTTTTTTTTTCATGCTTACTAGCACATGCTAATCTTGGTTAAGAAATATGAAATCTACTTTGATCACTTTAATTGTAAGGCTAAATATAAAAAAGATTCCATGACTGCAAGTGAGTAAGTTTGTGTGGCTCAAAATCCTTAGGGTTAATTTGAATGTTGGAAAAACTAATTATCTATCACCACAATCACTGTTACCAATTAGAGCATTTTCGTACTTCGGTTTTGTTGGAATATTTTAGTAGTGATGTGTGTGAATACACTTCGGACTGTTGTGACACTTTTTTCCCTCTTTAGGAGGTTTTTTGTCCTCGGCTTGTATATATCCCTATAACCCTAATGGGTTAATATTCTCTGTACATTCACTTGGTAATACATTCAGTATTGTGTTGTGCCCCAGGCTTCTTTATCTACTTTGTGTTGTTTATGTGTCTCCATAGACCTCGAACTCGAATGATACGTATCAAAGGAGGTCATTACTTCATCTAGGGCATCATCAACACGTCTCAGGTCATAGTCTCATAATTGTAGGAACATTAATGAGCATACTTGAAAGTGATTAGGAGTTCAAAACAACTTCACCATGTGGCATCAAAATTTTGATTTGAGCTTGTCTCGGCCTCCAAATGCACTATCGTAGAAAATTTGCAAGCGATTCCGTCCTTTTGTGCCAAACACATTCAGGTTTCGATTCACCGATATAAGCACCTCAAAGTCTGTTATAGGTTTAACACAGCTTGACATGGTATTTGTGGTCAACTTTTTGAGATACAGTCATTTTTTTGTATATGGTTATTTAGTCACTAGCCATGGTTGAAAGCAATGGTGTATTTCATATGTTGGATTTTGAAGATATTTTGATTGGTACTAGTTACTCATTGTGGACATATATGATGTATCATGTATTGGTAGCAAAAGGGTTCTGGACTATTGTGTAGGGGGCTAAAAAATATCCTATTATACTTGCAAATATAGTTATTGGTCATGGAGATGGAGTTGAGGATTATGATCTTCAATTTCCTAGTCATATTACAGCTCTTGTTGCACCTATTACAGAGCAACTTCATTGGGATGGCAGAGATGCACATGCACATGCATTAATAGCCTTGTCTATTAAATATGCCATTATCCCTCATATTCTCCTTCAAAACAACAAAAGATGCTTGGGATACTCTTACAACATTATATCAAGCAAGAAATGAGGCTCATACTCTTACAACATTATATCAAGCAAGAAATGAGGCTCATGTTGCTTACCTACAAAAACAGTTGCAGAGTGAGCATATGAATGAAGGAGATTCTATGGATTATATTTTGATAAAGATCAAAGATTTAAAGTAGCAGTTGATTTTTGCTGATGAAATCTTGCCAGATAGTCATCTATATAAACTATTCCAAATTCATATCAAAGTTTTTCTTCTACTCTTCGATTGATGAAAGGAAATTCAAATGCCTTAACATTTGAGAAGTTAGTCTCTCTTTTGTTGGAGGAAGATCGGTCAAGGAAGAACATATCAATTATGTGCATTGCAAATCAATTTTTCTTAGCTAGACAAAAGGGGAAAGGCAAATGGAGTTGATCTACTATTAAGTGAAAATCTACTAATGTTGCACAATCAAAGAAGGAAGGCAAATATGATAATAAAACAAAAAAAACCAAAAAAAATTGCAAGTATTGTAAAGCAATGATCATGTCATAAAGAGTTGTCCTAAATTGGATGCAAAAGAAGCAAACAAGAAAGAGATTGGAATGGTTATTGCAGAGGCCTCTACACATAAAACAATCTTCTAATCTTATTCAAAATGAAGAATGGGCATTTACCATTATTTGCAGCTATGATCCATCTTCTTAAGACCATTATATATATGCAATAGACTAAGATGTTTGGTACTTTGATAGTAGGGTAACCAAACATATTGCCTCGTAGCACAGTTTCTTTAGTTCACTAAACCCTTCGCCTACATGGAATATTGTCACATGAGTTAATAACTCCTCTTATCCTATAATGGGAGTTGGAAAGATCATTTTGACTACTTTTGATAGCAGTTATTTCACATTGTTAGATGCTTTATGTGTGCCATCGATAAAGAAAAATTTATTATCAATTTTAGCATCATTCAAGATTGTCTTGGTTATCATATTTGTTGATGAAGGATAACCAATTCATGATCTATCGAATAATTATGTTATTAGTGCTTTTGGCATTCTATGTCGTGTGGTGTATAAGCACATAGACTATATAAAATCTGTGAATGATTCAGCATGTGCAATTTATTATTCTTAGTCTATCTCATATGTAAAGCTTTGGCATGCACATTATGTAAAACTTTTGGCATTCTATGTTGTGTGTTGTATAAGCTCATAGACTATATAAAATCTGTGAATGATTCAGCATGTACAATTTATTATTCTTAGTCTAGCTCATTATGAAATGGTGTTCTCTCTACCCAAACTTAAGGCATATTCCAAACATATATGTGAAGGTTGTATTTTGGCCAAAACACAATGTTCCTCCTTCCCATAAGATTTTTCAATTAGAGTTACTCATAAATTGCAGATTATTCATAGTGATGTATGTAATCCTATGCAAACACCATTTGAGAATTACCTATAATTTGTGAATTTTATTGATGAATTTTTTGGGCATTCATAGGCATCCATTGAAATCAAAGTCCAAAGTGTTTTATGTGCTTTAAATAGTTCTTGCTTATGGCAAAAAATATAATACATCAATATGTAAATTAGGCACCTTCCATTCTAATCAAGGAAAGGAATACATGTCTTTTGATTTTAGAGCATTTCTGGCTAAGTGTGGGATAAGACATCAATGTACAATGTCATATATACCTCAACAAAATGGAGTTGATGAAAGAAATTATCATGGAAATGGCATATAGTCAAAAGCTAGGGTTTACCATATAAATTTTGGCTTGAGGTTGTTATGTGTGCGGCATATGTACTTAACAAGTGTCCCATCAAAGCATTATAATCGATCACTTCAAATGAGTCTTGGCATGGTCACAAGCCATCTATGGCTCATCTACGTGTCTTTGGTTTTTTGGCATATGCATGTGCTTGAACAACAATGCAAAAAACTGGATAATAAAGCAATCAAATATATTCTTGTTGGGACAGTTTTGAAAGCAAAGGCTATCATCTAGATCCACAGACTAAACAAATTATGGCTAGCTGTGATGTTGTTTTTGTGGAAGATGCGACCCCTTCTTTCATATACCAAGGAGATATATGTTAGCTCGAAAGATATATATGACACTTTGCTACCTCTTTCTACAAGTGGATAGTCAAGTGCTATCCAAATGATGCAATTTCTCAACCTTTATAGATTACAAGTTTCAAATGATGATGCAAATCATTCCATCTTTTATGCACATTTACATGATGCACTTGTGGATGGGAGGATTTACATAGAAGAGGCAAAAACTATGCCTAAATGGCTTGTGTAGAATTCGAGAAAGAGCAAATTAAATGCACATTTATCATATCGTACTTGTTTATGCTTTCATCGTGCTTCCTTTGCATCAAATTATTATGCATTGGTTGTCTCTAGTCTTTGTGATGAGAATGAGATTGTTTCTTTTGATGAAGCACAACATTCAAAAAAATAGATGGTTTCTATGCAACCAAAATATGATGTAAATCTGATTGAGTCTCTATCAAGAGGTTGTTGGATGCTTGATTTACTTATGCATAACTTAGTTTGATATTCACTGTGTTCTCTTAGATGAGCAAATTTATGCATTCCTGAGTGTCAAGCATTGGCAAGTTGTTAAGTGCATCTTCTACTTGAGTGGTATTCGACTACTTGGATTGTTTTATCCCAAGGGGGGTTCATTACAACCACATTTACATGCTTTTTTTCTTTTTATTAGGACTAGGTTGGTTGTTATGACACTCATGTGTCCATCAGTGATTTTTGCTTCATGTTTGGTAGCTCATGCATATCTTGGTTTAGCAAGAAGTAGCCTGGCCACTTCTACTTGTGGGAATAAGTATATGGAAGCTTTCACAACGACTATCAAGTGTGTGGCTCAGACTCCTTTTGACTCATTTGGGTGTATGCAAGTCTTCTTCCACCATCATCTTTACTGATAAATCTTTATTGCTAATCAAAGCGCATTTGCAATTGCGAGGGACCCTATGTTCCATGCTCGCACAAAGCACTATGAGGTGCACTATCATTATGTTAGGAAGAGATTCTTTATTAGAGATATGAGTTCGGCTTACGTGCCCAAACAAGATAAAATTGTAGACCTTTTTACAAAAGCAACCTTTTCACAAAGGTTCTGCCCAAGGAGAAGTTTGCAGTTTTTCCTTTTATGGATATATTTCTTTCCACAAAGCTTAGCACTTCCTCATACTTAAGTGTCAAACTCCTTGTTAACTCCACTCCCCAAGGGGGAGGGAAGAGAGGAAAAAAAGGGGGGAGGAAGGGGGGGGGATTGTTGGTATATTTCAGTAGCGATGTGTGTGAACATATTAAGGACCATCGGGGCACTTTTTCCCTCTTTAGGATGTTTTTTCCCCAAGCTTGTATATATAAGCCTATAACCCTAATGAGTCACTTATCTTTGTACATTCACTTGGTAATACATTCAGTTTTGTGTTGTTCTCCAAGCCTCCTGCTTTGTTTTGTTCATGTGCTTCCATACCTCAAACTCCAACAAGCTTATGTGTCTATGCTTGTTATCCTTAAAGACATTTTCACGAAGTCTCTACCACATGAGAAATCCATAGCTTTTAACAAAGCTTTGGGATTAGTGTGAATTGATCACAAAATCTACGTTGCTATGCACTTCATTATACGCGAGTGTCAAATCTTAGCCAACTACATTCTCAACACATTTATTAGTACACCATGGTAGTGGTGTGTGAATATACTTAGGCCTACTGAGTCGCTCCATTCCACGTTTAGGAGGTTCCTTTTCCTTGGATTGTATATATGGAAGTAACCTTAATGGGCCCCTTATCTTTGTACATTCTACATTTCCTAATATCATTGTGTATTGCACCTCAACTTCAGTGCAGTATTTGTGTGCTCTTGCCTCCCAAACTACAACACTTCCTATTGTCTTCAATCTCTAGAATGAACCTATAAAGTGTTTTCTACCACCAAAACTAGCCTCTACTTGCTCCATTGAATGAATGGCTTTCCATCCTACAACATCAATGTTCTTTGGCCCTCCTCAAATCAAACCCTCTTTCTCAACCACTTATGATTCCACCTACAACTCCTAAGTAACATATGCCCCATTCATATTTTAATCATTTCACTACAATTATCGTATCTCTGTAACTTCCATCTTCTTGATGTTTGATACTTGAACATATTGTATCAAAGAATTACGAAAGAGTCTACATTAAATGCATTATGGCATGTCTACATATCTAAAACATCTCTTTTTACTCTTTAGGGTAGCAATGTCAATGGAAATAAAGGCACAAGCCCTTGTTTGGTTAAGAAAGATAAGAAGAATACATCAAATTTATTGGCGCTAAACAAAGTTTGATTCATAGAGATAAATGTGAAAAAGAAGATGTGCCTATACACAATCTTGAAGAAGAAAAGCCAATTTTAGCATTGATAGTGAATGAATGGAATTCTAAAAATGAGTTGCAAACACTAGGGATTGAACTTGTAATCTTTACTGCAATAGGAGAACACTATCCACAAGTCGCATGTTTATCTTCCTCTTGTAAAGGACCTTCGAAAACATATCCACAAGTCGCATGTTTATCTTCCTCTTGTAAAGGACCTTCGAAAACACCTTACAAAACGAAAATCATTCGAAGGGGCAGCCAATTGTTTTTTTCCTCCTTTGAATTTGAAATGTGAGATGGATACAAGTTGAAGGAATGAAGCATCCAAATAAGTGCTTCAAGTGATCATTATGAAGATTACTGCTAAGGAAGAAGCCTCATTCATATGTAAAAGTTGAAAATATAATTAAGGGAAAGCACCAAGATGATGATGAGGCCACCAAAGCACCATCACCACGAGTGTGAGAACACCATCGTTCATTACTATGGCTGAAAATGGCTTCCTAGGCTGCCATAAGAGTGAAAGTGACACCAAGCCGATTAAGAAGCTTCTATGGAAATATGGAAGTAGATTATCAATCCTCAAAAAACTTTCCAATTCCCTTCCACAACACATTCAACCTCCATAAAAGTACAAATCAAGAGCGTCCACACTAGACTACTGTGTGCCCATTTGACTGTGCAAATGCAAGTATGAATCATATTTAACTACAGATCAGGTACGTAACAAGCCACATAAAATCATGTAAATGTCTACAACGGGAGGAGACACATTGACATGGATGAGTCATATGCATTAAGGGTTCTTTGGTTTTTATTTCAATCAATCCCCTCAAAGTTGATGCACTGCATGCTTATTTTCTTTGTTGAAGCAATTTTCCAGCACCATATGGTAGAAATATGGTGGTAACATGTTCAATTCAACACCTCAAGAGAAGATTCCACAGTTCCACCTATGTGCACATTGGATCAACTTGCACAGCATAGAAAATTCAAATCAAAATATTTAGAAGCAGCTGAGCATTGCACGAATTGTGTTTATAATGAAATCTGTCTCCAGTTCAAATAAGCAATGGTGAAGATGACACGACCTTCCCATCTCTGTTATATGGAACATGCAAAACCATCAACACTAATTAAAAAAAAAAAAAAAAAAAAAAACTCATTCCTGCTATTTTCTCTCCTTAAATAGTCTCCAAAGCCTGACAACAACAAATTGGTCCAAGCAAAATATGACAAAAGAGCTGCACTATTCTTGTACACTGAATCAAGAATCTGTGGAGATACAAATCAGTTGAATGAAGTTTATTCAAAAAACATAAACATAAGCACCAGTTATTAGAAACGGTAACTTCCAATATAAAAGCATGATTAACTAAAAACTCAATGTAATGAAAACTAGACCAAATATACATTTGTGTAGGTCTACATACAACACACAGTTTCCAAACAATATACAGGAATCTGGGGTTTGTCATAATTTGCAAGAAGGCAAGCCTATCTGCAGTATATCTCTATTTCTGAAGTCTTGGGAATATTCTTCCCATTTATAACTACTAATCATGAAGGCAAAATTTAAATGCCTTCCATGAGATGCTTGGTAAGAAATGAAAGAATCATGTGGCTTGAATGTGTCTTGATGTTTCCACAAGTGTACTCATGTCTCCAACAAGCCTTGCTCTAGCTTTATGTCCACTTCCTCCCAACAAGAGCAAGCATACTACAACATATGGAACAATGTATGATCTGACCAGCAGGCACGCATGCAAGGACAAAGAACTGACGAAAGTGCTGCTCAGGATTAATATTGCACTCAGGAATTGTTTACATGCTCCTGGTATCAGATAAAGCTGGTACTCTGATTTTTCAAGTTTCTCAATCCTTCTCTGATTATTCTGCTTTGAAACATCATATTCAACATTAACAACCATAATCCACCATTTCTGTCACCTCCAATATTGTGCCCAACGATGGATTGTCTCAACCATTTGAGGGAACAGTGCACTCACACTGTCATTTATGAGTGTCTGAAAATATTGCACAGCTGCTTCATCGTCAAGATCTAACCGAAATTTTTCTTGAAGCTGCCAATTTCATTTTGTTGGCCCCAAAGAGAGGGAAAAAAAGGGAGTGGGGGAGGGAGAGGAAATACATCATTCCATTGAATTTGCAACAAAGCTACATAGCACAATGCTTGCAAACTTCCAGTCAACAAGCTAATACAGAAACAGCGATCAGATGGATAAGTTGAGCAATAAACAAACTAGAAAAAGCAAGAATATTATTTGCACATAATCCCAATACAAGGGTGGTGAAAAGCAACAAAGAAGGGCAGACATAGTATGAACCTTGTAAAAGCTTCAATTACCTTCAGCATTTCTTTTTCTGGATCAGATGCAATGTCAGCAATATTAGCACCCGCCATTAAATGGAATAAATTTAAGATGAGGTTGCTTGACTTTCTAAGAATATTGTATGCTTCACAGCAATAAGATTTGAAGCGACTGTAGTGATGACTGCCAAAAGCAAAGAAAGGAAAAGAATAAGTATTCCATTTAGGCACTGAATCTCAACAATTTGCAGGGATGAGAAGTCCATTGAATTACACAGGTGGAGAACAATCTCACCTTTCTGCACCTCCCATAGCTTCCACCATCTCTTTGCACAATTTCATTGGAGGAGGAAAAGGCTTTGGATCTCGTCCAAGTATAAAACCAAAGTCGACATGAAAAAGTCGGCCATCATCTCTCAGCAAC